>CM035415.1:63898773-63938773 GCA_020310875.1 Ceratopteris richardii
TCCATCAATTTTATGTCCTTTATTAATGAGCACCAGAATTTGTGAAAGTACAGAAATTATTTCATCTGCTTTCTTGTTCTAGTCAGAAATCTTAAAGAGTATCAAAATTTGTGGAGTATTTGCAGGTTTGTGAATTATCTGAGGAAAGCAATGACCCCCAGTACCTGCTTGGAGCAAAAAGCCATAAATGTGTTGAGTGCAATGAATGTGGCATACTTTTTAAGAAACCTTCTGTACTCAGGCAGCATCTTATTACTCATGCTACGGAGGTATGCTATTTCTCTATCTAATAATCAAAGAAGGATTTTTTTATGTAGATTCTTTGTGCTTACAAGTGGCCAAGTTTTGTTTTTGAACAGCTACAGTTCTGCACCAGAATAGTACGGAGATGGGTGACCTCTCTGGAAGTCCTGGTTGCATCTGGCTCATATGGAATGATAAATGGAAGGTCAGCTCTGCATATGAAAGAGGCTATGCCAACTAGATTTATTTCTGAATCTGGCGAGTGAGTTGGGTTAAATTTTACCTCAATATCTAGTCCTACTGGTTCTTTGTTTGCAGAGGCCCTTCAAGTGCCCCAAGGATGGATGTGACAAGTGCTATAAGAGGCCTGACCATCTGAAGCGTCATCTTTTGCGACATGATGAAATGCCAAAACTGTGCCCATGGCCAGGCTGCATCATGGTGTGCTCCAATCAGTGCAGCTTTCGTAGGCATCTTCAGAGACATTATAGAAAGGGAGATTTGCAGCGAGGAAACTTGAATGAAAAGGTGTTGAAGTGTTCTGATCCAGACTGCAATGCAGTTTTTGCATACCCTTGCAGATTGGAGTCTCATTGCTCCATTGTTCATGGTGAGGTTTCCTAGTGGTTGTCAATAATTTTGGTTCCAATGTGAACATTTTCATACCACCAACTTTTTACCGTTTTTGATTTCTGTGTGGGAGGAGTATTCTGCTATCATCAGTATGATTAATTTGCTTGGTAATAGGTCTACACTGTGCGGAGTTTTTTTGTGGGGAGCCAGGCTGTGGAAAGGCCTTTGACAGTGCAAAACTCCTTCAGGAACACATCAGTCAATCTCACAAGACAATTATCTGTCATATCTGTGGCTTCTCTATATTAAGAAGGAATTCAAAGAGACATGTGGAGGCACATGATCCTAACCGAGTAAAGCAGAGGCTTTTTTGTCCTGTGGACAATTGTTCTCACAGTTATTCCAATGTGAGAAACACTTGAAAGTTTTGCTGTCCGTTTCTTTGCTTCGTTTTGTTTTTGACTGAGATCTGATGTGTTATCTGATGCAGAGCTTCAACCTGTCAGTACATATGAAGGTTAGACATTTAGGTATGAAAGGATACCAATGTGCATTCGATAATTGTAACAAAGGATTTGGTTACAAACATGTTAGAGACATGCATGAGCGAACAAAGATGCACTTTTATGTCCAGGTACTTTTTCCCATATTTCTATTTTAGTCAGTCAAGGAAAGAAATGTCCCTCGAAAAGGGTTTACCTTAATAATCAGTTGCTCTATTTAAAATTAGGGTGACTTTGAGGAGGAAGATCTCAAGTTCCAGGCTCGTTGTCGAGGTGGTCGAAAACCAGTAACCCTTCAGAGTGTAGAGGATCTATTTCGGAAAAGAGTCATGTGTGATAGAAATGAGCAGGAGGCTGCCTGTGGTGGTTAGATTTGCAGAAGGTTGTCATACTTCTGGGGCTTACTCTGTGATCCAGCTTGAATTTTTTTGTTTATTTACGATGATGCAGTTTGGAAAGTGCCAATTGTTGCACTTAGGATTCTCAAAGGATCAGGGAAATGCCTTTGTGAGGAGCGGGATATGATGATCATTGCATCATTCAAATTTTGGTCCAGAGAATGATAGTGATGATCATGGCATTGCTCATTCACAAAGCTCCTGGGAAGGTGGCGGCATCAAGCTGCTTTTGATTTCATGAATGATGGGCAGTACTTGATGAATTCAAGATGAACCTGACCAAACATTAGCATGCCATAGAACCTGGTAAGGTGACAAAATGTTGAAGTTCAGCATGGACCTCTGTCAGAGTTGGCACCTTCGTCTGTGCACTCAGATAAAGGATAAAGACTCATCCATGTTGTAACTTCACCACAACCTTGTATCAGACCAAGGAGAGTTTGAAACACATTGATACTGAAGTGCAGCCTTCACATTCAATTGTAGGTGCTGCCAACGAGTGTATGTACCCAGATAAAGCATAAGATCCTGCCATGTTGTAACTTCAACACAACATAGTATTCAGACCAAGGAGAGTTTGAACACATTGATACTGAAGAGAGTGCAACCTTCACATTCATGTGTAGGTCTTGGCAGTGAGTGTATGCTGTATAAAGTTGTTGCATACGAAGATTCAAACTCTACGACATATGGAAAGATACAACAGGGTAAGTAGAATTTACTCATACAAGTGTCATATCAGAAAGTGAAAAGATTGCCATCCGCATACTTCAGTGTTGTTTTCAGCCTACTATGCTGAATTCGAGTGTTTCTCTGTGTGATGGCATACAAAACAGAGCCTGATGTTGCTGCTGTTTCCCAAAACTTTTTTGTGTAGCACTTTGGAGCATAAAAATTGAATGGTATTTATTTGTTAACAAAAATTTGCCGCATGATATGATTTAATGTGTACACGGAGTATTCTTTTGTGAAGTGCTGGTTTGTTCATTCTCTTAGTTATCATACAAATCTGATGGTGCTTCCTGTAGGAGGATGCAGAAAGGTGGACTTACCTAGTGACAAATCACTGTATTTGAGGCCTGAAGGATCTTGAAAGGATGCGAGTGTTTGAAAATGTGATGCGTCTTCTTATTCATGATAATAGATAGTTCATGATAATAGATAGCTCAGGACTTTTGTCCCCAGATGAAAAACAGCTTTTCAATTTTAACTTGCACGATGCATCTATTTGACTTTGAAGTGAAAAATGTTATTAGTGAGATGACTTTTGGCTTGATGACCATGTCTGTCACAGATTTTTATTTATTTTTAATGACAACTTAGAACTGCCCGTCCAAGGATGGTTTGTTTATGTGTGTCAAATGACTTATAGACCTAGAGAAGATTAACAGAAGGCCTATACTTTAGTGGGGGAAGTTGTAGACCCTAAAAACAGGCTATTCCACTGGAGGCCTGAACTTCAGCGAGGGAAAATGTGAAGACAAATCATTTCACTCATGAAGTTTGAGGCTCGTTCTTCCAAAGATTTGTCACAGGAGCGCGATAGTTCAGATTTACATGTGCTTCTTCTTTATCAGTATGCATATTGCCTTTGGACTTCTGCTCATGTCAGGGATGCGTCATCCTGCAATTACCTTTCTGAGCTGTTGTGACCTTACAAGCATAGATGAGTGGTGCTGTATTAAGGGTTTTTCATTGTAGACATATAGGTGTAGCTCTGTTTGTCCTACATACTTGGTGTATAATCTCTCCCTGAAGATTTAATTAGTATCTGCATGGCTGTAATTTTGGCTTCCGGTATTTAACAAGTTTACATCTTGTGCCACTTGATGATTGATGCTAATTTCATGCTAGAAATCTGTTCATTGTATTAGATAATTTTGTTAATCTTTAAGCCTCTCTGCTGCCTAATAGCCAAAACTCATGAATGCGATGTGTACATTTGAATATCAGGAGGTTCGAATTTTCATGCTATGGGATCATTGTCTCTTTTGGAAGCCTTCCTTTTGTAGGATGTCTCTATGCTTCTCCCCTGGCTCCAGAGTAATTGAGGGGCTCAGTTGAATGGATGTCTTGAAAATGGAAATTTGATCTTACGATCTACTTCCTGATAGCTTGCATTAAGTGGAAGTAGAACAGTGAAGGGCATAGCACCCATGGGACCCCTGAATCCCACGTAGGCAGGGGTTGAACACAGAGCACCTATTAGGAATAGTAGTAACTGGGAAGGGACTTCCCTAAGATCAGACGAGGAGACGGATTCGAACTCTAGTTGACTGATGCAGCAAACACGGCCCTTGCATTGCTGTCATTGTTCGCTGAGAATGCTCGAGGCCAACGATTCCTCCCAAAGGGGGCTGGTTTTAACATCTCATCATGTAGTGAGGAGGAGTGTCCTCAGTGCACCCAAGAGGAATCAATCTCACACCCCCTATATCCGCTTGAGCTAGCACTGCTGGACAAAAATATCTTCATTTTCCAGCTATTGGTGTCCACAAGTACATGTTTTCTGCACTAGTATTTTCTTACTCGAAGGAATCTTCATCCTTGGATTCTCTAAGTTCCCAGCTGGCTGTGTTAATTATTCAACTTGAAATGTGTGGGATTACCATGCTTCTATTGAGTGTCCCCCCTTCCCCCCATCACAAAATGAGAAAAGTACGACATCAAAATTCAGTATTGATTCGACACTGTTAAGTATTGAATTTAGGGAGTTATATCTTCTACCTGCTTTTCCCTTTTAAGCTTGAAATATGGAGTACAACACACACCCAGGGGGCTTTCTTTATCCCTCACTTCCAGGGGTTCACGTCTGACCCATCCACTGGTCGTGAACCCTGTACCTTCAGTCTGTCTTCACGCAGCTTGTGCTCCTATTTTTATCTAGTTTTTTGATGTTTGGGAGCCGATAACAAATATATTTATGTCAGGAAATCATGTTTTCTTCTGAGTAAGGCGATCATGAGGACAATCAGAGCAACTCTCATTGTTAAGTTTATTTGATCATCAGAATTGAAAAGTTCAAAAAGGTTAGCAAAAGGCGGATCAATAAAGCTGTTTCCAATGAATTTTGAAAAAATTGCGTTTATTATTTTTCGTATCACAGGACCTATTCCCCGTGAATCTTTGACTTGTTGATTTTTGACCATTTATTTAGGCTGAAGATTCCTGTTTGAAAATGTTACACCACTTTCTATAGACGATTTCAAAGGGAACATAAATTAGGTTTGATTGAGGAAACAGACGTTTGTTGCTGAAGACTTCTGTATGCACGAAGCATAGCTTTTTCTACTCGCTACCCTAGCGATCGCAAGGAACATTTTTGGATAGGAACCACACCATCGCTGAAATGGAGAGTAAATGGTAATACAATTAATCATTTGGGGTACGTTTAATAATACAGTGGAAAGAGTGACTAATTTATATGCAACAGTTACTTTTGTGAACTAATATTTTTATTCTAACAGAGAAAATAGGAATGCACCTAAATTGATATACCTAATGGGCCAAAAATGTTTGACATTAGTTGCATAGAAGACATCGAGAATCTCACCAATCAAGACATTTAACCAAATAACCCTTGCCCTCCAAGGTCTAGATATGTAGGTGGTTTTATTTGAGACAAAAGCTTTGTATATACATCAAGAAGCCTAGTCCTGGTCTCTGCAAGACAAGATTTACTATCACATTCCTATTGATGTGCTGTTTTACACGTTTGCAGTTCAGATATAATGACGAAAGAAATCAATTGTTATGTGAACTGATTTTTCATATGAACAGTACTAAACATTTGTTGATAATTTCTTATCTCTAACTTTGTTATGTGAACTGATTTTTCATATGAACAGTACTAAACATTTGTTGATAATGAGGAAAGAAATCAATTGTTATGTGAACTGATTTTTCATATGAACAGTACTAAACATTTGTTGATAATTTCTAACTTTGTTGTGCCGAGTAGTAGTGTTGACTAAGATATGTAGACAATTTTGCCCTCTAATTTTGTCGTCTTTGAACTATTTTTACCCACTATCTAGCTTGAGTCGCCAACCTGTCATTACATCTGTCCATGTGTGGCTGCTTGTACCACCTTGAATCCAATCAGAGTGGTTGTAGGGTAGCATCTTCAAAAATTCTCTCATCCCTTGCATGGTAACATCTCCAAAAGTTGTCGCATCCCTTGTACCCAGGTCAACATGTTCCCTTCTTTTATAGATCTCTTTCACGTTCCCTAACATTTAATTTATGTTGTTCTCGCACACAATTCTTATGCATGGGTTTTCTGTCAATCAATCATAACATGACATTGATTTTTTACAACACTACACAATTTTTTACGTAAAGGCTAGGTCAATGGGTATTTTCCAATTGTCACATTCTTTATCAATTTCTCTTTCAAAGCACCCCTAAAGATTTTACGAGACAAAATTTGCTGCAAACATATTCCCACGAGTTCTAAGTAGATTCAATTGTGGAAAGTATTTGTTGTGCCATGATTGCATATAAATTGATGGACCTCTTTGACTTGACCGAAATGCTTACAAAATCCTTCAATGGCTATTCATTGATGAAATGCTTACAAAATCCTTCAATCGCTAGTTCAAACATTGCCTTGCAGGAGAACTCAAAATATTTGTGGATGTTCTGTCTCGTTATTATCTTCTAGCTTGCACTAATACAATGTTTATTTGCATACATTCTCAGCTAAATTTTTAACTACTTTCTAGTATTGATTGAGTTAGAAACTCACGTCTTTTGGGG
Organism: Ceratopteris richardii; assembly: GCA_020310875.1. Classification (NCBI taxonomy): domain Eukaryota; kingdom Viridiplantae; phylum Streptophyta; class Polypodiopsida; order Polypodiales; family Pteridaceae; genus Ceratopteris; species Ceratopteris richardii. The sequence goes on from CM035415.1 coordinate 63,905,252, forward strand.
TCTAAATGTATCAATCCATTATGTTTACTTGCTATTAGATGTGGTGAAATTGATAAGAAGCTTAGTTGCCTTATTTTGTTTGCATGAAACAATGGAACAAACATAGCTAGACCATTTGCTCTTGAATCCTATAGAGGTTTTGGAACTTCCATCTTTGAATCAATCAAATTTCTATGGAGATTTTCATAATTCTAATAGCATTTCCCATAAGTTGCAATTTCTCACTATTCTATAAAATGAGGGGATCATGTGATTGTAGAAGGGATACCACATTTATCACAACATTTAGGAATAAGCTCACCCACAATATTCTTACATATAACTTTGAATATGTTACCAGTAACTTGATGTCTCATTGCTTTCCTAATGCTCAATGTTATGGACTTGATACTATTTTTTTTAATTTACGAAGTGCTTTTATTGTTTTCCTTTCTCATGCATTATCTTTTTATAGTTGATACGTTTTGATTTATTTGAATGGATAGTAATGTGCTACCAAATATATGAGTGTAGCTTCTATAAACATCCACTCTTCAAACCCTTACATATGATGTAATTTTTAATGGATATTTTCATAACTATTCAATGTTGAAACGTCAATTTTGAATGGATTTTCCACATGGAGTTCATTGAGAGATTAAATATAATATTGATGGTGTTTTTTAAAATTATGATTTTAGGAAACCACAAGAGAAACAAGGATTTATTTTTGAAAAGAAAATTGTTTTTCATATGTTCAATCTGTTGATACATTTAGGTAGTGATGTGTCTGAGCACTCTAGGACCGTTTGGGCACTTTTTTCCCTCTTTAGGAGGTTTTTTTTTCGTGGAGTGTATATATGCGTACTACCCTAACAGGTTGCTTATCTTTGTACATTTTGGTGGTAATACATTCAATATTGTGTGTTGTGCTCCAAGCTTCTTCTTCTTCCTTGTGCTGTTCGGGTGCTTCCGCAGACCTCGAACTCCAACAATTGGTATCAGAATAGGTCACTGCTTCATCTAGGGCATCGTTGACACCCCTCCGGTCGCAGTCTCAGAATCGCATAAAATTTGGTGAGCATACTCAGGGTGATTAGGAGATCAAAACAACTTCACTATGTGGTGCCAAATTCGCGATCTATGCTCGTTTCCGCCTCTGAATGCACTATCACAATGCTTGTGCAAGCTATTTCATCTACAGGTTTCGATTCGGCAGTATAAGGGTCTCGAAGTCTTTCTACAGGTTTAGCAGAATTCGTCAAGGTGGTTATGTTCAACTTTTTCAAATACAATCATTTTTTTGCATTATGGTATTTTCGTCGGTAGCCATGGTTGAAAGTAGTGATGTGTTTCGTATGTTGGCTATTGAGGATAAGTTGGATAGTATGAATTACCCATTATGGGCTTATATGATATGTCATGTATTGGTCGCAAAAGGACTATGGAATATTGTGCAGGGTGTTGAAAAACGTCCTATTACACGTAAAAATATAGGTACTAAAGCTGATGCAGACGACATTGAAGATGACGATATTCTTCATGTTCCTGTTTGTGCTGTAGTTTCTGTTGCACCTACTGCACAACAAATCCATTGGAATGGCATAGATGCTCAGGCACATGCATTGATAGCCTTGTCTATCAAATGTGCCATTATTCCTCACATCGCTCTTGAAGAACAGCTAAGGATGCTTGGGATACACTTACCACATTGTACCAGGCTAGGAATGAGGCTCGTGTTGCTTACCACTGAAAATAGTTGGAGGGTGAGCATATGAATGAAGGTGATGAGGCCTCTACACCAAAAATAGAGTCTCCTAATCTAGTGTAGAATGAAGAATGTGTGTTTATTACTATTTGCAATTTTCACCCATCTTCTCCTCAACAATGTATGTTTGTAGTAGACTCAGGTGTTTCGTACTTTGATAGTGGGGCGACCAAACATATTACCTTGCAATGCAGTTTCTTCACTTCACTCGAGCCCGCGCCTATAGGGAATACTATCACATGCGCGAACAACTCCTCTTATCCTGTCATGGGAGTTGCTAAGATCATTCTGACTACTGCTGATGATAGTTCTTTTACATTGTCAGATGCTTTATTTGTGCTAGGGATAAAAAAGAATCTGTTATCGATTTCAGCTTTAGCTAAGATTGGCTTGCCGTTTGGCATGCATGCTTTGGTCATCTGAATTTTGCCAGTTTGCTACGCCTGCAGAAATTTGAAATGGTGTCCTCTCTGCCCAAACTTGAGGCACCTGGTAAACATGTATGTGAAGGCTGTATTTTGGGTAAAATGCATCGTTCTTTATTCCCAAAAGATGGTTCAGTTTGAGCTACTAAAAAATTGCAGCTTGTTCACAATGATATCTGTGGTCCTATGTAGACATCTTCTTTTTGGAACTATCTTTATTTCGTGACTTTCATAAATTATTTTTGTAAGCATGCATGGGTATATCCATTGAAAACAAAGTCTGAAGTGTTTATGTGCTTCAAACAATTTTTGGTTTTGGCTGAAAATCTATCAAAATGTAAACTGGGCACCCTCCATTTTGATCGAGGGGGGAATATATGTCTTTTGACTTTAATGCATTTCTCGCTAAACGTGGGATAAAACATCAGTGTATAGTGTCGTATACACATCAACAAAATGGAGTTGTTGAATGGAAGAACAATTCACTCATGGAGATGGCGAGGTGTATGCTCAACAGTCAGGCTTTACCATATAGTTTTTGGCTTGAGGCTATCATGTGTGCAACATATGTACTTAACAGGTGTCCCACTAAAGCATTGCAATCTATCACTCCATATGAGGCTTGGCATGGTTGTAATCCATCTATTGCTCACTTGCGTGTTTTTGGTTGTCTGACATATGCATTAATGCCTGAACAACATTACATGAAATTGAATGATAAAGCACCAAAATGTATTTTTGTTGGGTACAGTTTTGAAAGCAAAGGCTATCGTCTATATCATCCACATACTAAATGCATTTTGGTTAGCCGTGATGTTGTTTTTATGAAGATGTTGTTCAACCTTTACTTTCATGTACGAAGGAGACAGTTGTGAGCTCCAAGGACATGTATGATGCCTCTTTTTACAGGTGGATAGTCTAGTGCTGGTCCTAATGAGACAACTTCTCAAGCTTTACAGGTTTCATGTGATGATGCAGATCATTCTATTTATGATGCATATTTACATGATGCACTTGTTGATGAGAGAGCTGATATTGAGGAGCCAAAAACTATGCCAATGTGGCTTGTGCATACTTTGCATGATAGCAAATTAGATGCACTTATGTCATATCGTACTCAGTCAGGCTCTCATAGTGCCTCTTTTGGATCAGATTGCTATGCTATGGCTACATCTAGTCTCTATGATGAGAATGATCTTGTTTCTTTTGATGAAGCAAAAAACTCTAAAAATTCGATGGCTACTTTGCAATTATAATATGATGCTATCATGAAAAATGATACCTGGTCTTTATGTGACTTGCCTCCTAGCAAGAAGACCATTGGTGCTAAGTGAGTATACAAGCTAAAGCGTAAGCCTGATGGAACAGTTGACATATATAAGGCTAGCCTTTTTGCAAAGGGTTATGCGCAGGAAAGAGGCATTGATTTTGATGAGACCTTTGCACCTACATGTCGAATGACTACTGTTCATAGCATCTGTGCACTTGCAGCTCATCATGGTTGGAATGTACATCACTTGGACATTAAAACTACATTTCTGAATGGTGACTTTCATGAAGAATATGTTTTTCAACCCCGTGGCTTTGTGCAAAAAGGGCACGAAAACCAAGTATGCATGTTGAAGAAGGCATTATATGGTTTAAAGCAAGCACCATCTGATTGCACATGGTTTTGAGAATAGTCCAGCTGAAAGCACCTTATATGTTAAGCGTGCTAATGATGTGCTTCTGATCATTGTTGTGTATGTTGATGACGTGCTTCTCACTGATGCTCATGACAAGCATTTTGTTGATTTTAAGGCTGATTTGTATACCTCATTTGAGATGTCTGATTTGGGGTGTTTGCATCATTCTTTGGGCGTTCAATATATGCAAGTTAATGGTGGAATGCTTTGTGTCAAACAAAATATATTGACACATTATTGGTGCATTTTGGCCTTGAAGAGTGTAAACAAAACCTTGAAGAGTGTAAACCTATTTTGGCCTTGCTGCATGTTGTTCTCTATTAGCAGGTTATTGGATGCTTGATTTACTTAGCAGGTTTATGCATTGCCCAAGTGTCAAGCATTGGTAGGCAGTTAAGCGCATCTTTCGTTACTTGAGTGGTACTTGACTACTTGCATTGTTTTATCCCAAGGGGGGATCACTACCGCTATATTTACATGTTTTTTTTTGACTCTGACTGGGCTGGTTGCTATGACACTCGTGTGTCCACTAGTGGCTTTTGCCTCATGCTTGGTAGCTCATGTATATATTGGTTGAGCAAGAAGCAGCCTATTGTGGCCACTTCCAGTTATGAGGCTGAATATAGGGCAACTTTCACAATGACTGTTAAGTGTGTGTGCCTCATACACCTTATGGACGATTTGGGTGTGTTGGTCAGTCTTCTGCCACCAACATCTTCACTCACAATCAGAGCGCATTGGGAGTTGCGAGGAACCCTTGCACTAAGCACATTGAGGTGCATTATCATTATGTCAGGTAGAGGTTCTTTGCTGGAGAGATAACCTTGGTATATGTGCCCATGTAGGAGAACATTGCAGAACTTTTCAGGAAGGCTCTGCCTAGGGAGAAGTTTGAAGCTTTCTGCAAAGCTTTAGGCTTACTTCCTTTTGTGGATTGATTCCACACAGCTTGGCACTTCCTTATACATCAGTGCCAGTGGTAGTTGTGTGTGAATACTCTAGGACCTCTAGGGCACGTTTTTCCCTGTTTAGGAGGTTTTTTCCCTAGCTTGTATATACGCCTACTGCCCTAACAGATTGCTTATCTTTGTACATTCTAGTGGTAATACATTCAGTATTGTGTGTTGTGCTCTAAGCTTCTTCTTCTTCCTTGTGCTATTCGTGTGCTTTCATAGACCTCGAACTCCAACACAATCTTCTTGAATAAATAGAAAGGAAGCATTGATATGCAATTGTACTTTGTTTTTACACGTGTGATCTAAGATCATGCTTTAGTTCAAGAGGATACTTTTTAGGCTCAAAGTATACACATTTTGGGATGAAATTGAAGAGCATACATAGGAAAACATGTGAGAAACAAGGAAATATTTCCCAAAAGTAAACAAATTTTCTTATTCTCAATGTTCTGACAAATTCTAATAGGAAGTATTGAAATGAACATATACTTTTTGGATTTCTTATGGATAACATCCTAAAGATGGTATTTTACTAATAGAGGAGTGTATAGATTTTGGGATGCAATTGGAAAAGATTTATGGTTTATCTTGTTACCATTGGTGCCTAGGTGGAAGGCCAAATGGTTGCCAAATACTTATGTATATGTATTTTCTAATAAAACATAGTCTCTTGGTCAATGCATTCTATTGGAATCATTTATTACAAAAATTGCATATCTATATACTTTACTCACACATTACTATGCATTTTTTGTATTTTTTGTAGGTTTTGCTATAGAGGTCCTCCAAGTCATTTTGCAAAAATATGATTTTTTTTTGACAACATAAAAGAACTCCTTCACTAGTATTATAGCAGGCTTGCACACAAATGAGCAATGTTACCATATATTGGTTTTATTGCAATGTGTGGTGAAGCATGCTGCCTATGGATATTATGAGACAATGGCATAATGTGACAATGAAGGCAAAAACCTTGGCATTAATTTTTGATATTGTTATCCAACTCCCCATTGGGAGTAGACCTCATTGGTGAAGGATCATAAACGAAAGACTTTCCACGAGGTTATCCATCCTACTATTATCATTACCAAAGATCATTTAAGTCATAACTTCCTACCACTAAAATATGCTTGGCTGGTGACAAAGGAAGTTCCTTTCTATTTTTGGAGATATTTTGATCCATGTATCTCTTCCTTTTGCTCTCTATTTGATATATTGAAAGCATCCACTTCATTTGTAGAGAATATTGGAGATTTTTTGAATGTGCAACTTTGAAGGCTTTTTAGAGGATCTTTTAGAAATAGAATCCAATTTGGGGTTTCATAATTTTTATCATCAATGTTTTAGGTTTTTTTCAATCACTCCCTCAACTTAACATGTTCATCAGGTGGAATCAAGTTGAAGTTCTAGTGCCTAAAGTAAATGCAAATAATTTTCATCTTTTTTTCTAGGGACATTTGAAGTCAAGAATAGAGAACTATTTTTTGCATTTTGGTTAGCTAAAGTGTATGTAAAATGTTGAGCTCTACTTAAGCATATCTACACACTCTACAATTTGGATACAATCTATGAATGCTCACGTGGTTTGAGTATGAAAGTTGGAGGCCTAGTCTTCAACAACGTAAAATGCTTCCATTACAAAAGAAAATTATGTTGCAATGGTTGAGGCATGCAAGAAAGCATTACGGATTTCTAGATTTGCTCGTGACATGTTCATATCTCAACATGTACCTCATTTATTCAATTTGCAATCAAAGTTCTACTTCATTGGATAAGAACCCAACCACATTGAGTTGTGGTGTCAATTCATTCACAATTACCTAATTAGTGAGCATATTTGGATGCAGAATACTCATAGTCAAGAAAATGAAGTAGAATCTTTGACTAAGGCTCCACCAAAAGCGAACTTAGGATATTCTTCTCAATAATTAGAGTACATCGAATTCCTACCTTTGCATAATCCTATGTAAAATATGTAACATGTTCCTCAAGTGAGAGGTATAGGTCATGTTATGACAATAAGATACTCATTTTCAATGATTTTCTCTCACTTTTTTCATGGCAAGCACATTGGCCTTTAGTGGGGGATTGTTATTGTTTGTGTCCACTCAATTTCAAATGAACATTGCATATCTATCGTCTATTAAAACATATAGTTGCATAACAAACCATATATTGTATGGAAAACACCTATATTGATTGTATATCATTGTACTCTCTTCCCTACATCCCTTGCTATGAATTTTTTCTAGGTTTATGTGTATTACTATCGAGGTCAACTTTATTGTTTTGGAGAAAGATAATATGTGTGCGGATCACAATATCTCTTCTTCATCTCTACAAGTTGTTGGAGTTAGACATCTGCGGAAGCACGCGAATAGCACAAGGAAGAAGAAGAAGAAGCTTGGAGCTCAACACATAATACTGAATGTATTACCACTAGAATGTACAAAGATAAGTAGCCCGTTAGGGTAGTAGGCATATATACGAGCCAGGGGAAAAAACCTCCTCAAGAGGGAAAAAGTGCCCTGGCGTCCTAGTGTGTTCACACACATCACTACCTAAATATATCAACAAATCCCCTCTAGGAGTGATGCGGTGAACAAGGAGCTGGCACTCATGTATAAGGAAGTGCCAAGCCATGTGGAAATCACTCCACAAAAGGAAGTAAGCCCAAAGCTTTGCAGAAAGCTTCAAACTTCTCCCTAGGTAGAGCCTTCGTGAAAAGGTCTACAATGTTCTCCTATGTGGGCACATATGCCAAGTTGATCTCCCCAACAGAGAACCTCTCCCTAACATAATGATAATGCACCTCAATGTGCTTAGTGCGAGCATGGAACACGGGGTTCCTCGCAACTCCCAATTCACTCTGACTGTCAGTGAAGATGGTAGTGGAAGAAGACCGACCAACACCCAAATCAGCCATAAGGCGTTTGAGCCGCACACACTCAACAATCGCTACGAAAGCTTCCCTATACTCAGCCTCACAACTGGAAGTGGCCATAGTAGGCTGCTTCTTGCTCAACCAAGATATACATGAGCTACCAAGCATGAAGCAAAAGCCACTAGTGGACACACGAGTGTCATAGCAACCAACCCAATCAGAGTCAGAAAAAGCATGCAAATTTGGCGGTAGTGATCCCCTCTTGTGATAAAACAACCTGTAGCTCAGTGATGAGTAGCACCTCCTTTAATGTCAATCCGGGAAGACATGAGGATGGTATGAAGACCACGAGCAAGTAGAAGCACAAGTGCGTGAGTGAGAAGCACACAAGCATGCACACACATACACACACACGCGCACACACAGTAAGAACAAAGAGAGTAAGACAATGGAATCACTTCTATTGCAAGAAAGTTCTCATATAAGCTCAAACTACAAGAAGCTAACCTCAAAAATGAGCTCTCTAGCTCTATTTATAGTTTTTGACTAACTTTGGCCCTGTTCAGACCTAGTGTCCGGCCTAGTTAAAAATTAGGTTCCGGGGCTTATTTGAGGGCCCAAACGAGATCTAAAAATTATGAAAATTGGCAGGCAACTACATCTAAGGCTCCCCAAGCTCGAGGACTCCTCGGCTTGTACAAAATGGAGCTACAAAAAGGTGAAATGATATTTACAAGGGTTTGTAGTGATGAGAATCACTTTAGAATGATGTTGGGGTTTTGAAAAAAATGAAGGGTAGCCTCAGTGCTAGATCTGCATGTGTGTCCATACTTGCTTCTTCCCGCATCTTGTCAACACTCTCCCCCCCTTAGGGTCTGTCGCCTCTGACAGACCTCTTTTCCGCCGTTTGATCAATGTATTTTTGCAGGAGGTCGGTTGCCAATTCTTGTTCTTTGATTCTTAAACCTCTAATTAGATCTCGTTGCAAGGCCTCCCAATCCACTGTACCAGGCATGTCAGGTTGTGGCATTGTGTAAAGCTCGGAATGCATCGTTTGCTCGCATGCAAAGAGATGGAGTAGATGCGTAGGCCGTGGCGCGAATACCTCTGAATGTGCTTCCCAAAACCCCGTGGTGAACATATCGTCAAATGTTTGCTTGTAGCAGGTAGGGAGATATCTTATGCGTGCATGCCATGCGTAAGCCACTCGTATGCTCGGGGTTGTGCTCATATCATATAGCAGGTCGTAATTACCATTAATAAACCCGGGAATAGGAGGTTGAATACGGCATACATTGCGAAAAGTTTTGAGTACGACCTGCATCATGTCGAAGATCTTGAGCATCATCTTGGCAGCGACATCTGGCATAGGGTGGAGGCGTGGTATCCAATGTCTGATGGTTGCAATCATGTATGACACTGTAGGAGTACCGGTTGGGGGGGCGATAGCGGGGTAATTGAGCCATTCTTTACAGTTTGCGTTATTCTGAACCTTGATGGCAAAAGCTTTCCATGATCTGCGTCTTTGCACTGGCCCAAAACACGGATTGTACTTCAAATGCATGGGGGCACGATCCCATGTTCGAAGCATTTCTGGGTAAGTTTCGAGTAACTTTTGCCTCCACGTTGGTTGGAATATGGCCCCTTTTCGTGCCGCTTCTGGTATGTCTTCTGGTTCGAACTGTGTGGCAAATGTTGGGCACTTGTTGGTGACCCGTTTGATTTCTGCATTGTAATCGGCCAACAATACAAAATAGGGCTTGTATTGCAGTTCTGAACTAGTGATAAGGCGTCTAGGGGCGATGTGCCTGAAGTATTCTGAGTGAAGGATGGTGTCCTCAATGGCCTTCATTGCCAGCATCTGAGTGGATATCCGCTCCTGATGAGTTTGCCCCATTTCCTCTACTTGTTTCATCCATGTTGATGGGGGTTCCTCATAGGTATCTTGACCTTCTTCTGTTACGCGTCCTCCTGGGAATGGTTGAGGCTCGTAGGCGTCGTCGAATGCTTCCTCCACTGGGATGGTAACTGCTTCTTCTTCTAACGGTTGCTCTGGTGGGGAAGGGGGTCGTTCGTACTGCATCAACTTCAGTTTTAGTTCTGCGATCTGCTGCCGTAACTCCAGCACGTCGTTGGTCGTTGAATGTTCAGGTTCGATTGAAGTAGCAGCGTCTGTCATTTCTTTAGGTTCCTGTCGGTATGGTGTAGACTCTTGGGGTCTCTGTAAGTCCTTTAGCTGGTCGGCAAGCTGATCATGTGCTTCTAAAAGATTGGCATACGTTTCCAAGATTTGTTGTATGCTTTCTGAGGGGACAGCTTGAAATTTGACCGGGTCTATGGGTGCTCCCGGGGTGTTCTCCATGGCAGCCTCGAGGTTCTCTTGGTTTTGTTGTTGAAGCCGTCTATTCTCTTCTTGCGCTGCTGCCAGATGTCGTCGTAGCAAAGCCATGTTTCGTTGAAGCCGTGCATTGCGGCCCATTTGATCTCGCAGCTGTTCCTCCATGGCTTTGCTCTCTTCCATATGTCTCGCTTTGAGTTGCGCATTTGCCTGTTCGAGGGCGGAGATCTTGCTTTGTGACTCCGTATGAATGAACTCCAAAGCATTGACACACTCTTGGAGTGTTGCTGAGAGGGTGCAAAGCCCTTTGTTATTTTCTTCCAATAATGTATATTCTTGCTTAAGCTGAGTGGCAGCTTCAAGCATCGTGTCGAGTGCAAGACTAAATGAGGTGGAAGATGCAGGGGGTTGGGAAGTGGGAATGGGAAAAGTGGATGTTGTGCCTACCGTGTGTGGAAGTGGTGATGTGAGTGTAATAACCTGTGATGGTGTTGTGAGAACAGTGGTGGTGGGTGATCCAGCGGATGGTGAGATGTCCATGGGATCGGACATGAGTGAGTGTGATTCGTGAAATGTGAACACCGGGACGGTGGGTGGTGTGATAGTGGTGGCCGTGAATGTGGGGGAGTGAATTTGGGGAAGGGACTTTTTCTTATGTTCCTCAACCTGTTGAAGAATGTTTACAAGGTAGGTCCAGAAGGAGGGTTGGGTGGTTAGTGTGGTGCTCGAGGCAGTTACAAGGGACGGGGTAAGTAGAGTTTGGGGGGGAGGAAATGGAGGGGTGGAGGGTAAAGAGATGGAAAGAGTCTGACTAGTGACAGATGGTTGTCCAAAGGCATGGGGGAAGAAAGGGTGACCTAATTGAGGTTCAAAAACTTGAGTGATAGAGATGGATGAGGGTGAAGGGAGGAGAGTGGAAACGGGGGTGTGTACAATGGTCTCACTATAGGAGGAGAATGTTTGTGTAGAAAGACACGTGGAGAGAGGCTCTGAGGGTGGGATAGGAGATGATGGGGGAGATGGGGCATGCGTAATTTCCTCCGGTTCATCATTGTGCCTAGGGCTAATCATGTGCACATCTTCTGATGTGGACGTAGCTAACGCGGTAGATACTTCCATCTGAATCATCTTTCCTTGTCGCGGCCGTGTATCAATTCTTCTTTGATCATAAGCAGGGTTCTCTTGATAGACCATGGTTCTCATTGCTTCACTGATGCCACAGGTGTCCGCCAACAGATTTAGTGATTCTACAAACTGGGGGTCGATATGCTCTGACTGTAACATCTGGTTTACTAGGGCCCTATTTGCTTCTTCTGACATTTTATGGCGTCTTTGTACCTGCTTGATTGTTTGGTATAGTCGTTTGAGCTGTGCCGTATATGCAGGGGCTTCGTCTTCACTCTCTTCAGGGTTATCTCTTGGTGCCTTCTCCTGAGCTTGTGTGCTTAGTCTTTGAGGAGGTTGTGCCACTCCTATCTCCTGTACACTACTTGTCTCGCCTCGTGCATGTTCTCTTTGGGTTGATGCCCCCGGATCGACGTTGTCAGGGCAACCTTCACTGTCTGATAGATGAGCCGTCTGCAGAAATGTTTCAAAATCAAAGTTTGGGTCCTCGGTGAAGGTGGCCATCGCTGCAAATTCCGCATCGGTAGGTAGCGGAGGGGCAGAAGGAGTGGGTTGTACCACCTCTCTTGGTTGAGACTCCTGGAGATGGATTGTGATTGGTGCCACCGGGGCTTCCTCTCTAGTGGAGACTTCGGTGGTGGTTGCTGGAGGGATCAGGACTTGTGAAAGGGATCCACGCATTCTTTTTGCAGGCTGACTCCCTGACTTTCGCCCTTTGAACAGCTCCAGGTGTGCATATTTTAGGGCTCGAGCAACTGGCACATCATATGCCAGACATCTGTAGATGATTCTAGTCAACGCACAGCAACCATGTAGAGTGGGCTTCCTCACCCCCCGCTTGCCTGCCTCATACGCCTGATCTAAGATCCATACCGGCATCTTAATGGGCAAGCTTCCGGTCTCTGCTAAATACAATCCGTACCATATCTTCTTGTGAGGCTGAGTGAAGCGGTCCTGAGCTGGAAATGCGAAGTGCTGGAGGCACATCCGCAGGGGTATGGCGATGTTGGGGGTGAGGGCGCACATGTCTTTAAGCTTCTTGACTCTATTGCTTTTCATTGATTCTGGTATCAAGGGGTCACGATCTGAAGGCACATGAGTGCCATACATTTGAAGGGCTTCCCTGATTAATGTTACATTTAATTCAAACTTCCTCATCTCCTCCAGATTAGATAAGGAGGGCACCCAGAATGTGCCTGAATGATCTTTATCCCTGGTAGGTTTCAACGTAGCAATCAAGTAGTAACACCTGAGGAAGTCAGGTTTTGGTAGAGCTGCACTGAAGTAAGTTTGAAGTCCTGCCTTTTGCCAGATCTCTTGAAGTGGAGCTGCATTTTGCAAGGTCTCAAATTCTCTTGAAAAGAATTGGAAGGTCCACCAGACCCCTCCACACTCCATCTTGGACTCCCAGATGTGATCTGCGTCTCCCAAATCCCCTGGCATTTCATTGAACCAATGGGAGTGCCCTTTTACTCTTTCGGTTAGCCCACTGGGTGGATCTGGAATAGGAATCCTTCGCACATTCAAGAATTCTTCAGGCCTAGCCGTTGGTGGAGCTTCCACTGGCATGGCATCCCAATTGATAGGAGCACCAGATCCTGCCTGAGAGCTTGTGCCTGCCGCTGTTGCCATGAGAGTAGGTTGCTTATCTGCTGGAAGACGAAAGGCACATTAGTGTTGCATAGGAAACAGGATGTAATGGTGTTCCCTTCACAATACTAACACGACAATCCCGGAGGTCAGTGATTAGTGGTGAGGTGTTTATGATATGTGTGAGTGGTGATTAAAGGTCAGTGTCATCCTAGATGCATACTTTGGTTATGCAATGGGCTCGGAATGCTTCTATGTTAGTGTGGACGGATTTACAGAATAGGGTCAGGGGGTTTAGTACACCGTTTAATTCTCCACACGTTGATACAGGAGTCGTAGCTCTTAGAGCTAAGGACAGGTGAAGATTTCGGTCTGAGAGTGTGATGTATGTGGGACCTTGTGGGTACCCATTTCCAGACATTCCTGGGGTTGATGGGAGTGGGGGCAGTGAGAGGTGTAGGTATCTTATCACTTTCTGCGTTGTTGGCCAAGAGTGCTTGTGAAAGCTGCTTCATCCTCGTGCCTGTAGGTGAAGTAATTTGGGCTTGTAAGCTAGCCTTGGGCACCCATATCTGTCTAGCATTAGGGGTGGCCTTCATTGACCGCTTAGGAACCCAAATAGAAATGGTACTGGACAAGCACAACATGGTTATCTTCGTGTGGATTCCTGGAGGGACCAGGAGTTGGTGCCTGTTCTATTGGTTTGAGCGCTTGCTTTTCTAATTCAACCGTGAGACGACTTTGGCCTACCCAAGCCTGAAGAAGTCCACTTCTTAGGTTGAGGTTGACTGCGTGATCATAGATCCAGTCTTGGCCTAAGACAAGAGGTTCGGTCAGATCCTCGTCTTCACACACTAGCACTTTTGCTGGCATGAGGACCTCTTGTATGTAGAGGGGAAGATCCACCTCTCCCATACAAGGGGTTTCAACACCTCCTAATCCTATCAGATATGCTTCTATGGGTTTTACCTCCAACTGCAGCTGCTGGCAATAAGAAAGCCGAACTGCACTTGTGGCTGCTCCTGAATCAATTAAAGCCCTCACGCTTGTTGTGCTGTCCTTTTGTCCTATTTCTAGGGTCACAAAAGGTCGTCGGTCTACTATCTTATGGGTGCGTCCACCTGAAGCCTCACACATGGCCATGTGGTAGCCTGGAGACTCTTGAGTGTCAGTCATAGGCTGGTCCCTTCCTCGTCTCCTCAACTTCATTCTTCTGATACGCTCTAAGGCCTCTGCCTGTGCTTCTTCCCGAATTCGTTTTTCCTCCTCTTTACGTTGCTTAGCAATATTGAGTCGGCTTAGCATCTCCTCCGTGAGGGGTTCCTGATACAGTTTGACTCTGCATCCGCTAATATAGTTTGGGAGGACATCCCCCTCTAAAGTGGCTAGTTGTACTGCTCCACTTGTGGAGATCCTATTAATGATCATAGGTCCATAGCCTCTCTTTTCTAGCTTTCTTGCGTGTTGTTTCAATGTGTAGACTAACACTAGATCTCCTGCCTTCAAGCCCTTATCCTTCACATGGGCATCAAAGTATGCCTTTTGCCGTTTCTTTGCAGCATAGATGCCTGCTGCTGCTCGTAGCCTCGTCTCACCTAAACGCTCTAGATCAAAGATCCTAGAGGACAACTCGTGTCCATTCCACTCATGCTCTTGTGCTACTCTTAAAGCTGGAATTAGGAAATCTAAGGGTAGCACCGCATTTTGTCCGAAGACCATCTGAAATGGGGTGGCATTGAGTACCGTTTTGTAAGCAACTCGGTATGCCCAAACAGCATGATGAAGTTGTTTGTCCCAATCAGAGCGTTTATTATTTACAAGTTTCGTCAATACATTACACAGGATCTTATTCGTGCTCTCGGCTTGTCCATTAGCCTGTGGATGATAGGGTGCAGATTTCTTATGTATCACCATGAATTCTTGAAGGAGATTTTCAATGACCTCATTCAAGAAGTGCGTACCTCTATCACTAACCAACTCTATTGGTAACCCATATCTAGTGAACACATTTTCGAATAAGAATTTAGCCGTCGTTTGAGCATCATTCTTTGTCGTGGCTTTTACTTCCACCCACTTTGTAAGGTAATCTGTGGCTACAATAATGTATTCTGCATGGGAGTTCCTAGCTGGGGGGTTGATGGGACCTACAAAGTCTATACCCCACTTTGAAAATGCACGTCCTCCCATCATTGGCCTCAAGGGCATTTCATCTTTTCTTGTCGGATATTGGGCACGTTGGCATGTGTCGCAACTCTTCACATAAGTATGTGCATCCATATGAAGAGTGGGCCACCACAGTCCTGAGAATAGAATGGTCTTAATTACTCTGTCAGGCCCAAAGTGTCCACCTGCAGCACCGCTGTGTGCCGTTTCTAAGACTTTCAAGTAGTCTGATTCATGTACGCACAGTCTTAGGTAACCATCCTTGCCTCTTCGATACAGGTTGTCTCCTACTAAAGCATAGTCTTGAGCCTCTTGCTCCATGCTCCGTTTTCTTGCAAGACTAGCCTGATTGG
This sequence comes from Ceratopteris richardii, assembly GCA_020310875.1. Taxonomy (NCBI): domain Eukaryota; kingdom Viridiplantae; phylum Streptophyta; class Polypodiopsida; order Polypodiales; family Pteridaceae; genus Ceratopteris; species Ceratopteris richardii. The sequence goes on from CM035415.1 coordinate 63,920,518, forward strand.
GTAATGTTCCTGTTCTCATGAACTCGACCAGTGGAGCACTCCAATCTGGGATTAATGACATGTGATAAAGAGTGGCATGCTCCACTGGGGGTCTCTCCTGGCACCCTGGACAGCTCTGGATCCACTCTTGTATTTCTTTGTCCATGCTAGGCCAATACACTCCTAAGCGTTTTAGATTCTGCAAGGTTCGTTGTTTAGAGTAGTGATTCCCTAGCAGTCCCTCATGGGCTTGTTGCAACCAACTAGCATGTTCATCATCCTCGACACAACAAGCTAATACGCCCTCGTTATCTTGCTTGTACATACTTCCGGCTAATATTTGATACTTTAGCGATTTTACAATTTCCTCTTTGCTTGTCTTAACATTTTTATTTGCAGGCCCGAAGGTTAGGACTGGTACCAACTTATTTGCCCATTTAGGAACAACTTCTAAATTGAACAGATAAGCATCGGGCAATTCATCAGACACTCCTTGCGGTGGCTCTCCTGAAGTGATGCGAGAAAGATGGTCTGCCCTAAGATGGGTTCTACCTTTCCTGACAACAACTTCAAAGTCGTATTCCATTAGTAAGAGGAACCATCTTACTAAGCGGCCTGTATTGCAAGGTTTATTGACCAAATATAGTAAAGCTTGATGATCAGTGAAAAACTTGAACTTATTGGCCAATAGATAGTGCCTAAACTTCTTCACAGCATATACCATACCTAGGCCTTCTCTTTCCGTTGTGGTGTAATTTCGTTCAGCTGCATTTAATTGCCTACTAGCATATGCTATCGGCAAATCTAGGTTTCCTTCACCTGTGGGTTGTGCTAGCACACATCCTATTGCATGATTGGAGGCATCTACATGGACATGAAAGGGTTTGCTCCAATCCGGAGTAGTCAATATTGGTGCTGTGCACAAACGTCTTTTCAGCTCGTTGAAAGAATTCTCGCATTCCTCGTTCCACTCAAAGTTTGTTAACAACCCATAAAGAGGTTTAGCTATGATGGCATACATGTGGATAAACCTACGGTAATATCCGCAATGGCCCATAAAGGCTTGTACCTCTTTAACATTCCTTGGTCTGGGCAACTCTGCTATTGCTCTTACTTTGTCTTCATCTGTTGAAATTCCATTCTTAGAAACGATGTGACCTAAGATCTTACCTTGTCGTACCATAAACACACACTTTTCTGGATTCAGACACACTCGATAATCTCTACACTTGTTGAAGATTTGCCTGAGTTCAGGGATGTGGTAACTTCTCTCTTGGGAATGAGCGCACAAATCATCCACATATACTTCTAAGCTCTTTCGCAAGAACTCTTTGAAGACATGACACATGAGTCTTTGGAATGTTGCAGGTGCATTGGTGAGCCCAAATGGCATCACACGGAATGCAAAGATTCCCCATTCTGTGGCAAAGGCCGTTTTGTGTTGATCTTCGGGGGCAATGGCTACTTGGTTGTAACCTGAAAATCCATCAAGGAAGCTGTAAACTTCCTTGCCTGCAACACGCTCCAAAAGATGTTCGGTGATGGGCAGTGGATAACTATCTCTAATCGTAGCGGCATTAACTTTTTTAAGGTTAATGCACACTCGCAATTTCCCATTCTTCTTGGGCACCACTACAATAGGGGACACCCATTCAGTGTGCTCAATCTCATAGATGAATCCGGCTTCAATCAGCCTGTCAATTTCCTCTTTTATTTTGGCCGCATAATTGTCATTATATGTGTAGGGTTTTTGTTTGGTGGGCTTAGCATCAGCGGTCATCGGAATCGTATGAGAGCAGATCTCTGGATCTACTCCTTTCAAGTCTCTATAATGCCATGCGAACACATCCCTATATTCCCTTAATAGAGCTACAAGCTCTGCTTCTTCTTCTGCACTTAGGTCATCACCTATGTACGTACATCTCTCTTCGTTCCCTTCAATGGTCACTACAATTTTTTTGGTCTTTTCTTTATTGTCATATGCTTCTCCTATAATGGCCTCTCTCTTAGGCATTCGTACCAAAATTTTCCGGTCTTCCACTTCATATTTCTTGAAATTTTCTGGTACTTCAAACAATGATTCTTCCTCTTCTTGTCTTACTGCTTTCCTTTTCTTTTTCTTTTGACTTCCTTCACTTCCTTTCTTTGAATTTATCGTTTTAATACTCGCAAGGGGTTCTTCTTCTTTTTGGGTTAACACTCCTATGTCTTCTAAGTAGTGTTCCTCTGAGTCAAAGTAAGTATCCATCACAATGGATTCTAGATCATCGTCACTCTCTTCTTCTTCCATGGACTCACTAGGATCACACTCTTCCAACAAGGGCTGACACATGAACACTGAAATATCATAACCCTCCTCATCACAATGAGGTGTCCATTGTTCTTCATTGACTGCAATGTCCATGGTAGCTAAGATTTCTGCCCAACCATGAGGCTCAAATTCCTCATCTGGAAATATCATCGGTGTATAGGCTGGGTCTTTTATTGGTCTATCTCCTGGGGGAGTTCCTTCTTCTCTCGCTTCCTAAGGGTTAGACCGAAAGCATTATATTGTGTGAATAGGTCCTCCACCTGTTCAGCTTTCAACACTTGTCGAAATTCTGCCACATGGTCATAAGGGTCTCCCGTGCCATCGAAATAGTTCTTCATGGACTTCACCAGTTGAGTTGGTCGCAGGGTCCTGGTGTGTTCTCTCGGTCTTGGCAAAGGAAAATCATCAATATTCCTTTGATTCCATGGGGTTCTATGTCTCTCAGGTTCCACTCTATTCCTTTCTGTTCCCGTTCTTTCTCGTCCCAGGGAGTTGGCAAAACTTACCTCAGGTTTGTCTCTGCTTCCATCTCTTTGAGCTCCGTGAGCTTGGGAGGTCCCAGCTCCTTGGTGACTGTAAGACACATTAGTCCGAGGAGGTTGGGGGAAAACAAATTCACCCTTCCATGTGTAGGCATGTCTGCCATGCTCAGTGACCACGAAGATTCTCTCTGATGCGTTGTCTAGGTAGGTTACTTGGCCTGGGCTATCAGGATCTTTAAACTCATAGATTGTGAGGGCACTCACTTCCTGAGGTTGAGAAGATTTATATCTCCAAAAAGCCTCATCGGTTTCTCGGTTTAAAAGCAGGTCTATGCTTTTATTATCCTGTGGAATCCACTCTGGGGTCATGATTCTGGTCAAGACAGATTTACCACGGGGAGTTCTTGGCTCTCTCTCTAAGTTCCCTTGCTCTATATCCCCCATGTCGGTCTCCGCAATCACATTTCCAAACTCATCAGTTCTATCAGGAAGAGTGGTGACTACATAAATAGTCCCCTCTTTATCTAGGTATGCTCCATTCTCAAACTTGACTACTGGGTGGTCTAATCCATGGGGTTGATCGGGGTTCTTAATCTGGACCACCGATCTTCTCAGTCCGTCTTCGTAGATGCGAGCACCTAGACGATTCGTCCTGATATATTCCAATTGCGTCTTATAAGGCCCTTCTGGCTTCTCTAGGTAAGCCAACCCTGAACTACCTACTGATCTCTCCATGTGATAGGACATCTCAGAATCACTTGTTTCTGATCTGGCAGTGTATGGGTAATCACTCAACTGCTGGGCCCAAGACCTGGCAGTGTGATTGACACTAGCTTCAGAAGATCTGAGGCTTTGTCTGTCTCGGCCTAAGTGTCTGCCTGATCTAAGGTTCATATGCCTGATTTATTTACCCCCTGGAACCCAAGCACGCTCTCGTTGCAGGTTGATTTTGCATCAATCACTTTGTTCTTTTTAGTTGAATATTATGTTTATGGTCTTGTCTGAAATTGCGTCGTCAGGGGTACTTAAGTGAATTTCCGCACTTGATGAGTGATCGATTCCCGTTTACCTTTTTGTCCCTTAGTGTTTTCGCACTTAAGACCTATTTATTTTCTTGCACTTGGTTGATTAATTCTCTTGGACTTGATTCGTGCCTAACGTTGCCCTAGTTAATTACCACACCTAAGTCGTACTTAGCCTAGGCTAGGAATTGACAAAGGAGGGTTATGAGATCTTCCAACCTCAATCAGCTGGTTGACCAGACAGCTATGCAAGCCCAGGAAGTCTTCTCCCAAGCCCGGTACTCACCCTTGCTAGCTTGCCTCGATTGCCTTGAGTGCCCACAAAGTTCCTGCAAAAACTCACCAGTTAGTATAGCTTTATTGCCACAAGTATTTGAAAGACACACTTCAATAATTTTAGTTCCCCTGGAGTAACTCACTGTACCCCCTGTCTCTGAGAATCACTTAGTCCCACCTATCTCTGGTTTCTAGGCCTTTTACCCACTCCCAAGTTTCCAAGTTATACCAATATGTCAAAATTCAAGCTCAACTACCTTTTCACTCACTCAAAAAATTTAACTCTCAATTTTCATGCGTTAATGGTCGGGTATCGCGATAGGTCGGGTCGGGGTATCGCGATAGCTGGGGGTGTCGCGATAGCTCACGGGGTGTCGCGATACCTTGGAGTGTCGCGATACCTTGGAGTGTCGCGATAGCTCACGGGGTGTCGCGATACCTTGGAGTGTCGCGATAGGTCGGGTCGGGGTATCGCGATACCTTGGAGTGTCGCGATAGCTCACGGGGTGTCGCGATACCTTGGAGTGTCGCGATAGCTCACGGGGTGTCGCGATACCTTGGAGTGTCGCGATAGCTCACGGGGTGTCGCGATACCTTGGAGTGTCGCGATAGCTCACGGGGTGTCGCGATACCTTGGAGTGTCGCGATAGCTCACGGGGTGTCGCGATACCTTGGAGTGTCGCGATAGGTCGGGTCGGGGTATCGCGATAGCTGGGAGTGTCGCGATAGCTCACGGGGTGTCGCGATACCTTGGGGTGTCGCGATAGCTCACGGGGTGTCGCGATACCTTGAGGTGTCGCGATAGCTCAGGATATGGCGAATTTTCCTGTTCTATCTAGGGTTCCTAGGAGCTCTAGGCCTGCGCAATGCCGTGGTGCACTCAGAATCGTGAGAAGTCGAGATTTTCGGAGTGTCGCGATAGCTCGAGCTCAACGCCTCGGGAACTGTGCAGACAATTTCTGTACCTGCTGAGCTTGCTGGAGATGATGATGGAGCTGCCACCTGCAAGAAACATGCAAAAAACACACAAATACAAGCACGCACAATCGCTCTCTCTCAAACTCGCACACAACAAATGAGGGAAAGAAAAGGAAGAGGGGATATGTAGTGGGGAAGGAGGTGGAGGTGGAGATGGAGAAGGAGGTGAAGATGAAAATGGAGATGGAGAAAAATCAGAAATTTACCTACAACTTACCATTCCAACGCGTCCTCTCTACGTCTTACCATCACACGCTCGTCCTCAAAGCTCGATCCCCGGCAACGGCGCCAAAATTTGGTGTAGCTCAGTGATGAGTAGCACCTCCTTTAATGTCAATCCGGGAAGACATGAGGATGGTATGAAGACCACGAGCAAGTAGAAGCACAAGTGCGTGAGTGAGAAGCACACAAGCATGCACACACATACACACACACGCGCACACACAGTAAGAACAAAGAGAGTAAGACAATGGAATCACTTCTATTGCAAGAAAGTTCTCATATAAGCTCAAACTACAAGAAGCTAACCTCAAAAATGAGCTCTCTAGCTCTATTTATAGTTTTTGACTAACTTTGGCCCTGTTCAGACCTAGTGTCCGGCCTAGTTAAAAATTAGGTTCCGGGGCTTATTTGAGGGCCCAAACGAGATCTAAAAATTATGAAAATTGGCAGGCAACTACATCTAAGGCTCCCCAAGCTCGAGGACTCCTCGGCTTGTACAAAATGGAGCTACAAAAAGGTGAAATGATATTTACAAGGGTTTGTAGTGATGAGAATCACTTTAGAATGATGTTGGGGTTTTGAAAAAAATGAAGGGTAGCCTCAGTGCTAGATCTGCATGTGTGTCCATACTTGCTTCTTCCCGCATCCTGTCAACACAACCCCAGTAGCCAAGTACCACTCAAGTAGCAAAAGATGCGCTTAACCACCTGCCAATGCGTGACTCCTGGGCAATGCATAAACCTTCTCATCTGTGAGACAACAAACTGAATATCTCGCCGAGTAATGCATAAGTGAATCAAGCATCCAATAGCATGTTGATAGAGAACAACATCAAATGCATCTCCAGCATCATGAAGACTCAATCGTGAACCTCTCTCCATAGGAGTGGCAATAGGCTTACAGTCTTCAAGGCCGAAATGCTGCAATAATGTGTCAATATATTTCATTTGACAAAGCCATTCCACCATCAACTTGCATAAACTGAATCCCCAAATAGTGATGCAAATGCCCCAAATCAGACATCTCAAATGAGGCATGCAAATCAGCCTTAAAATCAGCAATATGCTTCTCAATAGGACCAGTGAGCAACATGTCATCAACATAGCACATAATTAACACGCTTAATATATACGGTGCTCTCAGTTGGACTATTCTCAAAAACATGTGCAATCAGATAGGCATGTATCTTCTCATACCATGCACGTGGTGCTTGCTTTAAACAATATAATGCCTTCTTTAACCTGCACACCTCGTTTTCATGCGCTTTCTGCACAAAGCCACGGGGCTGAAAAACATACACTTCTTCATGCAAGTCACCATTCAGAAATGCAGTTTTAATGTCCAACTGATGTACATTCCAACCATGATGGGCTGCAAGTGCACAAATGCTCCGAACGATAGTCATACAGCATGTAGGTGCAAAGGTCTCATCAAAATAAATGCCTCCTTCTTGTCATAACCCTTTGGAACAAGCCTAGCCTTATACTTGTCAACTATACCATTAGGTTTATGCTTCAGCTTGTATACCCACTTAGTGCCAATGGCCTTCTTGCTAGGAGGAAAGTCACATTCTTCATTATTGCATCATATTCAGATTGCATAGCAGCCATCCAATTTTCTGAATTTTGTGCTTCATCAAACAAAACAGGCTCAGTCTCATCACAGAGACTAGATGCCGCCATAGCATAGTAATCTGATGCAATAGAGGCACTATGCGAGCCTAATCGAGTACGATATGAAAAAGGTGCATCTAATTTGCTGTCATGCAAGGTCTGCACCAGCCATTTTGGCATAGTTCTTGCTTGCTCAATATTATCTCTCTCATTAATAAGTGCATCATGTAAATCTGCATCAGAAATTGAATGATCTGCATCATCACATGAAACTTGCAAAGGTTGAGAAGTTGCCTCATTAGGACCAGCACTAGACTGTCCACCTATAAAAAGAGGCAGCAAAGTATCATACATGTCTTTGGAGCTAACATATGTCTCCTTAGTACATGAAAGCAATGGCTGAATAGCATCTTCCACAACAACAATATCACAGCTAACCAAAATGCGTTTAGTCTGTGGATGATATAGACGATAGCCTTTACTTTCAGAACTATACCCCACAAAAATACATTTTACTGCTTTATCATCCAATTTTCTACGATGTTGTTCGGGCACTAATGCATATGCCAAACAACCAAAAACATGCAGATGAGCAACAAATGGCTAGCGGTTATGCGAAGCCTCATATGGAGTGATAGACTACAGTGCTTTAGTGGGACACCTGTTAAGTACATATGCTGCACACATGACATCCTCAAGCCAAAAACTATGTGGTAGAGCCTGACTCTTGACCATACACCTCGCCATTTCCATGAGTGAACTATTCTTTCGTTCAAAAATTCCATTCTATTGAGGTGTATATGACAGTGTACATTGGTGTTTTATCCCACGTTCAACCAAAAATGCATTAAAATCAGAAGACATATATTCCCCCCCGATCAAAATGGAGGGTGCCCATTTTTCATGCTGACAGATTTTCAGCCAAAACCAAAAACTGTTTGAAGCACATGAACACTTCGGACTTTGCCTTCAATGGATATACCCATGCATGCCTGGAAAATCATCGATGAAAGTCACAAAGTAAAGATAATTTCCAAAAGAAGGTGTCTGCATAGGACCACAGACATCACTATGTACAAGCTACAATTTCTGAGTAGCCCGAATTGAACCATCTTTTGAAAAGGACAAACACTACATTTTGCCCAAAATACAGCCTTCACAAACATGTTTTCCAGGTGCCTCAAGTTTGGGCAAAGAGGACACCAGTTTCAGATTTTTGCAGGCGTAGCAAACTAGCAAAATTCAGATGACCAAAGCGTGCATGCCAAAGCTTTGCATCTGACATAGCCTGAGAATCATGTACTGCACATGCCAAATCATTTACAGATCCATAGTCTATGAGCTTATACAACCCACGACATAAAATGCCAGAAGCAATGATCACATCGCCATTTGATAGATCATGAACTGTACATCTGTCATCAACAAATTTCACAACCAAGACAATCTTGGCTAATGCAGAAACTGATAACAGATTTTTCTTGATCCCTGGCACAAACAAAGCATCTGACAAAGTGAAAGAACTACCATCAGCAGTAGTCAAAATGATCTTACCAACTCCCATAACAGGATAAGAGGAGTTGTTGGTGCATGTAACAGTATTCCCTATACGGACAGGCTCGAGTGAAGAGAAGAAACTACGCTGTGAGGTAATATGTTTGGTCGCCCCACTGTCAAAGTACCAAACATTTGAGTCTATTGCAGACATGCACTGCTCATGAGAAGATGGATCAAAACTGCAAACAATAGTAAATGCCCATTCTTCTTCCTGCACAAGATTAGGAGACTCTGTTTTTGGTGTAGAGGCCTCTGCAACAACCATTCCAGCCTCTTTCTTCTTTGCCTCTTTAGCAGCCAATTTTGGAAAGTTATTTATGATATGATCATTTCCTTTACAATACCTGCAAAATAATTTCTGCTTTTCTGATTTCTTTTCATCTTTGTCTTCCCTCTTCAATTGTGTAGAATTAGCAGATTTCTACTTACTAGTTGAAGAGCTCCATTTTCCTTTGCCCTTCTGACTAGTCAGGAAAGCTTGATTTGCAACACGCATAATGGACCTGTTCTGCCTGGACTGATCCTCCAGCAACAAAACAGAGACTAACTCCTCAAAAGACAAGGCATTTGGATTTCCTTTCATCATCAACTAAAGAGTAGAAGCAAAACTCTGATATGAATCAGGGAGACCATTCAGAATGGTCTGCACAAGTGAGCTATCTGGTATAGTTGGAGTTAGACGTCTGCGGAAGCACGCGAACAACACAAGGAAGAAGAAGAAGCTTGGAGCACAACACACAATACTGAATGTATTAGTAGAGAATGTACAAAGATAAGTAGCCCATTAGGGCAATAGACATATATACAAGCTGGGGGAAAAAAACCTCCTAAAGAGGGAAAAAAGTGCCCCGACGATCCTAGTGTGTTCACACACATCACTACCTAAATATATCAACAAATACCCCCTAGGAGTGATGCGGTGAACAAGGAGCTGGCACTCATGTATAAGGAAGTGCCAAGCTATGTGGAAAATCACTCCACGAAAGGAAGTATGCCCAAAGCTTTGCGAAAAGCTTCAAACTTCTCCCTAGGCAGGGCCTTCGTGAAAAGGTCTGCAATGTTGCCCTGCGTGGGCACATATGCCAAGCTGATCTCCCCAGTAGAGAACCTCTCCCTAACATAGTGATAAGGCACCTCAATGTGCTTAGTGCGAGCATGGAACACGGGGTTCCTCGCAACTGCCAATGCGCTCTGACTATCAGTGAAGATGGTGGTGGCAGAAGTCTGACCAACACCCAAATCAGCCATAAGGCGTCTAAGCCACACACACTCAACAGTAGCTGTGAAAGCTTCCCTATATTGAGCCTCACAACTGGAACTGGCCACAGTAGGCTGCTTCTTGCTCAACCAAGATATACATGAGCTACCAAGCATGAAGCAAAAGCCACTAGTGGACACACGAGTGTCATAGCAACCAGCCCAATCAAAGTCAGAAAAAGCATGCAAATTTGGCGGTAGTGTTCTTTCCTTCAGCAACTCCATTCTGTTGAGGTGTATACGGCACTATACACTTGTGTTTTATCCCACGTTCAGCCAGAAATGCATTAAAATCAGAAGACATATATTCCCCCTCTCGATCTGAATGGAGGGTGCCCATTTTACATGCTGACAGATTTTCAGCCAAAACCAAAAACTCTTTGAAGCACATGAACACTTCGGACTTTGCCTTCAATGGATATACCCATGCATGCCTAGAAAAATCATCGATGAAAGTCACGAAGTAAAGATAATTCCCAAAAGAAGGTGTCTGCATAGGACCACATACATCACTATGTACAAGCTGCAATTTCTGAGTAGCACGAACTGAACCATCTTTTGGAAAGGACAAACGCTGCATTTTGCCCAAAATACAGCCTTCACAAACATGTTTTCCAGATGCCTCAAGTTTGGGCAAAGAGGACACCATTTCAGATTTCTGCAGGCGTAGCAAACTAGCAAAATTCAGATGACCAAAGCGTGCATGCCAAAGCTTTGCATTTGACATAGCCTGAGAATCATTTACTGCACATGCCAAATCATTTACAGATCTATCATAGTCTATGAGCTTATACAGCCCATGACATAAAATGCCAGAAGCAATAATCACATTTCCATTTGACAGATCATGAACTCTACACCTATCATCAAGGAATTTCACAACCAAGCCAATCTTGGCTAATGCAGAAACTGATAGTAGGTTCTTCTTGATCCGTGGCACAAATAAAGCATTTGAAAAAGTGAAAGAACTACCATCAGGAGTAGTCAAAATGATCTTAGCAACTCCCATAACAGGATAAGAGGAGTTGTTGGCGCATGTAACATTATTCCCTATAGGGGCAAGCTCGAGTGAAGAAAAGAAACTGCGCTGCGAGGTAATATGTTTGGTCGCCCCACTGTCAAAGTACCAAACATCCGAGTCTATCGTAGACATGCATTGCTCATGAGAAGATGGGTCAAAACTGCAAATAGTAGTAAATGCCCATTCTTCTTCCTGCACAAGATTAGCAGACTCTGTTTTTGGTGTAGAGGGCTCTGCAACAACCATTCCAGCCTCTTTCTTCTTTGCCTCTTTAGCAGCCAATTTTGGACAGTTCTTTATGATATGATCATTCGCTTTACAGTACTTACAAAACAATTTTTGCTTTTCTGATTTTTTCTCATCTTTGTCTTGGTTCTTCGAATGTGCAGCATTTGCAGATTTCTGCTTACTAATAGAAGAGCTCCATTTTCCTTTGCCCTTCTGACTAGCCAAGAAAGCTTGATCTGCAACATGCATAATGGACCTGTTCTGCTTGGACTGATCTTCTTGCAACAGAACAGAGACTAACTCCTCAAATGATAAGGCATTTGGATTGCCTTTCATGATCAACCGAAGAGTAGAAGAAAAACTCTGATATGAATCAGGAAGACCATATAGAACGGTCTGCACAAGTAAGCTATCTAGTATAACCTCATCAACAAAAATCAATTGTTCCTTCAAATCTTTGATCTTCTTCAGGAAACTGTCCATAGAATCACCTTCATTCATGTGCTCACTCTCCAACTGTTTTTGGAGGTAAGCAACACGAGCCTCATTCCTAGCTTGGTACAATGTGGTAAGTGTATCCCAAACATCCATAGTTGTTCTGCAAGAGCGAATGTGAGGAATAATGGTACGTTTGATAGACAAAGCTATCAATGCATGTGCCTGGGCATCTCTGCCATCCAAGCGAATCTACTCTGCAGTAGGTGCGGTAGAAACCGTAGCACGAACAGGAATATGCAGACTATCATCATCTTCAACACCTTCTGTATTAGCTTCAGTACCTGCAGTTGTAACAGTTGCAAGTGTGATAGAACGTTTTTCGGCACCCTGCACAATGTTCCACAGTCCTTTTGAACCAACACATGTCGCATCATATAAGCCCATAACGGGTAGTTGGTACCATCCAACTTATCCTCAACAGCCAACATACGGAATACATCACTGCTTTCAGCCATGGCCGGTGACTAAAATACCTTGATGCAAAAAATTGACTGTATCTCAAAAAGTTGAATAGAACTGCCTAGACGAATTCTGCTAGATCTATAGCAGACTTCGAGATGCTTATACTGGCGAACGGAAACTGGTATATACCTTTGGCACAGAAATATGAAATAGCCTGCATAAGCGCTACGATAATGCATTCGGAGGCTGAAACGAGCTCAGATCGTGATTTTGGTACGACACAGCAAAGCTGTTTTGATCTCAGAAACACGCTGAGTATGCTCACCAAAATTCGTGCGATTCTGAGACTGTAAATGGAGGAGTGTCGACGGTGCCCTAGATGAAGCGACGACCTGCTTTGATACCAATTGTTGGAGTTAGACGTCTGCAAAAGCACGTGAATAACACAAGGAAGAAGAAGAAGCTTGGAGCACAACACACAATACTAAATGTATTACTAGAGAATGTACAAAGATAAGTAGCCCATTAGGGCAATAGGCGTATATACAAGCCGAGGGAAAAAAACCTCCTAAAGAGGGAAAAAAGTGCCCCGGTGATCCTAGTGTGTTCACACACATCACTACCTAAATATATCAATATAACCTCCTCATCAGAAATCAACTCTTCCTTCAAGTCTTTGACCCCTCACTGGTCTAAGTGTTGCCTATGGGTCAGAGAGGACTTTTACCATCTCTTCTTCTTGTGCCCAAGAAGCTACCTGATATGGCAATCTTTCACTATGATTTTGAGTTTACAAAGGCAGATCAACTTGAAACAAACATTACTTGGAGAAACAATTGGCTGCTCTTTTGCATTGCAGAATGGCATCCGAGGGGAAATGCTTTGGAAGATACTGAAAGAAATGCATGCGATAAACTTTGGTGCCCATAAGATAGAATGGTGGAATGAAAAATCTCTCAACTTGTTAGGCAAAAGAATATGTAATTGTAAAAAAATCATTCGGTTTTAGACATTGTAGGAGTTTGAGGTCTAGGGAAGCACGCGAACAACACAAGGAAGAAGAAGAAGCTTGAGCACAACACATAGTATTGAATGTATTACCAATTGAGTGTATAAAGATAAGTAACCTGCTAGGGTTATAGGTGTATATACAAGCTGAGAAAAAAAAACTCCTAAAGAGGGAAAACACGCCCAGGTAGTCCTAAGTGTGTTTACACACATCACTACCAAAATCTAGCAACAAATCCTCCATGGGAGTGATGCAGTCAAAAGGAGCTGGCACTCATGTATAACGATATGCCAAGCTATGTGGAATCATTCCATAAAAGGAAGCAAGGCCAACGTTTGCAGAAAGCTTCAAACTTCTCCCTAGGTAGAGCCTTTGTGAACAATCTACAACATTCTCTTGTGTGGGCGCATATGCCAAACTGATCTCTCTATTAGGGAAACTCTCCCTAATATAATGATAGTGCACCTCAATGTGCTTAGTATGAGCATAGAACACAGGTTTCCTTGCAGCTTCCAATGCTCTAACTATCAATGAAGATGGTGGTGTCAGAAGTCTGACCAACACCCAAATTAGCCAAAAGGCATCTGAGCCACACACACTCAACAGTCACAGTGAAAGCTTATACTCAGCCTCACAACTAGGTGGCCATAGTAGATTGCTTCTTGCTCAACCAAGATATGCATGAGCTACCAAGCATGAAGCAAAGACCACATGTGGAAACATGAGTGTCATACATACCGGCACAATTAGAGTTAGAAAAAACATGTAAATCTAGCGATAGTGATCCCCCGTTGGGATAAAATAATCCAAGTAGTCGGGTACCACTCAAGTAGCAAAAGATGCACTTAACCACCTACCAATGCTTGACACCTGGGAAATGCATAAACCTGTTATGAATATCGTACTAGGTAATGCATAAGTAAGTCAAGCATCCAACAACCTTCTGATAGATAAAAACATAAAATGCATCTCCAACATCATGAAGACAGAACAATAAACCTCTTTCCATAGGAGTGGCAATAGGTTTGTAGGCTTCAATGCCAAAACACTACAATAATGTGTCAATATATTTTGTTTGACACAAATCTATTCAGGCATCAACCTGCATAAACTGTCTGCCTAAATAATGATGCAAATGCCCCAAATTTGACATCTTAAAAGAGGCGTTCAAATCAGCCTTAAAATTAACAATATGTCTCTCATTAGGACCAATGAGACGCATGTCATCAACATAGACAACAATGACTAGAAGCACATCATTTGCACGCTTAAACATATAAGGTGATCTTAGTTGGAGTGTTCTCAAAACCATGTGCAATCAAGTAGGCATGTATCTTTTCATACCAAGCACATGGTGCTTGCTTCAAACCATATAATGCCTTTTTAAACTTGCACACTTTGATTTCATGCCCTTTCAGCCCAAAACCATCAGGTTGAAATACATACAATTCTTCATGTAAATCACCATTCATAAATGTAGTTTTGATGTCCAACTAATGTACATTCCCACCATGATGAGTTGCAAGTGCACAAATGCTATGAATGGTAGTCATTCGACATGTGGGTGCAAAGGTCTCATCAAAATCAATGCCTCTTTCTTGAGCATAACCTTTTGCAACAAGCCTAGCCTTATACATGTCAACTATTCCATCAAGCTTACGTTTTAGCTTATATACCCATTTAGTGCGAATGGCCTTTTTTCTTGGAGGCAAATCACATAAATACCAAGTACCATTCTTCATAATAGCATCATATTCTAATTGCATGGCAGCCATTCAATTTTCTAAATTTTGTGCTTCATCAAAAGAAACAAGCTCATTCTCATCACGAAGAGTAGTGGCTACCATAGCATAACAATCTGATGCAAAAGATGCACTATGAGATCCTGAACAAGTATGATATGACAAAGGTGCATCTAATTTGCTATCTTGCAAAGTCTGCAATAGCCATTTAGGCATAGTTTTTGCCTCCTCTATAGCATCCCTCTCATCAACAAGTATATCATATAAATCTATATAAGAAATGGAATGATCTACATCATAATGTGGAACCTATAAAGGTTAAGAAATTGCCTCATTGGGACCAGCACTTGACTATCCACCTGTAAAAAGAGGCAGCGAAGTGTCATACATGTCTTTGGAGCAGACTGATGTCTCCTTAGTACATGAAAGTAAGAGCTGAATTACATCTTCCTCAAAAACAAAATCATGGCTAACTAAAATGGGTTTATTCTATGGACGATACAAACAATAGCCTTTTCTTTTGGAATTGTACCCAACAAAAATACATTTGATTGCTTTATCATCCAATTTTTTATGTTGTTGTTCAAGCAATAATGCATATGTATGACAACCAAAGACACATAGATGAGCAACAAATGGCTTGCAACCATGCCAAGCCTCATATGGAGTGATAGACTACAATACTTTGGTGGGACACCTGTTAAGTACATATGCTACACACATAACAACCTCAAGCCAAGAGCTATGCGGTAAAACTTGACTTTTGACCATACACCTCGTCATCTCCATGAGTAACCTGTTCTTCCTTTCAGCAAATACATTTTTTTGAGGCATATATGGCACTGTACACCGATGTTTTATCCCATGTTCAACCACAAATGCATTAAAATCAGAAGACATGTATCCATCTCCTCAAGCAGAATGGAGGGTGCCCATTTTACATGCTGATAGATTTTCAAACAAAACCAGAAACTCTTTGAAGCACATAAATAAATACTTTGGACTTTTCTTTCAATGGATATACCCATGCATGCCTAGAAAAATCATCAATAAAAGTCAGGAAGTAAAGGTATTTCCCAAAAGAGGGTGCCTGCAAAGGACCACAAACATCACTATGGAACAAGCTACAATCTTTGAGTAGCTCGAACTGAACCATCTTTTGGGAAGGAGGAACGATGCATTTTTCCCAAAATAAATCCTTCATAAACATGTTTACAAGGTGCATCAAGTTTGGGCAGAGAGGATACCATTTCAGATTTTTGCACGCATAGAAAACTATCATAATATAGATGACCAAAGCGTGCATGCCAAAGCTGTGTCTTGAACTGAACACACTGAATCATTCACAAATTTTGCATAATCTATGTGCTTATATAGCCCAACAATATAAAATTCCAAAAGCAATAATACCATCACCATTTGATAGATCATGAATTGTACATGTGCCATCAACAAATTTCACAACCAAGCCGACCTTCCATCATCAGTAGTTAGAATGATCTTACCAACTCCCATTACAAGATAAGAGGAGTTGTTAGCACATGTGATAGTATTCCTTGTAGGGGTAGGCTCAAGTGAATTGAAGAAATTGCAGTGCAAGGTAATATGTTTGGTTGCTCCACTGTCAAAGTACCAAACATTTGAGTGTGCTACAAACATAGATTCAGTAGTAAACACCCATTCTTCATTCTACACTAGATTAGCAGACTCTATTTTAGGAATCTTTTTTCTTTGCCTCTTTTGTATCTAGTTTTTTACAACTCTTTGTGACATGATCATTTCCTTTAGAGTATTCGCAAAAACAATTTCTGCTTTTTTGTTTTCTTCTCGTCTTTCTCTTCCTTTTTTGCATGTGCAAAATTAGCAGATTTCTGCTTGCTAGTAGATGAGCTCCATTTACCTTTGCCCTTCTTACTAGGTAAGAAAGCTTGATTTGCTACAAATATGATGGACCTGTTCTGCCTAAACTAATCTTCTTGCCACAAAACAAAGAGTAACTCCTCAAATGTTAAGGTATTTGGATTGCCTTTCATCATCAACCGAAGAGTAGAAGCAAAAATCTGTTATGAATCTGGAAGACCATTCAAAACAGTTTGCACAAGTGAACTGTCTGGCAAGACTTCATCAATAGAAATCAACTATATATTCAAATCTTTGATCTTTGTCAAAAAACTATCCATCGAATCTCCTTCATGCATATGCTCATTCTCCAACTACATTTGGAGGTAAGCAACACGAGCCTCATTTTTTGCGTGGTACAAAGTGGTAAGTGTATCCTAAGCATCCTTTGCTATTTTGCAAGATCAAATATGAGGGATAATGGCACATTTGATAGATAAGGCTATCAATGCATGTGCTTGAGCATCTCTGCCATCCCAACAAATTTTCTCTGTAGTAGGTTTAGTAGGAAACACAACACGAATAGGAACCTGAAGATCATCATCTTCAAGGCCATTTGCATCACCTTCAATAACTATATTTACAAGTGTAGTAGGTCATTTTTTTAATACCCTACACAATATTCCACAGTCCTTTTGTGACCAATACCTGATGCATCATATATGCCCATGATGGGTAATTGGTACCATCCAACTTATCCTCAACAACCAACATATGGAATACAACATTACTTTCAACCATGTCCACTGACTAAAATACCCTGATGCAAAAGAATGATTGTATCTTAAAAAGTTGAATAGAACTACCTTGTCGAGTTCTGCTAAACATGTAGCAGACTTTGGGGTGCTTGTACTAGCAAACCAAAACAAGGAAGAAGAAGAAGCTTGATTCTGTACATTCGGTAATCCCAGTACTTATTCCTTTTTCATTAAAATGACCCAATCTCTTATGCCAGAGATCAAGTTCTGTAATCACCTTTTCACCATGTGTGAGCAACGCTTGGCCGATGTTCCCTTGTACTCTTAAAGTAAAGAGTCTACCTTCTTTCTTACCAGAGACGATCTGATTATATCCGTTCTCGGGATCTTCTACAAATACTCCTTCATTTGTAAATCTGACCTGAAAACCTTTCTCAACTATCTGTCCCACGCTAATCAAATTTTCCGATATTGTTGGAACATACAAAACACTGGCTGGCAAATCTGCTCCACTCTTACATTTCACTTTTCCAATTGAATGTACACTGTGTCTCATATTGTCACCTGTTTGAACAGTATGACTGGAACTACCTTTCTCCAATTCTGACATGAGTTCTATATTTCCTGACAAGTGATTAGAACATCCAGAATCAATGTAAAATACCTTCAGGTCTTCGTTATCTGATGTGTTGATTGAGTTCATCATCAATGATGTATGACTTTCATTCTGTGTGTCATTTGCGTAGTTATTGTAGGTGGTGTTGTAGGATTGATTCTGTCCCCAACTTCTTGCTCCACCTCTACCATAGCCTCCTCTTTGATTCTGTCTTCCTCTTTGAAAATTACTCTGATATCTTCCGCCTTTTCCTCTGCTATTACTGTTCTGATTTTGATTTGATCCTTGTTGATTGTGCCAGCAATCATGAGCCAAATGATTACATAGTCCACAGATCCAGCAAGCCTTCTTGTTGTTATTCTGGCTACTTCTTCCTCTTCCAAAGCCTCTTGCTCTTCCTCTGCTGGTACCTTTACCTCTTGCATAGTAAGCTTGAGAACTCGACC
>CM035415.1:63956273-63958773 GCA_020310875.1 Ceratopteris richardii
CTTGTACTTCATGAAACATAAAGATGAAGTATTTAATTGCTTCAAAAGGTATCTTGCATTAGTAGAGAATCAAACAGGTAGACATTTGAAGAGGTTAAGGTCTGATGGTGGTGGAGAATACTTCTCCAATGATTTTGAAGAGTTCTTGCAGGAAAGAGGCATCAAGAGGGAGATTACCACAAGGTACTCACCTGAACAAAATGGGGTAGCTGAAAGAAGAAATAGACTCATTGTGGAGACAGCTAGGTCTATGCTTAATGAGAAGAAACTACCAAATTATCTTTGGGCAGAGAGTGTATCTACTGCCACATACTTGATCAACAGGTTGCCATCAAAGACACTTGATGGAATGACACCCTATGAGGCTTGGCATGGTAAGAGACCATCTCTGGATCATTGCAAGATCTTTGGGTGTGTTGCATATGTGCATATTCCCTCACAGGTAAGGGGAAAGCTAGACCCTAAGGCTGAGAAGTGTATCTTTATTGGTTATGATTTGAATCAGAAAGGATACAGGTTCTATAACCCCTCAAACAAAGGCTTCAAGGTAAGCAGAGATGTAATCTTTGATGAAAATGATTCATGGTATGATAATGAGTGCAGGAAAGTGAGTTTACCTTATGATATGGAAGAAGACTTTCCAAAGCTTGTCAGGCAAGAACCAACTCAGAATGAGGACACAAGCTCAGATGATGAAGACACCATCAACATTGAAGAATTCAAAGCTTGGAAATCAAAAGGGAAGATGAAGATGAAGCAACTTGAAGACAATCCAGAATCCTCAACTCAAGCTATGAGGAGATCTTCAAGGGAAAAGAAGAAACCTATTAGGTATGGTTATGATACTTCACTTGTAACCAAGCACTCTGTATATCTTGCAAAGGATATCTTAAGTGAAGAACCAGGTACATTTGAGGAAGCCATTACTAAACCAGAATGGAAGGAAGCAATGAATGAAGAAATGGAGGCTCTCAAGGAGAGTGATACTTGGGACTTGGTACCCAAGAAGGACTCCATGAAGGTCATAGGATCCAGATGGATCTACAAACTCAAAAGGAACTCAGATGGTACAATAAGCAGGTACAAAGCTAGGTTGGTAGCCAAGGGTTTTGCACAAACCCAAGGCATTGATTATGAGGAGACATTTTCTCCTGTGGCAAAGATGCCAACTATCAGAATTATGGTGAGTGTAGCTGCATCCAAAAATTGGAACATGTACCAATTGGATGTGAAGAATGCATTCTTGAATGGATGGATATCTGAAGAGGTCTACATGTCACAACCACCTGGCTATGAAGATCCCAATAAGGTAAATCATGTTTGCAAATTGAAGAAAGCTCTGTATGGATTGAAGCAGGCACCTAGAGCATGGAACTATAGGTTGACAACCTATCTCTTGGATCAAGGATTTGTGATGAGTAAAGCAGATACTTCATTGTTTATAAAGAAGAACAATTCAGAGGTAATATACTTGTGTGTCTATGTTGATGACATCATTATTACAGGAAATGATGTTCAAGGAATTAGACACATCAAAGGTCAAATGATGAAGGAATTCAAGATCAATGATCTTGGATTATTGAAGTACTTCCTAGGACTTGAATTGGTCTACACAAATTCAGGTATATACATTACTCAGAAGAAGTACATTCAGGACATGGTCAAGAAGTTTAACTTGCAGGAAGCTAAAGTCTCAAACATTCCTATGGAGGTCAACCACAAACTCAGTGCACATGAAGGAGAAGAACTCAAGGATATTACAGGTTACCAAAGTTTGGTAGGTAGTCTTAATTATGCTACCTTAACTAGGATTGATATCTCATATGGTGTTAGTGTACTTAGCCAATTTATGCATAAGCCAAGAGTACCACATTTGGAGGCAGCCAAGAAGATAGTAAAGTACCTAAAGGGAACACAAAATCATGGTTTGTATTATCCATATTCATCAGACATTGATATCAAGGTATACTCAGATGCAGATTGGGCAGGTTGCAAGGATGACAGGAGGAGTACATCTGGTTACATATGCTTTGCAGGTGATAAACCAATTTCTTGGTCATCCAAGAAACAGCCCACAGTGGCTCTATCATCTACTGAGGCAGAGTACAGAGGGCTAGCCAATGCCACTCAAGAATCAATATGGTTGAAGTTACTCTATTCAGAATTGGGCCTATACACAAGGCCACCTATCATATTTGGTGATAACACAAGTTCACTTCATTTAGCTGCTAATCCTGTGTATCATGCTAGGACAAAACACATAGAGGTTCATTACCACTATGTGAGGGAGAAACTACTTAGCAAAGAAATCCAATTGTCATATGTATCCACTAATATTCAATGTGCAGATTTGCTTACAAAAGCTTTGGATGGGAGCAAGTTATGCAGGTTTAAATCCATGATTGGATTACAGGATATTATTGAAGACTAAAGATGAAGACTCAAGCAAGTGTTGGCTTGAGGGGGAGCTGTTGGTGCAAGCAAGCCTTAACACTTGGCA
>CM035415.1:63988610-64043610 GCA_020310875.1 Ceratopteris richardii
GTAGGAGAGATAGGCTTTCTTTCAAGATAAGAATCACTACATTTTCATTTATACATAGAGAGCAACACCTGTTACAAGTTGGGTATGTCTGACAAACTACACTAGAGAGAGAGGGTCTAGTGTGAGAAACTGATCCAAAATGTAACTTACAGAGATGATCTGGTGCTGAAACTTCTTGGGCATGCTCCTCTGGTCCTTGGGCACTCGCTAGATGCTTCTCCTCAGTCTTGGTATCCCAAAAATGCGCCTTCATGCTTGTATGAATGTGTGTGCGACCTTTCACATACCCCTTCCTTTTCTCTTGATTCTTCTTGATCTTCAAACTCCCTTGAGTGTCCTTTGATGCTTCCTTTAACTCCTAATGGATAAGGAGTCGTGGCTTTACCTTTATTGTAGCTCAGTGATGAGTAGCACCTCCTTTAATGTCAATCCGGGAAGACGTGAGGATTGTATGATGACCTCGAGCAAGTGAAGGCACAAGTGCGTGAGTGCGAAGCACACTAACATGCACACACATACACACACACACAAGGCAAGACAAAGAGTGAGAAGCAATGGAGTTCTTTTAGATTACTTCAAAAGTGCTCATACAAGTTTAGATCAATTACAAACTAACCTCAAAAATGAGCTCTCTAGCTCTATTTATAGTTTTTTACTAGGTTTTGGCCATGTCCAGACCTAGTGTCCGGCCTAGTTAAAAATTAGGTTCTCTACCCTATTTGGAGGTTCAAACGGAGTCTAAAAAATGTGAAAACTGATAGGTGGGTACTTCTAAAGCTCCTCAAGCTCAAGGACTCCTTGGCTTGCACAAAATGGAGCTACAAAAATATGAAATGGTATTTACAATGGTTTTTAGTGATGAAAACCACTATTTTTGTAGGGATTTCTTCTAACATTTTGACATACATTTCCTGGAGCTCCCTACTTGCTCCTTCTTCTTGTGTGCCCAACTCTTTGATGCCTGAAAAATTTAAGTGGCCTACTTGCCATATCTTCTTTGACTACCATGCCTGCTTGTGCTGTCTCTTCGCTCCGACTCCCTTCGTAGGCTTCCTTGTCTTGTGACTCCTTCGGTTCCTTGACTACTGCCAACACCCCCCCCTCTCTCGCGTCTATCGTCTCTGACAGACCCTTGTCTAGCTGTGCGTTGGACATAATATTGAACAACATCGGCGGCGAGGTGGTGTTCTTCTAATCGTAGCCCCCGTGCTAGATCTGTTAACAATGCATCCCAATTCACTGGTCCTGGTACATCCGGATGTGGCACCCGCAGTTGTTCTGAATGGATGGTTCTCTCTACAGCAAATAAGTGGAGGAGATGTGAGGGCCTGGGTACAAATATTTTTGAGTGATATTCCAAGAATCCTGTTATGAACATCTCCTCGAATGTCTGTTTAAAGCAAGCTAGGAGGTACTTTATTCTGGCGTGCCAAGCATATATTACCCCTATTGATGGGGTGGTGCTCATGTCGTATACCAGATCTTGGTTTCCTGTAAGAAATCCGACACCTGAGAAGTGGGGGTCCTTAATATTCTTGAATGTCCTGAATGTGATTAGCATTAGTTCAAAGATTTTCATGCACATTTGGGCCATCACATCGGGGGTATTCCGTAGTCGAGTGCTCTAGTGACGGATGGTAGAAATCATATAATTCACAGTGGGAGGGCCTTGTGGAGGTGCTAGATAAACATAGTTTAACCACTTTGCACAACCTTTGATGTTCTTGACAGCAATTGTAAACTCTGGCCAGGTGCACCTGCGGAAGACTGGAACATAACAAGGATTGTATTTTAATAAAAAGTGGCATGTTAGTCCAAGTACGAACCATCTCTGGGTAGGTCTCAAGAAGACGGATTCTCCAGGTGGGTTGATGAATGGATCCTTTCTTAGCACTTTCTGGGATATCATCGGGCCCAAATTGTGTGGCAAAAGTTGGAGGTTTGCCACATCTGCGTTGAATCTCTGCATTGTAATCTGCAAGGAGTACACAATATGGCACATATTGATCGTCGTTGGTGTTGATCCATCTATGATGAGACATGCTGCGGAAATATTCTGACTTTATGATGGTGTCTTCTAACTTTGCCATTGATTGGATTTGAATTGCCACTCGATCTTCATGGGTTGTTGCTGTCTTCTCTAGTGTCTGGAGCCATTCAGGTACTTCAACTTCTAAGGTGTCCACTTCCTTCTGAGGTCTGTGCACCCCCTGGCATCGGCATAGGAACATATGGTTCCTCATACGTTTCGTCCACCTCAATGAGTACTAATTCCTCAGGCTCTGGTTCTACAACTGGAGAGGGATGCCTTTCATATTCCAGTAACTTTTTCTGCCGCTCCCCCACCTGCTCTGTCAATGCCTTTACTTCCTCTGAAGTCGAGGTCGTTTCTATGACTTTGGGGTGAGCCTCCTATTCCCTGAGCTGGCTACGTAGTTCATCCCGTTCCCTTTCCAAATCATCATGTGCTTCTAATAAATCCGCATAGCTTTCCAAGATTGTTTTCATGGTTTCTGAGGGAACTGCTTTGAATTGTTCTGGGTCGATTTCATGGGGAGAGCCTTCCATGGCAGCTTCTAGGTTTTCTTCGTTTTGTTTCTGCAAACGTTTGTTTTCTTCAAGTGCTGTAGCCATGTGTTTTCGGAGTAGAGTTAAATTTCGCTGGACTCTCAGGTTATCTGTTTGGTAAACCTCCAGTAAGGCTTCGAGTTGTTTGACGCCTGACTCTTGTGATGGTTGGGGTGTCTCCAGGAGGGTTTGATGAGCTTGCTCGAGAGTGGTGTAGCATTGGTTGAGGTCTGCATTTTCTTCTTCTATACTTGTAAGCCGTCTTTGTAGTTGTTGATGATTTGTCGTTAGCTGATGATGACGGTCTTCTAAAGCCTGGTACTCACTCTGAAGTTGATACACGCATTGATGTAATGCTATGAATATACTATTTACATTAAACGATGCAGGGAAAGATGAAGATGCAGGGGGGATGGGGAAGGGAAAGGGAGTTGTGAATGCTATGGAGTCAAGTGGTGAGGTGGGTGGAGGGGGTATGGGAGATTGAGGTTGTGTGGGGGGTGGGAGTGGTGCTGTGGCTGGTGATGTCTCCATTGTGTCGAATGTGTGTGTGACTGTAAAGATGGGAACAGTGGGTGGGGTGGATGTGATATTTGTGAAGAGTGTTGTGTAGGTGGGCATGGTAACTCCTCCGACTTGGATTCCAGGAGAGAGAGGAATTCCCATGACGACTGTGGTAATGGCAGAAATAGGTGTGGTAGTGTCAGGTGGTGAGGTGACATGTGTATTGAGAGGTGAGGTGGGTGGTGAGAGTGGTTCCTCCTGATGTTCTTCTGTTTGTGTGTTGCCTCCTGGTTCTGATACATTGATGTGTATTTGTTTCCCAGATCGCATGGGACGGGTAGGCACCCTCTTCTCAAATCGATGAATATAAGTCAGGGCTGCATGAACAGCCTCATCTAAGCCCGCTACATCAGCATGCAGGTTCATTGATTCGATGAACATGTCATCCACACCTTCCTCGGCTAACATTTGGCTCATGATCATCTTTCCTGTTTCGAGCGACAGCTTGTGTTGCTCCTGGACTCGCTTCATGGTTTCGTATAATCTTTTTATTTGGGCCGAGTATGCCGGGGCACTTGCTAGTTCTGAAAGTTCTTCATATTCTTGATCATACTCTTTGTGTGCCTCTTGTTCTTCTATCTCTTCTTCATCGTCTTCTACTTCTACTACTCCCGATTGGGTCGGGGCTGAAGTTGTAGTCGTGGGTTGTTGTTCTTGGGTCTGCTCCGCTTCTGTCTCCAGGTTAGATTCATTGATCAAACGGGCGATTTCTGCATCTGTTAGATCAGCAAAGGTGTAGCCTTGAGGGAACTCCAAGTCTGAAGGAATAGGAGGGAACACCAGGTTGGGTCCTTCTGCACTTGGTCTGGGTAGGCGAATGGTGAATGGTCGGACACGCCTCGTTTGTGGAGGAGTCACCTCGGGTGTGGTAGTGGCTCCCCTTGGTTGAGCACATGGTAATTGAACTCCCCCTCTCATCTTCTTCGATGGAGGTCCCGCCGTTGATAGTCGTCTTTGGAACTCTTGGGCCCTAGACCATACTAGTGCTCTTTGAATGGGCACGTCATACACTAAGCACCTGTAAATTATTCTTGTGAGAGCACAACATCCATGAAATACATTTTTCTGTTTCTTATTCCACCGTTGATGGGCTAGGTGTATTTGATCGATGATCCAGTGCAGTATGTTGATGGTGAGGTTCTCTGTCTCCGCCAAGTACAAGCTGAACATATCTTTTTTGGTGGCATAGTGAACCGTTCTTGGGCAGGAAAAGCAAAATGTTGCATGATAGTTCGTAGGTGTAGAGCAATGGTAGGTGTCATTGCAACCATGTCCTTCAATTTGTTGAGATCCTTATGCTTCATCCTGCCTGGAACCATTAGTTCTTTCTCAGTGGGAATATGCATTCCTTGCATGTTCAGTGCTGCTCGTACCAAATTGAGGGTCAGTTTGAATCTCTTGAGTTCATGTCCTGGCAATAGTGAGGGTAGCACAAAAGTACTATCACCTCCCTTGGCCCTGCTAGGAGTGATGGTACTGATAAAGTAGGAGCAGTGAAGAAAATCTGGCTTAGGCAAATGTGCTATGAAGTAGCTATCCAATCCCGCTTTGGTCCAAACCGATCGCATTACTTCTGCATTCTGATAGTTTTCAAATTCGCGAGTGAAAAAATGATAACGTCCCCATTTGCCATTGAATTCAATTTCTGCCTCCCAGAAATAGGTGCCATCACCCAATGGCCCTGCGACATCACTAAACCGTAATGAGCATGTTTCCCCACTTGAGAAGTGTGTCCCTGAGGAGGGTCCTGAATAGGGAGAACATGCACCGCTTGAAGTTCTTGAGGCTTTTCAGTGAGTGGTGGTTCCAGGAGGAGGGTTTCTATGTCCAAAATCTGTGTGCTAGACCCTGCCTGGGAACTGGTGCCTCCTTCTTCTGCCATTGTTATTTCTTGCTTACTGGTTCTGTGAGAATATAGATCATGCATTAATATTGTAATGGACAAGATAGAACACTTTTTGTCCCCGTTACAACATTATCATGAGGTGAGTAATGGGTTAGTGGGTCAGTGAGTGCTCGATGACTGTGTGTGTAGTTAATGAATCGATAGTCCTAGGAGCTAGATGGAAAGATGCAGTGTATGAGTGATGTAGTTAGCCAGTGGAGATGAATTTACAAATGGGGGTCGGGGGGTTTATTACAAGTCTTAGGTTGCCAAACACAATGGATGGCTTTCGGTTTTGGTTTTGTGGGGACTCTGGAGGGTTTTATGAGGAATTCTGCTTGGGGATGATGCGTTTTTGGGACCCATTTACAAGTAAGTCTGTGCATGTTTCTGGGCAACTATGTGTTCGTGCGTATTAAATAAGAGTGGGTAATGGCTCCTTGAGTGAGTGATCCCTGTCGTGTATGATGTGATTCGTGCGGGACTAGTTGAGCCCGCAAGCAAGCCTTAGGCACCCAAATTTGTCTTGATTGTGGGCCAGCCTTCATCGACTTCCTGGGTACCCAGATAGATTTCACGTTCTCAAAAGAAGTTTTGGAAGTCCTCTTATTAGTATCATGTTGTTGATTACTAATAGGAAGTTGAGACAGTTGTCGTGACTTGACTGCAGTAACCAGCTCGCCTTTTCGAACCCACAATTGTTTCAATGGCTGAGTAATTGATCTCTTTTGGTCTCCTGCATAGGTAGTCTTCAGTAATTGATCTGCCTTTGGTTGTTGCCTCCCTCTGGCCTTTGGAAAAGAAGGGAGTTCTGTCGAGGCCTTGACTTCTTTATTGAGATCTCCATTCCTCTGCATCACATAGCTTTGGACAAGAACAGCAGGATCAACTTCATGTGTACCCCTGGAAGGACCAGGAGTCTGTGCCTTTTCTAGTTCCTTGAGTGCTCCATTATCTAACTCAACTGTAATTCGACTCTGATTCACCCATACCTGAAGAAGTCCACTTCTTAGGTTTAAGTTGACTGCATGGTCATAGATCCAGCCTTGACCCAAGACTAGAGGCTCGGTGAGATCCTCATCTTGACACACTAGTACCTTAGCTTTCATTGGAACATCTTGAATGGAGAGGGGAAGTTCCACCTCGCCCATGCAAGGGGTTTCCACACCTCCCAATCCTATGAGATATGCTTCTATAGGATTGACTTTTAATTTCAATTCTCAACAGTAAGAAAGTCTCACCGCACTAGTGGCTGCACCTGAGTCAATTAATGCTCGCATTGTTTTTGCACTAACTCCTTGTCCTATCTCTAAAGTCACAAAAGGACGTCGATCTATTATTCTTTGGGGACTTATTCCTGAGACTTCACACATTGCCACATGATATCCTGGATCCTCATAGGCACCTGTCCTAGGTTGATCCCTACCCTGCCGTCTCCACTTCATCCTTCTGATGCGTTCTAAAGCTTCTGCTTGAGCTTCTTCTCGAACTCGTTTTTCTTCTTCTTTGCGTTTCTTAGCAGTGTTGAGTCGACTGAGCATTTCTTCTGTGAGAGGTTCCTGATACAGCTTGACTCTCCACCCGCTGATGTAGCTAGGGAGAATATTGCCTTCTAAAGTGGCCAGTTGTACTGCTCCACTAGTCAAAATCCTGTTTATGATCATGGTTCCGTAACCACGTTTTTCTAGCTTCCTCACATGTTGTTTCAGAGTATATACCAACACTAAGTCTCCGGCCTTTAATCCTTTATCCTTAACATGGGCATCAAAGTACGCCTTCTGTCGTTTCTTGGCTGCATATATTCCGGCTGCAGCTCTTAGTCTGGTCTCACCTAATCGTTCAAGGTAAAAAATTCTCGAAGAGAGTTCATGACCCGTCCACTCATGCTCCTGTGCTACTTTCAATGTAGGTATTAAGAAGTCCAACAGTAGCACTGCATTTTGGCCAAATACCATCTGAAAGGGTGTGGCTTGGAGTACCATTTTGTAGGCGACTCGGTATGCCCAAACAGCATGGTGTAGCTGTTTGTCCCAATCAGAGCATTTATTGTTCACTAATTTTGTCAGTACATTGCATAAGATCTTATTGGTGCTCTCAGCCTGGCCATTTGCTTGAGGGTGATAGGGGGCAGACTTCTTATGTACTACCAAGAATTCTTGGAGCAGATTTTCAATAACTTCATTCAAGAAGTGAGTGCCTCTATCACTAACTAGCTCTATAGGTAGCCCGTATCTAGTGAACACATTCTCAAATAAAAACTTAGCTGTTGTTTGAGCATCGTTCTTCGTTGTGGCTTTTACCTCTACCCACTTGGTTAGATAATCCGTGGCCACAATGATATATTCAGCATGAGAACCCTTAGCTGGGGGATTAATAGGACCTACAAAATCTATTCCCCACTTAGAGAATGCACGTCCACCCACCATTGGTTTTAGTGGCATCTCATCTTTGCGTATAGGATACTGAGTTCTTTGACAAACATCACACCGTTTCACATAGGTATGTGCATCCATGTGAAGGGTTGGTCATCAGAAGCCCGCAAATAGTATTGCCTTGATCACCCGATCTGGTCCAAAGTGTCCTCCTGCTACACCTTGGTGTGCAGTTTCCAAGATCTTGAGATATTCACTCTCATGGACACATAGTCTCAGGTAACCATCTTTACCACGCTTGTATAGATTATCACCAATGAGTGAGTAATCTAGGGCTTCTTGTTCTAGACTTCTTCGCCTGGCCAGTGTCATATCTTGAGGAAATGTTCTCGTCCTCAGGAAATCTACTAATGGTTCACTCCAATCTGGCACTATGGACACTTGATATAGAGTGGCATGTTCCACCGGTGGTTTAGTGCAACAGATTGGGCATTCTTTACATATCTTATGTACATCAGCTTCCATAGTAGGCCAATGCACTCCGAGTCTCCTTAGTGTCTGTAGGGTTCGTTGTTTTGAATAGTGTTGCTCTAATGCACCTACATGAGCCAATTGCAACCATTTAACGTACTCATCCTCTTCCACACAACAAGCCAATATCCCTTGGTCTGTCTATTTGTACATGCTTCCTGCCATGATGTGGTACTTCTGGGCTCTTACTTCCTCTCTACCTTGAGTGTTTATGACTGGGTGGTTAGGCCCGTATGTCAATACTGGCACTAATGGCTTAGCCCACTGAGGGACAACTTCCAAATTAAACAAGTAAGCATCAGGAAGGTCATCTGATACTCCTTGTGCGGCTTCTCCAGATGTGAGCCTAGAGAGATGATCTGCTCTCAAATGAGTCTTCCCTTTCCTTACCACAACCTCGAAATCATATTCCATTAGTAAGAGAAACCATCTTACTAATCTTCCTGTATTGCATGGCTTGTTTACGAGATATAGCAGTGCCTGATGGTCAGTAAAAAATTTAAACTTATTTGCAAGCAAATAATGTCTAAACTTTTTAACTGCATATACCATGCCTAACCCTTCTCTCTCCGTAGTGGTATAATTTCGTCCAGCTGCATTCAATTGTCTACTAGCATAGGCAATTGGAAGATCCATATTACCTTCACCGGTAGGCTGCGCGAGTACACACCCAATAGCATAATTGGATGCATCAACATGAACATGGAAAGGTGTATTCCAATCTGGTGTGGTCAAGATTGGTGCTAAACATAATCGCCGTTTAAGCTCATTGAAGGACTGCTCACATTCATCAGTCCACTCAAAGTTAGTCAAAAGTCCATACAGAGGCTTTGCTATGATGGCATACATGTGTATAAAGTATTGGTAATAACCACAATGCCCCATGAAAGCTTGTACTTCCTTGACATTCTTTGGCCTAGGTAACTCGGCTATGGCTCTCACTTTCTCTTCATCAGTGGATATGCCATTTTTTGACACTATGTGTCCTAGAATCTTGCCTTGTCTGACCATAAAAACACACTTTTCTGGGTTCAGGCAGACCTGATATTCTCTACATTTGTCAAAGATTTGTCTGAGTTCAGGAATATGGGTTTGCCTAATGTTGGAATGAGCACAAAGATCATCAACATAGACTTCTAAGTTCTTCCTCAGGAACTCTTTAAATACATGGCACATTAGTCTCTGGAAGGTAGCGGGTGCATTGGTAAGCCCAAATGGCATTACTCTAAAGGCAAAAATGCCCCATTCAGTGGCAAAAGCCGTCTTATGCTGATCTTCTGGAGCTATGGCTACTTGATTGTAGCCTGAAAATCCATCAAGGAAGCTATACACTTCCTTGCCTGCTACTCTTTCTAAGGGATGCTCTGTGATAGGAAGCGGATAATTATCTCGAATTGTGGCTGCATTGACCTTCTTCAAGTTAATGCATACACGCAGCTTGTCATTCTTCTTGGGCACCACTACAATGGGGGATACCCATTCAGTGTGCTCAATTTCATAGATGAATCCAGCTTCTACCAATCTATCTATCTCCTCTTTGATCTTAGCAGCATAGTTATCACTATATGTGTATGGCTTTTGCTTAGAGGGTTTCGCATCTGAGGTCATGGGAATTGTGTGTGAGCATATGTCTGGGTCAACACCCTTTAAATCCTTGTAGCTCCAAGCGAATACATCTCTGTATTCTCGTAGCAAGGCTATCAGTTCATGCTCTTCTTCTTCCGTCAGGTCATGTCCTATATAAGTACATCTCTCCTCTCCTTCTTCTAGGGCTACCACTATTTTCTTGGTGGTTTCTTTGTTATCATAGGCCTCCCCTGATTGTGCCTCTCGTTTAGGCATTCTGATCATGACTCTCCTGTCATCTATCTCATACTTCTTAAAATTTTCCGGGACCTCAAACAAAGATTCTTCCTCTTGTGGTGTGACTTCTCTCTTCTTTCTTTTCTTTCCTTCTTCCTTCGGGGTCACATGTGTGGCTAGCCTTACGTCATTTATAAGCTCTCCATACCTCTGGGGTTGAAATTCTACTTCATAGAAGTACTCTTCATCTGATGCAAAAGGTGGGTCCATGATGATTGACTCTAGATCGGAGTCACTTGCATCCTCAAATGCATCAGGGTTAGGTTCGCATTCTTCTAAAATTGCATCTCCCATGATTGGCTCTATGGAGAAAACTGAAATGTCATAGCCATCCTCATCACAGTGGGGTGTCCATTGTTCTTCATTGATGGCTACATCCATGGTTGCTAAAATTTTTGCCCAGCCGTGGGGTTCAAATTGTTCATCACGAAATACTACAGGTGCATAGGCTGGGTCTTGAATTGATCTATGTGTTTCTTTTGGACCTATCTCTCTGGCTTTTTCTCTCTTCTCTTCTTCCACTGCCACTTTACACATCCATAAGTGAGTGTCTTCATGCATCCATGAGGATCCTGATCCTATTGAGTGCACCGACTCTGTATCATCTTTAGCTCTATGGATGGGATTCCATTGGATAGGAGGGATATCTCTATGAGAGTAATCTTTGAGATTGACTTTGGTCATAACACCTAAGTGTTGCAAATACAAGGAATGGTTCCCCAATCCTGGACCACTTGCAACTGTCGCATAAATGGTCTTCCCAAAATCATCTTGTAGGCATGATTCTTGCTAAAATCACAGATAGCAAACGTGTGCTCAAACTCTACACCACATGTAGTGAGAGTTATTCCTTCAAGTAGTCCTAAAGGCCTCTCTATGTGGCCATCAGCCATTTGCAATTTCATCCTCGTGGGCCTTAGTGCTGGCTTGCCCCACCACTTCCATAGGGAAGTGGTAGCAATAGCAACTCCTGCACCTGAGTCCAGAATTGCCTTGGTTGTGTACCCCTGATGGGTAATGGGAAGATAGGTGTTTCCTTCTTCACCTTCACTCATATCTCCTATCTTGTCTAGAGGAATTTCTGGCACTGTCCTCTGAGAACCTACCTGGGAACGAGGTTTTGCTATCTCTAGTACTTGTTTGGCTACATGTTTCCATAACTCTGGCCTAACTTTGAGTAGCTCTTCTAAAGTGAGGTTGCACTGCACTTTAGTGTTTTTCACTACCTCCGTATTCCTAGGTATGACTGAGTCTTCGTTTCTTACCATGACGGTGGGTGCTCTCATACAGGTCGACTTGGCTTCCCATGGGCCTGTGAAGTGGGGTAATTCCTGTAAAGAATTAGACTCAAAGTCTAATCTCTCTTGGGACTGGGTGCTCTCCTGCTCTCCATAAATGGAAGGAATATCTTGTGGGAATTGGTCCTGCGTGTCATCCACAAGTTCAATGGGAGGAGGGGCTTCACTTTCATTAGCCCATTTTTCTTCTTGAATCTCTGGTAGGAATTCTGGAGTGAACATATTCATAGAAGAGGAGGTGTCTGGTTCAGTGGAATTGGGCACATAAGCTTCTTGTTGGGGATGGCTTATGTTTTTGCTTGCCTCATCTCTTTCTTGGTTTTTTTCTTCCTTGGCAGATCTTGCAATTATACTCTCTAACTTCTCTAGGAGTCCATTCAAGTGCAATTGTGTCTTAGTTGAGCCTGAGTAGTTGAAAAGGCGACTGGCTTCAAACATGGTCTGAGCCAATGCAACCATTTTTGCACATAGCTTGGTTCTCTCTATCTCTAGGTCAGCTCTAGGGTAGCACTTCTCATGATCCGTCACATTTGGCCCTTCTTGGATTCTGGCCTGATATGCCTTAAGCATCATGTCTATGTCTTCAGGAGTGGGGTCAGCTAACACTGATCCTACCCTAGGGGGTGGTGGGATGGTCTTAGGTAGGTGGACAGATGGTGGGTTAGATGGTGATGGAAGTGAGGGTGGTGGTGGTATGTGAGAGTTTGTTTGAGAGGTGAGTTCAACAATTTTGGCTTTTGTTTCTCTTATGCTTTCTTCTAAGTCGCTCATCTTTTTAGACCATTGTCTTTTCATTCCTTCTTGACTATCCCTCCAGGCTCTCGACCGTTTCTTGGCTATGCTCTCAGTTTCACTAACCTCTGCACTCTTCTCTTGACCTATTCCTGGGTTCTGTTGCAAAGCCTGGGCCCTAGTGAGCACTTGCACTGGTGCAGTGGAAGTGACACCCCTGTTGAGTCTACAACTAGGCCAATAACGTTAATTGGAGTTATTTTTGGCATATTATTAGGATTCTTAGGGCAATCTCGTAAGAGATGCTCCTTTCCACAATCTTGGCAAAAGCCTTGAATTGTCACTAACTGGGGTTGTGTAGGTGGAGGTAAGGGGCAATCACGAATGAGGTGATCTCCCTGACATCTGTAGCATGGTCCTCTAGGGAATGGGGTTCTTACCTGCCTAGGCTGGGGCCTAGAGTTAGGGTTTGTGTACATTACATTTGTGTACTTTGGCTCCCAACTGGGTTCGCCTAGTTCTTCACTGTAGTAGGACTCACCATGTTCAGGAGATTGCATGTAGTAAGCCTGTGGACTATCAATATGTGTAGAATCAAAGCTATGATCACTTGGGTCACTTTCTGAAAGCAGTGGTGTTATTGGCACTATAGCTCTATTCAAATTTTCCTCAGCTGCTGCATACTTTACAGGAATCACATTAGCTGGGGTTGGAGGTTGTTGAGCTAACACAGGATGTGGCCTTTGTTGGTTCTGGTAGGGTTGTTGATAGGGTTGTTGCGGTCTACCATATTGTTGTGGGGGGTACTGGTTCTGGGATCTTCCCTGTTGTGGATAGGGCTGAGGGTAGGTTTGTCTAACTGCTTGCTTATTGTACGGGCAATCTTGTGCTGTGTGATTTGTGTATCTCCGTTCTATGGTGCAATATTGGCTGCTAGGATCCACTTGGGGTTGAGCCATGATGGGACATGCGTTCGCCATATGGTCACCACCGCAAGTATAGCACCTCTTTACTGGGGCAAATCTAGGAATTTTTTTACTAGAGACACCTAGTTTTTGAGCTACTTTCTCAGCGAGTTCCTCAATTGATGTGGATTGCGAGGAAGAGAGGCTAGAAGCACTATCTGAATCTTTGTAGATTTTGGAAAGCTCTAACTCCTCCCCTAGGTTATCCTCAATGTCGATGCACATGCGTACACACTCTTCTATGGTCCTAGGGTCCTTCAAGTACACATAGGATCGCAACTTCGTACTTAGCAATCCATCCAAGAATAAAGCCACTTGTTTGGCCGGTGTGGGTAACTCCGGAACAGGGCATCTCTCAAGATATTGCCTAAATCTTCTTCCTGCAAGTCTCACAATCTCCTCGGGGGTCTGCTTGAAGCTGTAGATCAATGAGGAAGTATTATGCCTTATGCCACTCTTAGAGAATTTGGTGATGAAAGCTTCTAAGAGTTGGTCTATGCTCCTGAACTGTCTCTCATTCAATGGTTGAAACCACGTAAGGGCTGTGTTCCTAAGCGTTAGACCAAAGGAATTATATTGCGTGAATAGTTCCTCAACTTGTTCACCTCTCAAGACTTGCCTAAATTCGGCCACATGATCGTATGGGTCTCATGTGCCATCGAAGTGATTCTTCATGGACTTAACTAACTGAGTCGGTCTCAAAATCCTGGCGTGTTCCCTAGGTGTTGAAGCTCAAAGTCAAGGATAAAGCATGGAAGCACATCAAAAGGTGGACACACAAGGAAAGGGAGCAAGTAGGGAGCTCCATGAAGTGTATGTCAAATTTTGAGATGAATCCCCTACAAAAATAGTGATTTTCAACACTAAAAACCATGGTAAATACCATTATCTATTTTTATAACTCCATTTTGTTCAAGTCGAGGAGTCCTCGAGCTTGAGGAGTATTAGAAGTACCATCGTACCAATTTTCATAATTTTTAGACTTCGTTTGAGCCCTCAAATAAGCCCTAGAACCTAATTTTTCACTAGACCGGACACTAGGTCTGGACAGGGCCAAAACTAGTAAAAAAACTATAAAAAGAGCTAGAGAGCTCATTTTTGGGGTTAACTGGATAGAGAATAGAGCTTTTGTAATAGAACTCTTTTGCAATCGAAGCTTTCCATTGTTCCTCTCTTTGATCTTACCTTGTGCGCGTGTGTGTGTATGTGTGTGCATGTTTGTGTGCTTTCACTCACGCACCTGTGCCTTCACTTGCTCGTGGTCTTCATACCGATCCTCACGTCTCCGCGGATTGACAAGTAAAGGAGGTGGTGCTTACGCTTGAGCTACAGCAAATTCTGGCGCCGTTGCCGGGGAGAGAGCTTCGAGGACGAGCGTTGTGATGGTAAGATCATAGATTTGCGACATTGGAAGGTAAAAAAAAACTGTCATTTCAGTTCATTTTCTGTTTTTTCCTCTTCATCTTCATCATCATCATCATCTCCACCTTCTTCCATCTTCTTCTTCATAGAAATTTCTTGTTTTTTAGTATATTTTCACCATTTTTATACCATTTTTCATGCATTATTGTGTGGGAAGAAGTTAAGAGGTGCAAGGGAGAGCAAGCGCTGTGTTTTTTTCATGATTTTCTGCTCATACGGAGCTCGCCATTGCCGGCGCTCAGAAATTTGAATTTCCCGCCAAAAAACGCGATTCTGTGATGGAAATCGCGATTCTGTGAAAATTCAAATTTTTTTTAAAAATCACGATTTTCTGTTTTCCCGCCTAAAAGTTGGCTGAAAGAATCACGATTCTGTGGTCATTCTCAGAATCGTGAATCTGTGATTGTGCTCAAAATCGCGATTCTCACAAATCACGATTTTCAGCAAAAAAAAACACGATTCTGTGAAAAGACGATTCTGTGCTCAAAATCGCGATTTTCATGTCAAAAACACGATTTTGAGAAAATACGATTTTCAGCGGGCTCAAAATCGCGATTCTCACAAATCACGATTTTCAGTCAAAAACACGATTTTGTGAAAAAGGCGATTCTGTGAAAACACGATTTTTTGCTCAAAATCGCGATTTCCAAAAAACACGATTTTGTGCTCAACATCGCGATTTTCA
The DNA here is from genome assembly GCA_020310875.1 of Ceratopteris richardii. Taxonomy (NCBI): domain Eukaryota; kingdom Viridiplantae; phylum Streptophyta; class Polypodiopsida; order Polypodiales; family Pteridaceae; genus Ceratopteris; species Ceratopteris richardii. The sequence continues at coordinate 64,003,496 of CM035415.1, forward strand.
TGTCAAAAACACGATTCTGTGAAAATACGATTTTCAGCGGGCTCAAAATCGCGATTCTCACAAATCATGATTTTCAGTCAAAAACACGATTTTGTGAATCACGATTCTCAGAGTCAAAATTGTGCTCAAAATCGCGATTCTCACAAATCACGATTTTCAGCCAAAAAAACACGATTCTGTGCTCAAAATCGCCGTTTTCATATCAAAAACACGATTCTGAGAAAATACGATTTTCAGCGGGCTCAAAATCGCGATTCTCACAAATCACGATTTTCAGCCAAAAACACGATTTTGTGAAAAAGTCGATTCTGTGAAAACACGATTTTCTGCTCAAAATCGCGATTTCCAAAAAAACACAATTTTGTGCTCAACATCACGATTTTCATGTCAAAGACACGATTCTGAGAAAATACGATTTTCAGCGGGCTCAAAATCGTGATTCTCACAAATCACGATTTTCAGCCAAAAACACGATTTTGTGAATCACGATTCTCTGAGGCAAAATTGTGCTCAAAATCGCGATTCTCACAAATCACGATTTTCAGCCAAAAAAACACGATTCTGTGAAAAGACGATTCTGTGCTCAAAATCGCGATTTTCATGTCAAAAACACGATTCTGAGAAAATACGATTTTCAACGGGCTCAAAATCGCGATTCTCACAAATCACGATTTTTCAGCCAAAAACACGATTTTGTGAAAAAGGCGATTCTGTGAAAACACGATTTTCTGTTCAAAATCGCGATTTCCAAAAACACGATTTTGTGCTCAACATCGCGATTTTCATGTCAAAAACACGATTCTGAGAAAATACGATTTTCAGCGGGCTCAAAATCGCGATTCTCACAAATCACGATTTTCAGCTAAAAGCACGATTTTGTGAATCACGATTCTCTGAGTCAAAATCGCGATTCTCTAAAACACGATTTTGTGCTCAACATCGCGATTTTCAAAACACGATTTTCTGCTCAAAATTGCGATTTTCAAAAACACGATTTTGTGCTCAACATCGCGATTTTCATGTCAAGAACACGATTCTGAGAAAGTACGATTTTCAGCGGGCTCAAAATCGCGATTCTCACAAATCACGATTCTTAGCCAAAAATGCGATTTTCAAAACACGATTTTGTGCTCAATATCGCGATTTTCAAAAACATGATTTTGTGTTCAACATCGGGATTTTCAAAAACACGATTTTGTGCTCAACATCTCGATTCTCTGAAAGTTCACAAAATCGCGATTCTCTGAAAGTTCACAAAATCGCGATTCTCTGGAAGTTCACAAAATCGCGATTTTCTCCAAAGGTCCTGTTTGCCTGTTTTGACCCCCAAGAGCCTGATTTGACATAACTTTTTCATCCAAAGTCCATTTTTTGAGCTCTATAGCTCGTTGGAAAGCTCGTTTCAAATCCTACACGACCTCAACTGTTTTTTTCAAGAATAACGCATTGATTTTGAGATAGGATAATTTGAAGTTGACCTTCAAGTGGGACCTAGAACCCAAGGGGACTCCAAAAGATTTTTGAACCATACCAAGGGGAAATTTTGGACTCTTAGCCAAAGCTTATGAACTTGAGATCTGGTAGACACCTAGGCAAGGATAGACAAAGCATTAGATCTTCTCAGTCCAGTGTCAACCATACAACTAAGTCTTGGGCACAACAACTAAGTGGTCATCCTTACGGACTAAGTTCAGACACAAGTGACTCAGAAATGTCTTTTAGCATGGGGAAACCTGCAGGTGGCTCAGGGACTGCCCATCTACAAACACCAGAAGGTCCCTATAAGACATAGTTGGAATATATTCGGACCAACCGATTAGGTGCTCGCATCTATGAGGATGGCCTGAGGCGATCAGTGGTCCAACTCAAAAATCCATATCAATCCTTTGGACTTGAACACCCGGTGGTCAAGTTCGAAGAGGGTTCATACATTGATAAGGAAGGAACCATGTATGTGGTTACCAACCAACCAGATAGGACCGATGAGTTTGGAAATATCATTCATGAGAATGAGATAGGAGACCTAGAACAAGGAAATGTAGGACAAGGACCCCAGACTCCTAGAGGTAAGTCAGTTCTGACCACAGTGATCACACCAGATTGGATCCCTCAAGACAACAAAAGCATAGAACTCTTCTTGAATAGAGAAACAGAGGAAGCCTTTAGGAGATTCAAGCCAGATCAACCTAGCCAATTGGGCATAGTCATCATCTATGAATTCAAAGATCCTGAGATACCAGGCAAAGTTGTCTACCTGGATAACACATCATAGAAGATATTCTTGGTAACAGAACATGATAGACATGCATATACTTGGAAGAGTGAATTGATTTTCCCTCCACCAAGATCCAATGTTTCCCATGGCCTCCAAGGAGTAGGATCATCCCACGCTCATGAAGCCTAGAGAGAAAGAACTAGAGAGAGACCTGAGGTAAGTTTTGCACACACCGTGGGCAGGAATAGGTTAGGATTTGAAAATGAAAGACCTGAAAGAGAGAGACATCAAGCACATAGGCAACAAAGAGATGAACAGGATTTTCCATTGCCTAGACCCCGAGAGCACCCAAGAACCCTTAGACCCACTCAAGTGATCAAGGCAATGAAGAATTATTTTGACGGGTCAGGAGATCCTTATGATCATGTGGCCGAGTTCAAACAAGTGTTAAGAGCTGAGCAGGTTGAGGATTTGTTCACCCAGTATGAGGCATTTGGTTTGACTCTTAAGGGCACTGCCTTAGCTTGGTTTCAACCACTGAGTAGTCGCAACTATCGCGATGTAGGCCAACTGCTAGACGAATTCATTGTAGAATTTTCCAAGAGTGGTATCAGGCATAACACATCATCTTTGATCCACAGTTTTAAGCAGACACCCCAAGAAACAGTGCGACTAGCAGGTAGAAGGTTTAGACAGTACCTAGAAAGATGCCTTGCTCCAGAGCTACCCACACCAGCCAAACAAGTGGCTTTGTTCTTAGATGGCTTACTGAGCACAAAGTTAAGATCATATGTATACTTGAAAGAGCCTAGATCCATAGAAGAGTGCGTGCGGACATGCATTGACATAGAAGATAACTTGGGTGAGGAGTTAGGATTATCCAAACTCTATAAGGATTCAGATAGTTCTACTAGTCATACTTCAAAAATCTCCATGGAAATAGAGGAGATAGCTGAGCAAGTTGCCAAGAAGCTGGGAGTCCAAAATAAACAAACACAGAGAGTCACTCCATTGAATCGATGTTATACTTGCGGGGGCGACCACATGGCTAATGTATGCCCAATGCAAAACCAAAACATTAGAGAAAGGAATGCTCCATATTTTACTATTGAGAGAAAATACACGAACCACACGGCTCAAGATTGTCCCTACAATAGGCAGGCTGTTAGACAAACTTATCAGCAACCTTACCAACAAGGTAGGTATCAGAACCAATACCAACAGCCATATTATAGACCACAACAGCAATATCAAGCACCATATAGGCCACAACCAGTCTTGGGAAACCAACCACCAACTCCTGCCAACGTGATTCCAGTCAAATATGTTGTGGGAGAGGAAAATCCAAATAGAGCATTGGTTCCACTAACCCCATTGATACCAGATAATGACTCTCATGCTCATAGTTCAGACTACTCCCATGAAGGTAGTCCACATGCTTATTACACAGAGTCACCTGAACATAGTGAGATTTACTCGTATCAATATGAGGCACCACCTATGGAGCAAAATTGGGAGCCAGAATACTCCAATGTCATGTACACAAATCCTAACCTTAGGCCCCAGTTGAGACAAATGAGACCACAAGCCCCTAGAGGATCTTGTTTCAGATGTCAAGGTGACCATTTCATTCGTGAATGTCCCCACCCACCATCTCCGAGTCAAGGACAGGCTATCACAATACAGGCTTTTTGTTCTGATTGTGGCAAAGACCATCTCCCCAGAGATTGTCCAAGAAACCCCTCCAGTGCACCCAAGATTACACCCATTAATGTGGTAGGCTTAGTGGCAGATTCAAGTTCAAGTAATAGCAATGTGGCTCCTATACAAGCTGTCACTAGGGCACAAGCCTTAAAACAGGATAAACCAGCAGAACAATCAGAGTCGAGTGAATCAGGAGAGCCTAGTAAGAGGAAAACAAGAACATGGAAGGATACCAAAGAGAAGGCCAATCGCAGGTGGAATAAAAAGTTATCGGAACTAGAAGAAAGCTTAAAAGAAGTGAAAACAAAAATAGAAGACATTGCATCTCAAAGCCCCTCGCATGCCGAAACTCCATCCACTCCACCTCATCCCACCCCACCACCCATTGTAAATAGGCCACAACCAGGGTCTGTTCTTGCAGATCCAACCCCTGAAGGCTTGGACATGATGTTCAAGGCCTACCAGGCTCGACTTCAAGAAGGGCCTACAATAGCAAACCTAGACAAGAGTTACCCTAGAGCGGATTTAGAGATTGAACGGATGAGAATGTGCATGAAAATGGTAGAACAAGCTCAAGCTATACTCGAGACTAGTCAAAAGTTCAATCAGACAAACTCTGTCAAACCGGATTTGCATTTCCAGGGCTTACTAGAAAGGTTAGAGCAGTTGGTAAACAAACCACAAGTTTCTTTACCTCCACAGGCTCAACAAGTTATTGAAAGAGGACGCTCACCACCAATGGGAGCTTATGTTCCTAATTCCACAGATGCTGGAACACCTCCTTCGATTCAACAGTACTCTCAAGAGTTCTTGCGGGAAATACAAGAAGAGAAATGGGCCAAGGAGAAGGGTAATTCCCCTCCTATTCCTGAGATTGATGATCTTCAGGATCAATTTCCTCAAGACATTCCATCTATTTACGAAGATGAAGCAGAACAACAAGAAGATGAAAGGTTAGATTTTGAATCTAATACCTTAGAGGAACTGCCTCAATTTCCAGGCCCATGGGAATCTGAATCTCTCCATATTAGAGCTCCCACAATACTGGTCAGACATGAAGACTCAGTGGTTCCAAGGAACACTGATGTCGTGAAGAACACTAAGGTTCAATGTCATCTCACTGTAGAAGAGCTGCTCAAAGCAAAACCTGAGCTATGGAATCATGTGAAGGATCAGGTTCCGGAACTTGAGTCCAATATGCCAAAAGCAGGCTCTAAGCAAAAAGTACCAGAGATACCTCTAGACAAAATAGGGGACATGTGTGAGGGTGAAGAAGGTAATACTTACCTTCCAATCACCTACCAAGGTTACACAACCAAAGCAATCATAGATTCAGGTGCCGGTATTGCTATTGCAACCACATCCTTGTGGAAGCAATGGGGAAAACCCACATTAAGACCAACTAGAATGAAGCTTCAAATGGCTGACGGTCATTTTGAAAGACCTCTAGGATTGCTCGAAGGGATAACTCTAACCACCTGTGGGGTAGAGTTTGAACATACCTTTGCTATATGTGACTTTGAGAAAAATAATGTCTATGAGATGATCCTAGGAAGACCATTCCTATGACAATTGCAAATAGTACAAGATTGGGGAACCAACTCCTTGTACCTGCAGCACTAGGGGTCACCACCAAGGTCAATTTGAAGGATTACTCCTTCAGAGATGTACCACCCCTACAGTGGAATCCTATCCACAAAGCAAAAGAAGATTCAATCTCTGTGCATTCTGAAAGTTCACCTGATCCATCATGGCTGCATGAAGATACTCATTTGTGGATGTGCAAGGTCGCAGAGGAAGAGGAAAAACGTTTAAAGGCAAGGGAAGAAGGAACTTCGCCAAGAGATAGACCAATTAAAGACCTAGCCTATACACCGATGATCTTTCCAGATGAGGAATTTGAGCCTCATGGCTGGCCAGAAATCTTAGCCACCATGGACATTGCTGTCAATGAAGAACAATGGACACCTCATTGTGATGAGGAGGGTTATGATATCTCAGTGTTCATGTGTTAGCCCTTGCTAGAAGAATGTGACCCTAGTGATGTCATGGAAGAAGAAGAGAATGACGATGATCTGGAGTCTATTGTGATGGATAGTTGCTTTAACTCAGAGTAGCACTATCTAGAAGATATAGGAGTGTTCACCCAGAAAGAAGAAGAACCTCTCACAAGTATTAAAACAGTAAATTCAAAGGATGGAAGTGAGAATAGTCAAAAGAAAAAGAAAAGAAAAGCAGTGAAACAAGAAGAGGAGGAATCATTGTTTGAAGTACCAGAAAACTTCAAGAAATATGAAGTTGACGACCGCAAAATTTTGGTACGAATGCCTAAGAGAGAGGCCATCATAGGAGAATCATATGATAATAAAGAAAAGACCAAGAAGATTGTAGTGACCATCAAAGAGAACGAAGAGAGATGCACATATATGGGAGATGACCTAAGTGCAAGAGAAGAAATGGAGCTTGTAGCGCTATTAAGGGAATATAGGGATGTGTTTGCATGGCACTATAGAGACTTGAAAGGGGTAGATCCAAGAATTTTCTCTCATACTATCCCCATGACTGTTGATGCCAAGCCCACCAAACAGAAGCCCTACACATATAATGATACCTATGCAGCCAAAATAAAAGAAAAAATTGATAGGCTGATTGAAGTTGGATTCATCTATGAGATTGAGCATACTGAATGGATGTCCCCCATTGTTGTGGTACCCAAGAAGAATGGGAAGTTGCGAGTGTGTATTAACCTTAAAAAAGTTAATGCCGCTACGATCAGAGATAGTTATCCACTTCCAATCACGGAACACCTTTTGGAGCGTGTTGCAGGCAAGGAAGTTTATAGCTTCCTTGATGGATTTTCAGGTTACAATCAAGTAGCCAAGAAGATCAACACAAAACAGCTTTTGCCACAGAATGGGGAATCTTTGCATTTCGTGTGATGCCATTCGGGCTCACAAATGCACCTGCAACATTCCAACGGCTCATGTGTCATGTCTTCAAAGAGTTCTTGCAAAAGAGCTTAGAAGTGTATGTGGACGATTTATGTGCTCATTCCCAAGAAAGAAGATATCACATTCCTGAGCTCAGATAGATCTTCAACAAGTGTAGAGAATATCGAGTGTGTCTGAACCCAGAAAAGTGTGTGTTCATGGTGCGTCAAGGTAAAATCTTAGGTCATATTGTTTCTAAGAATGGAATCTCAACAGATGAAGATAAGGTACGAGCCATAGCGGAGCTGCCAAGGCCGAGGAATGTTAAAGAGGTTCAAGCTTTTATGGGCCATTGTGGATATTACCGTAGGTTTATCCACATGTACGTGATCATAGCTAGACCCCTTTATGCCTTGTTGTCTAATTTTGAGTGGAACGATGAATGCGAGAATTCTTTCAATGAACTGAAGAAACGTTTGTGCACAGCACCGATACTGACCACTCCTGATTGGAATAAGCCATTCCATGTCCATGTGGATGCATCCAATCATGCCATAGGATGTGTGCTAGCACAACCCACAAGCGAAGGGAATTTAGATTTGCCAATAGCATATGCTAGTAGACAACTAAACCCAGCCGAAAGAAATTATACCACAACCGAGCGAGAAGGGTTAGGCATGGTATATGCTGTGAAGAAGTTTAGACACTATTTATTGGCCAACAAGTTCAAGTTTTTCACTGATCATCAAGCTTTGTTATACTTGGTCAATAAACCTTGCAATACTGGACGCTTAGTAAGATGGTTCCTCCTACTAATGGAGTATGACTTTGAAGTTGTTGTCAGGAAAGGTAAAACCCACCTTCGAGCAGACCACCTTTCTCGCATCACTTCAGGAGAGTCACCACAAGGGATGTCTGATGAATTACCCGATGCTTATCTGTTCAATTTAGAAATTGTTCCTAAATGGGCAAATAAGTTGGTACCAGTCCTAACCTTCGGCCCTGCAAATAAGAATGTGAAAACATCGCAAGAAGAAATTGTAAAATCACAAAATATCACATATTGGCAGGAAGCATGTACAAACAAGACACTGAGGATGTATTAGCTTTTTGTGTTGAGGACGATGAACATAGTAGTTGGTTGCAACAAGCTCATGAAGGATTGCTGGGATATCATTATTCTAAACAGCGCACATTACAAAATCTGAAACGTTTAGGAGTGTATTGGCCTAGCATGGACAAAGAAATACATGAGCGGATCAAGAATTGTCCAATGTCCAGAGAGAGACCACCAGTGGAGCATGCGACCCTTTATCAAGTATCATTAATTCCAGATTGGAGTGCTCCATAGGTAGAGTTTATGAGATCGGGAAGATTACCCAAAGAGGCTAGTCTAGCAAGAAGACGAAGCATGGAGCAAGAGGCTCAAGGCTATGCCTTGGTAGGAGAAAACCTATATCGAAGAGGCAAAGATGGTTACTTAAGACTGTGCGTTCATGAATCAGACTATCTGAAAGTCTTAGAGACTGCACACAGTAGTGTTGCAGGTGGACATTTTGGTCCTGACCGAGTGATCAAGACCATTCTTTTCTCAGGACTTTGGTGGCCCACTCTTCATATGGATGCACATACCTATGTGAAGAAATGTGACACATGCCAACGTGCTCAATATCTAGTTAGAAAAGATGAGATGCCTTTGAGGCCAATGATGGGAGGGCGTGCATTTTCCAAGTGGGGCATAGACTTCATAGGTCCTATTAACCCCCCAGCTAGAAACTCCCATGCAGAGTATATTATTGTAGCCACAGATTACCTTACAAAGTGTGTAGAAGTGAAAGCCACAACAAAGAATGATGCTCAGACTACGGCTAAGTTCTTATTCGAGAATGTGTTCACGAGATATGGGCTACCAATAGAGTTAGTGAGCGATAGAGGCACACACTTCTTGAATGAGGTCATTGAAAATCTTCTCCAAGAATTCTTGGTGATACATAAAAAGTCTGCCCCTTATCACCCACAAGCTAACGGACAAGCCGAGAGCACCAATAAGATCCTCTGTAATGTATTGACAAAACTGGTAAATAATAAACGCTCTGATTGGGATAAACAACTCCATCATGCTATTTGGGCTTATCGAGTTGCCTACAAAACGGTACTCAACGCCACCCCATTTCAGATGGTCTTCGGACAGAATGTTGTGCTACCATTAGATTTCTTAATCCCTGCCTTAAAAGTAGCACAAGAGTATGAGTGGAATGGACATGAATTGTCATCTAGGATCTTTGATCTAGAACGCTTAGGTGAGACAAGGCAATGAGCGGCTGCAGGCATCTACGCTGCAAAGAAAAGGCAAAAGGCATACTTTGATGCACACATTAAGGATAAGGGATTGAAAGAGGGAGATCTAGTGTTGGTTTACACACTAAAACAACATGCCCGTAAGTTGGAAAAACGAGGATATGGACCCATGATCATTAACAGAATTTCCACTAGCGGCGCGGTTCAATTGGCTACTTTAGAAGGTGGTATCTTGCCAAACTATATTAGTGGTTGTAGAGTTAAGTTATATCAAGAACCTCTTACAGAGGACATGCTAATGAGACTCAACACTGCTAAGAAACGAAAAGAAGAAGAGATGAGAGTCAGAGAAGAAGCACAAGCAGAGGCTAGAGAGCGCATAAGGCGAAATAAGTTAAGGCGATTAGGCCTAGATGTCAACTCAAAAGCCCCAAAATATCACATGGATATGTGCCAAATCAGGCATAGCGACTTCTCAAGTCATTGACCGAAGACCCTTTGTGACCATAGAGATAGGACAAGGGAAGGGTGCAAGGACTGTGAAAGCATTGATTGACTCAGGTGCAGCAAGTAGTGCAGTTAGACTTTCCTACTACCAAGACTTGCAGTTGAACATCAATCCCATAGAAGCTTATCTCATAGGATTGGGAGGTGTGGAAACCCCTTGTTTGGGCGAGGTGGAACTTCCCATCTACCTTCAAGATGTTCCAATGAAAGTCAAAGCGCTAGTGTGTCAAGATGAGAACCTTACAGAACCACTTGTCTTAGGACAAGATTGGATTTATGACAATGCAGTTAACTTGAACCTAAGAAGTCAACTTCTTCAAGTTTGGGTCCAGGGACAATGCTTTACAGTAGAACTAGAAAATGGCATACTCACAAATCCAGATGTCACATCTTGCAATTCTCCTAGGACTAATCTTAGCAAAAGAGATGTTGTATGCGTCAAAAGATCTATGTCGCAGGAGAACTCAATCATGGAAGAACAGGGTCAAAGACAAGCAGACTCCCCCTCTGGTGCAAGGACTAATGCCGTCACTACAACTCAACCAACAAGGCAAGCACAACAGAACAGGACCACTGTTATATCGAATAGACAACGAGATTTCCAAAGGAAGGTAGTATCGAGCATGAAGCAGAGCTGGGTACGCAAAGGAGAGAAACCATCAGCCTTACCCCCACAAACCCCATCCAGGCAAGCCAACTAGGCCAGAAGACGAAGGAAGCAGCTCGGACAAGCTCAATCACAAGGTATCCAACAAGTTTGGGTGCCTAAGAAATTAGTTGCAGCTCAACAAGGGCGATTACAGATGTGGGTCCCTAAGAAGATCTTATCCACAACAACCTATGTTCTCCCACATGCAAAAGGTCTCAACAAAGAAGCCAAAAAGAGAAAAGGGTAAGAACCACGTACAGAGACCAAAAGAAGATCAAATCACCTCTTCAACAATAGTAGGAAGACGTGCAAAAAGTATAGGGGTTTGGAAGCCAAAAGTACAAGTAGCCTCCACCGAACCAAAGCGCCAACCACACTGGATACCGCAGTTCAGAAAGCATCCAAAGCGGAAGACGCCTGAAGTGATCTCTACAGTGCCAAATGCTGTGCTAAAATGGATCCCTATCAAGAGGAAGGATCAGTGGTCATCTCGAGATCCAATGGATACCTCCAACAAAGATGACATCAGCATCTGCAGGTGACATCAGGCCTCGACGAGCGACAACCATGTGCTCCTTGCACAACCCTATCTTTTGCACCATTCAGGTCATGCATTTCCAAAGTATGCATTAATATAGGGCCACATTACACAGCCGTGCATAGACACACTTGAGAATCTCAGGCACAAGAGCACATTGACATATGTCAAAGATTTTTATTGATTGATACTAAATTCTGTCTTCTTGTTTTGTGATATTGTTCAAAAAAAAAAAAAGAGAGAGAAAGAACTTGTTCCCAGGTTTGGCTCATGAAACATGAATGAGACATGCTGAGTTGAAGATGGAACTATTGATTACTGGGCATTTATCAGTTGGGATAGAAGTGTGTCTCGGCTAGCAGATGATATTATTGCTGCCTTATCTGGTAGATGGCAAGCACTTGGCATGCACATGGCATCTACAACTATGATTTTCTCTTACCATGGTAGGAATGAAGAGCTTGAAGGTTCACAATTTGAGTGATGCTTAACTACTTCATGTACGAGAGCATCCAAGGAGATATCTGCAAAGGGTAGTTCTGGAGGAGAAGACTCCTGCGTATGGTGAGCTAAAGAGAATATGTGAAACTCAGCTTGGTGTAGTTACCCAATGTTGTTTGCCAAAGAATATAAAGAAATTCAATTCTCAGTATTTGGCAAATGTTGCTTTGAAAAGAGGAGAGAGGATCAACCACTCAAAAGATCTCATCAGTGGACCATCAATATGGACATACATCAACAATGTTCCATCCCAAAGGCCGAGCGTACAACACCATGGTAAGTATCTTTACTCTGGCAGCACCATAACCATGATAGATTAGGAAACCTCCTCGTCAGCATACCCTTGAGCACTTAGCTCAAGACACGCAATTACACCATACTTCTTCCAATGCATTTTCCAAGTAAGCATTCATAGGGCTACATTACAAGGCCATGCACAAGGCACATATTTTCCTCAACCCATGCACGAACACACCTACCCATCACTCAATATGGGTTAGGAGTACTTGGCATGACTACTATGAACATCAACTGTGGAAGATCTAGAAAACATCAATGGAGACTCACAACGACACAGTCATGCTGGAATCCCAGGAAGAAGCATATACCAAGAAACTACAGCTTGCAAAGACTCGCACTGATAGATGAAGAACCAGACACATATGGAAGTCAGATGACTTTTGTTCAGACAGACGGGACGCTCCCTCTCAAGGCACTACTTGGAACAACCACTACAACAAGGGTCTGTCAGGGACGACAGACTCGAGAGGGGGGGGAGTGTTGAAGCTCAAAGTCAAGGACAAAGCATGGAAGCACATCAAAAGGTGGACACACAAGGAAAGGGAGCAAGTAGGGAGCTCCATGAAGTGTATGTCAAATTTTGAGATGAATCCCCTACAAAAATAGTGATTTTCATCACTAAAAACCATTGTAAATACCATTATCTATTTTTATAACTCCATTTTGTTCAAGCCGAGGAGTCCTCGAGCCCTCAAATAAACCCTAGAACCTGATTTTTAACTAGACCGGACACTAGGTCTGGACAGGGCCAAAACTAGTCAAAAAACTATAAAAAGAGCTAGAGAGCTCATTTTTGGGGTTAGCTGGATAGAGAATAATTTTTAGACTTCGTTTGAGCCCTCAAATAAGCCCTAGAACCTAATTTTTAACTAGAACCTAATTTTTAACTAGACCGGACACTAGGTCTGGACAGGGCCAAAACTAGTCAAAAAACTATAAAAAGAGCTAGAGAGCTCATTTTTGGGGTTAGCTGGATAGAGAATAGAGCTTTTGTAAGAGAACTCTTTTGCAATCGAAGCTTTCCATTGTTCCTCTCTTTGATCTTACCTTGTGCGCATGTGTGTGTATGTGTGTGCATGTTTGTGTGCTTTCACTCACGCACTTGCGCCTTCACTTGCTCGTGGTCTTCATACCGATCCTCACGTCTCCGCGGATTGACAAGTAAAGGAGGTGGTGCTTACGCTTGAGCTACACTAGGCCTTGACAGAGGGAAGTCATCCGTATTCCTTTGATTCCTTGGGGCTCTAAATCCTTCAGGTTCCACTCTATTTGTTTCCGTTCTCGTTCTATCTCTTCCCACTGGGTTGGCAAAGCTTACCTCCGGTCTATCTCTATGTCTGTCTCTTTGAATTCCATGAGCTTGGGATGTTCCAGCTCCTTGGTGACCAAATGACACATTAGATCTTGGTTGGGGGAAAATGAATTCACCTTTCCAAGTGTAAGCATGCCTATCATTTTCCGTAACCACAAAGATCCTCTCTGAAGCGTGATCTAAGTAGGTCACTCTACCTGGGCTATCAGGATCTTTGAACTCATATATCATGATTGTCCCTACCTCACTTGGCTGATTAGGTCTATATCTCCAAAAGGCTTCATCAGTCTCTCGGTTCAGGATTAGATCTATGCTCTTATTATCTTGGGGAATCCACTCTGGTGTGATAATCCTAGTGAGAACAGATTTGCCTCGGGGGGTTCTAGGTTCTACGCCCATGTTTCCTTGCTCTAGGTCACCCAAGTCCGTTTCTGGTACCACATTCCCAAATTCATCTGTCCTATCTGGATGACTGGTGACTACATATATTGTCCCTTCCTTGTCTAAGTATGCTCCGTTTTCAAACTTGACAGCTGGGTGCTCTAGTCCAATGGATTGGTCAGGGTTTTTGATCTCGACCACAGATCTTCCTAGGCCGTCCTCATAGATGCTAGCACCTAATTGGTTGGTCCTAAGGTATTCGAGTTGCATCTTGTAAGGGCCTTCCACCCTATGTAAATACGGCACCCCAAAACTTCCTGTAGGTCTCTCCATACCTTGAGACATCTCTGATTCACTAGTCTCGGAGCTAGGGTAATGCGAGTGGTGGCTCAACTGCTGGACCCAAGACCTAGCAGTATGATTAACGCTAGCCTCTGAAGACCTAAGACTTTGTCTATCCCTTACTAGATGCCGTCCTGATCTAAGGTTCATAAGCCCAATTGAAGAATCCCAAATTTTCCAAGTACACTTGCTGTTGGCAGTAGCCTTGGTACACCAGGACTTACAAGACGTGAAAGCCAAAGAAGGGAGTCAGAGCGAAGGGACAGCATAAGCAAACAGGGCAGTCAAAGAAGATCTGGCAAGTAGGCCAATATTTTTTCAAGACACTAATGCAGATCAAAGAGATGGACATGCAGGGAGGAAGAGCAAGTAGGGAGCTCGAAGATATGTATGGCAGATCACTAGAAGAAATCCCTACAACAACAGTGATTTTTATCACTAACAATCATTGTAAATATCATTTCACATTTTTGTAGCTCCATTTTGTGCAAGCCAAGGAGTCCTTGAGCTTGAGGAGCCTTAGAAGTAGTTGCGTACCAATTTTCGTATTTTTTAGATCTCGTTTGAGCCCCCAAATAAGCCCTGGAACCTAATTTTTAACTAGGCCGGACACTAGGTCTGGACAGGGCCAAAAGCTAGTCAAAAACTATAAAAAGAGCTAGAGAGCTCATTTTAGGGGGTAGATTGTAATTGAAACGAACTTGTAAGAGCTTTTGAAAGTAATCTAAAGAACTCCATTGATTCTCTCTCTTTGTCTTGCCGTGTGTGCGCGTGTGTGTGTATGTGTGTGCATTCTTGTGTGCTTCTCACTCACGCACTTGTGCCGCCACTTGCTCGAGGTCTTCATACCATCCTCACGTCTTCCCGGATTGACATTAAAGGAGGTGCTACTCATCACTAAGCTACACCAAATTTTGGCGCCGTTGCCGGGGATCGAGCTTTGAGGACGAGCGTGTGATGGTAAGACGTAGAGTTGACGCGTTGGAGTTGTAGGTATTTTCTTCACTCTCATCGATTTTCTTTTACTTTCATCACCATCATCATCATCACCATCTCCCACCTCCATCTCCATCATCGCGAAAAATTCAGTTTTTTGACTATATCCCCATCTCCACCTCATTTCCCTCATTTCACTTGTGAGAGAGAGCGAGAGAGCAAATTTGCATGTGCTGTTTTTTGCATGTTTTGTGAGCATTCTGCAGGTACAGGCCGCATCATCGTCCCCAGCACTCCGCGCAGGTACGGAAATCTGTGTAACTGTCTGTGTGTCGCCGAGCTCTATCAATCGCGACCGACTGAAAACTTGCTCTAATTGCTAAACAAAGTGCATATCCATGACCTACAGGCCTAGAGCTTCCCAAAAATGTGTTTAGTTTTTTGAAATTCCACAGATTTCTGTCAATTGCGATCGCTCTGTCAATCGCGATCGACAAACCACGACAGACAGATCTGTCAATCGCGATCGACACGTCAATCGCGATCGACAGCCCGCGACGGCTCTGTCAATCGCGACCGACAGAGTCAACGACTGATTGACCACGACCGACTGACCATACGCGTGACACGTGTCAATCGCGATCGAGTCATCAATCACGATCGACTCATCAATCGCGACCGACACAATCAACGACTGTTTGACCACGATCGACAGATCCTCGCGACCGACCTGTCAATCGCGATCGACTCATCAATCGCGACCGACAGAGTCAACAACCCTTTGACCACGACTGATTGACTTTTCGGCCACGTGTCAATCGCGACTGACAAGTCAATCGCGACTGACAGCCACGACGGACCTGTCAATCGCGATCGACACGTCGATCGCGACTGACCTGTCAATCGCGACCGACAGACTTTGCGAACGCGTTAGAAGGGCAAATTAGGTCAAATTTTCAAGGCAAAATTATTGGTCTAAATTGTGACTAAGTGTGGGACAAACACTAGGGTGTAGTATTGCATCGCTAGGCCGTGCCACAAGCTACTCGAGTATTCCTGTTTGACTGTTAGCTTGTATTGAATCCTGATTTAACTCCCTAAACCCTGAACAGTCATAACTTTTTCATACGAAATCCAATTCTTGAGCTCTTGGGCTTGTTGGAAAGCTCGTGGCATATACTACACGCCCTCAACTATTTTTTATAAAGATAATGCGTTGATTTTCAGAGAGGGTATTTTGAAGTTGACCATACCCAGGGGGATCAAAAGTCAGGGGTCTTTAGAATTATTTTCCTAAAAGTCACAATGCAAATGTGTGTTTGTGTCACATGAATGAAAGTGGTTGGTTTTGTCCTTTGAACATAAGCATTGAGCTAACCGTGGAACTTTTATAGGTCCATTGAGAGCAACTGAGAGCGTACAAAGCAAGGTTTCTTTGCAAGCTTGAGAACCGGGTTCTTGAGCACCATAAAGCAAGGGATCAACAAGTAAGGTTGGAATATTCTCAACTCCCTCTGTCATTTCCTAGCTCAAGCTAAGAACGACTAGTGATAGGAGTAAGCCAGGGCGACGGTAGGCAGTTATCAAGTGAAGACTACCTAAAAACTCAAGTTCAAGTTAAAAACATAATCTCTGTACTGTCAATAACCTAAAGGAAAAGAACCTAACGTGGAACGATCAACCTGAAAGTACGAAGAACACTCAAGTATTCCGACGACGTAATATCAGACAAGACCCTAAACACGAAAAATAACTAAAAAGAGTCAAGTGACTGATACCAATTGAGCGGCAATGAGGTTGTACTCTGGGCAAAGAATTGGGCTACTTAGATAGGCATATGAACCTTAGATCAGGACGACATTTAGCAAGGGAAAGACAAAGCCTTAGATCTTCAGAGGCTAGTGTCAACCACACTGCTAGGTCCTGGGCCCAGCAGTTGAGCCACCACTCATACTACCCTAGCTCTGATACCAGTGAATCAGGGATGTCTCAAGGTATGGACAGACCTACGGGAAGTTCAGGTGTGCCTTATTTGTATAGGGTAGAAGGCCCTTACAAAACACAGCTGGAATATCTTAGGACCAACCGACTAGGTGCTAGCATCTATGAGGACGGCCTAGGAAGATCCGTGGTCCAGATTAAAAACCCTGACCAATCCATAGGATTAGAGCACCCAGCTGTCAAGTTTGAAAACGGTGCATACCTGGACAAGGAAGGAACTATATATGTAGTCACTAGTCACCCTGATAGGACAGATGACTTTGGGAATGTAATCTCAGAAGCGGACTTAGGTGACCTGGAACAAGGGAACATGGGTGCGGAACCTAGAACCCCTCGAGGTAAATCAGTTCTCACTAGGATTATCACGCCTGAATGGGTCCCCCAAGACAACAAGAGCATAGAGTTGCTCCTCAATCGAGAAACTGATGAAGCCTTTTGGAGGTATAAGTCTAATCAGCCAACAGACATAGGAAATATCATGATCTATGAGTTTAAGGATCCGGATAGCCCAGGCAGAGTGACCTATTTAGATCATGCTTCAGAACGGATCTTTGTGGTGACAGAAAATGATAGGCATGCCTACACTTGGAAGGGTGAATTTATTTTCCCCCAACCAAGATCAAACGTATCCTACGGTCACCCTGGGGTTGGAACATCCCAAGCTCATGGTACGCAAAGAGACAGAAGTAGAGATAGACCAGAAGTAAGTTTTGCCAACCCAGTGGGCAGAGAAAGAACGAGAACGGAGACGAATAGGGTAGAACCTGAGATGCATAGAGCCCACAGGAACCAAAGAAATGTAGATGGATTCCCTCTGCCGAGGCCTAGAGAGCACACAAGAACTTTGAGACCCACCCAGCTAGTTAAGTCCATGAAGAATTACTTTGACGGCACAGGAGATCCCTATGATCATGTGGCGGAGTTCAAGCAAGTCTTGAGAGCTGAACAAGTGGAAGATCTGTTCACGCAGTACAATGCCTTCGGTCTAACCCTTAGGAACACAGCACTTACATGGTTTCAGCCATTAGATGAGCGTCAGTTCAGGAGCATAGACCAACTCCTAGAGGCATTCATTGTAGAGTTCTCTAAGAGCGGCATAAGACACAATACCTCCTCATTGATTCACAGCTTCAAACAGACTCCCCAAGAGACTGTCAGATTGGCCGGAAGAAGATTTAGACAATATCTTGAAAGGTGCCCTATTTCGGAGCTACCCACATCTGCTAAACAAGTAGCCTTATTCCTTGATGGATTGCTGAGTACGAAATTGAGATCCTATGTGTATCTGAAGGACCCTAGGACTATAGAAGAGTGTGTACGCATGTGCATTGACATTGAAGATAACCTAGGGGAAGAACTAGAGCTCTCCAAAATCTACAAAGATTCAGATAGTGCATCTAGTCACTCTTCCACGCAGTCCACATCAATTGAGGAACTGGCCGAAAAAGTAGCTCAGAAATTAGGTGTAACTAGCAAACAAATCCCAAGGTTTGCCCCGGCGAAGAGGTGCTATACATGCGGTGGCGACCACATGGCAAATGTGTGTCCCATTATGGCTCAACCCCAAGTTAACCCTAGTAGCCAGTACTGCACCATAGAACGGAAGTACACAAACCACACTGCGCAAGATTGCCCATACAACAAGCAGGTAGTTAGGCAACCCTACCCTCAGCCCTACCAACAAGGCAGATACCAGAACCAGTACCCTCCACCACCACAATATGCTAGACCCCAACAAACCTACCAACCACAATATCAGGCCCAACAGAGACCCCAACCGGTACTAGCTCAACAGCCCCCAAACCCCGCTAACGTGATTCCAGTAAAGTATGCTGTTGCAGAAGAAAACCTGAATAGGGCCATAGTACCAGTAACCTCATTGATCTCAGAAAGTGACCCAAGTGACCATAGCTTTGATTCTACACACGTCGATAGTCCCCAGGCTTACTACATGCAGTCTCCAGAACATGGTGAGTCTTACTATAGTGAAGAACCAAGTGAACCTAGTTGGGAGTCAGATTACACGAACGTCATGTATGCAAACCCCAACCCCAGGCCTCAACCTAGGCAGGTACGACCACCATTCCCTAGAGGTCCATGCTACCGGTGTCAAGGAGATCACCTCATTCGTGATTGTCCCTTGCCTCCACCTACACAACCCCAGTCAATGACAATCCAATGTTTTTGCCAAGATTGTGGAAAAGAACATCTCTTACGAGATTGCCCTAAGAATCCTAATAATATGCCAAAAATCACTCCGATCAACGTTATTGGGTTAGTGGTAGATTCCACAGGAAGCGTCACTTCCACTGCACCAGTGCAGGTAGTCACTAGAGCTCAGGCATTGCAGCAAAACCAAGAGACAAGCCAAGAAAAGGGCCCAGAGGCTAGTGAAACCGAGAGCGTAACAAAGAAAAGGACTAGAGCATGGAAAGATAGTCGGGAAAGAATGAAAAGACAATGGGCTAAAAAGATGAGTGAACTTGAGGAAAGCATAAGAGAAACCAAAGCTAGGATAACTGAAATCACCTCTCAAACCCCCTCTCACACTATCCCATCACCACCACTCCCATCGCCCTCCGACCCGCCACCTTCCAACCCACGCCATGCGATTCCACCACCCCCTAGGATAGGATCAGTATTAGCTGATCCCACTCCTGAAGACATAGACATGATGCTCAAAGCATATCAGGCCAGAATCCAAGAAGGGCCAAACGTCACGGATCATGACAAGTGCTATCCTAGAGCTGACCTAGAGATAGAAAGAACCAAACTGTGCGTGAAAATGGTCGCATTGGCTCAGACTATGTTTGAAGCCAGTCGCCTTTTCAATTACTCGGGCTCAGCCAAGACGCAATTACACTTGGATGGATTCCTAGAAAAGTTAGAGAGGATAATTGCAAGATCTGACAAGGAAGAAAAAAATCAGGAGAAAGAAAAAGCAAGCAAAAACATGAGCCATTCCCCATCGGAAGTTTATGCAGCCAATTCCACTAAACCAGACAACTTCCCCTCCTTAGAAAGAATAGAAAGGCTAATTGCACAATCGGAAAAGGAACCTGTCCCTCAAAGAAAGGAAAGGGCGAGAGAACAGATAAGCAAGCCTCCTCAAGAAGCTTATCTTCCCCCCCAAAAGTCACAGGAGCCTCCCTCGAAAGCTTACGTACCTCCACAGGTAACCCACATTCCTTCCCAGAGAGCGTATGAGCCTGTTCGGAAAAGTAATAGCATAAGTAATCCTCCCCAAGAAGCTTGTGCTCCAGCCATCTATGGGAACGAGGAAAGAGCCAACGAGAGAATAAGCCCTCCTTCCCAGGTTGCTTATGTGCCTAACTCTACGGAGCCAGACACTTCTTCTTCTATGAATCGGTTTGCACCAGACTTCCTACGAGAGATTCAAGAAGACAAATGGGATAACGAAAGTGAGGTCGCCCCTCCATTTGAACTTGTGGACGATGCACACGACCAATTCCCACAAGACATCCCATCCATTTACGGGGAACATGAGAGTACTCAGTCTCATGAGAGATTGGACTTTGAGTCTAATTCCATACAGGAGCTACCCCACTTCACAGGCCCATGGGAAGCAAAGTCCACATGTATGAGAGCACCCACAGTCATGGTAAGGAACGACGATTCAGTCATACCTAGGAACACGGAGATAGTAAAGAACACCAAAGTGCAGCGCGATCTCACTTTGGAAGAACTGCCCAAGGATAGACCAGAAGCGCGGAAATATGTAGCTAGTCAAGTAACTGAAATTGCAAAACCACGTTCCCGGGTAGGATCCCATAGGACAGTGCCAGAAATTCCCTTGGATAAGATAGGAGATATGTGTGAAGGTGAAGAAGGGAACACCTATCTTCCCATTACCTATCAGGACTACACCACTAAGGCAATTTTGGACTCAGGTGCAGGAGTTGCAATTGCCACCACTTCCCTTTGGAAGCGTTGGGGCAAGCCGACACTCAGGCCAACGAGAATGAAATTGCAGATGGCCGATGGTCACATAGAGAGACCCCTAGGATTGCTAGAAGGAATAACTCTCACCACTTGTGGTGTCGAGTTTGAACATAGTTTTGCTATATGTGACTTCAGCAAAAATCATGCCTATGAGATGATTTTGGGAAGACCATTTATGCGACAGTTGCAAGTGGTGCAGGATTGGGGGACCAATTCCTTGTACCTGCAGCACTTGGGTGTTACAACCAAAGTCAATCTCAAGGATTATTCTCATAGAGATGTCCCTCCTATCCAGTGGAATCCCATCCATAGAGCCAAAGATGATACGGAATCTGTGCATTCCATAGAATCTGGATCCTCATGGATGCATGAAGACACTCACTTATGGATGTGCAAGGTAGCAGTAGAAGAAGAGAAGAGAGAGAAAGCCAGAGAGGTAGGTGCGAAAGAAACCCATAGATCAATCCAAGACCCAGCCTATGCACCTGTAGTTTTTCCAGACGAAGAATTTGAACCTCACGGTTGGGCAGAAATCTTAGCAACAATGGACGTAGCCATCAATGAAGAACAATGGACACCTCACTGTGATGAGGATGGCTATGACATTTCAGTCTTCTCCATAGAGCCAATCATGGGAGAGGCAGTTCTAGAAGAATGCGAACCTAGCCCTGATGCATTTGAGGATGCAAGTGACTCCGATCTAGAGTCAATCATTATGGACCCACCATTTGCATCAGATGAAGAATATTTCCATGAAGTGGAATTTCAACCTCAGAAGCATGGAGAGGTTACAAATGATGTAAGATTAGCAACACATATGACCCCGAAGGAAGAAGGAAAGAAACGAAGAAAGAAAGAAGTCTTACCAGAGGAGGAAGAATCTTTGTTTGAGGTCCCAGAAAATTTTAAGAAGTACGAGATAGATGACAGGAGAGTCATGATAAGAATGCCTAAACGAGAGGCACAATCAGGAGAGGCCTATGATAACAAAGAAACCACCAAGAAAATAGTAGTGGCCATAGAAGAAGGAGAGGAGAGATGCACGTATATAGGCCATGACCTGACAGAAGAAGAAGAGCATGAATTGATTGCCTTGCTAAGAGAATACAGAGATGTATTCGCTTGGAGTTACAAGGATTTGAAAGGTGTTGACCCTGACATATGCTCACACACCATTCCTATGACTTCAGACGCTAAACCCTCTAAGCAAAAGCCTTATACATATAACGATAATTATGCTGCTAAGATCAAGGAAGAGATAGATAGACTGGTCGAAGCTGGATTTATTTATGAAATTGAGCACACCGAATGGGTATCCCCCATCGTGGTGGTGCCCAAGAAGAACGGCAAGCTGCGTGTGTGCATTAACTTGAAAAAAGTTAATGCCGCCACGATTCGAGATAACTATCCGCTTCCCATCACAGAACATCTCTTAGAAAGAGTGGCAGGCAAGGAAGTGTATAGCTTCCTTGATGGATTTTTGGGCTACAATCAAGTAGCCATAGCTCCAGAGGATCAGCATAAGACAGCCTTTGCCACAGAATGGGGCATTTTTGCTTTTAGAGTAATGCCATTTGGGCTTACCAATGCACCAGCTACCTTCCAGAGGCTGATGTGCCATGTGTTTAAGGAGTTCCTAAGGAAGAGTTTAGAAGTCTATGTTGATGATCTCTGTGCTCATTCCAATGTTAGACAAACCCATATTCCGGAACTCAGACAAATCTTTGACAAATGTAGAGACTATCAAGTCTGCCTGAACCCAGAAAAGTGCGTTTTTATGGTCAGGCAAGGTAAGATTCTAGGACACATAGTGTCAAAGAATGGCATATCTACTGACGAAGAGAAAGTGAGAGCCATAGCAGAGCTACCTAGGCCAAAGAATGTCAAGGAAGTACAAGCTTTCATGGGGCATTGTGGTTATTATCGACGATTTATACACATGTATGCTGTCATTGCAAAGCCCATGTACGGACTTCTGACTAACTTTAAGTGGACGGATGAATGCGAGAATTCCTTCCAGGAGCTTAAACGAAGATTGTGTTCAGCACCAATCTTGACCACACCAGATTGGAATAAACCATTCCATGTTCATGTTGATGCATCCAATTATGCTATTGGATGTGTGCTTGCACAACCTACTGGTGAAGGTAATATGGATCTTCCAATTGCCTATGCCAGTAGACAATTGAATGCGGCTGAACGGAATTACACCACTACAGAGCGAGAAGGATTAGGCATGGTATATGCAGTTAAGAAATTTAGACACTATTTGCTTGCAAATAAGTTTAAATTTTTTACTGATCATCAGGCATTGTTATATCTTGTAAACAAGCCATGCAATACAGGAAGATTAGTGAGATGGTTTCTCTTGTTAATGGAATATGATTTTGAGGTTGTGGTAAGGAAAGGTAGGACTCATTTGAGAGCAGATCACCTCTCTAGGCTCACATCGGGAGAAGCCCCACAAGGAGTGTCAGATGACCTTCCTGATGCTTACTTGTTTAATTTGGAAGTTGTACCGCAGTGGGCTACGCCATTGGTACCAGTATTGACATACGGGCCTAACCACCCAGTGGTAAACACACGGAATAGAGAGGTTGTAAAAGCCCAAAAGTACCACATCATGGCAGGAAGCATGTACAAGCACACAGATCAAGGGATCTTGGCTTGTTGCGTAGAAGAGGATGAGTATGCTAAATGGTTGCAATTAGCACATGTAGGTGCACTAGAGCAACACCATTCAAAGCAACGAACTTTACAGACCCTAAAGAGACTCGGAGTACATTGGCCAACTATGGAAGCTGATGTCCAAAAGTTGTGCAAGGAATGCCCAATCTGTTGCACTAAACCACCAGTGGAACACGCCACTCTTTATCAAATATCCATTGTGCCAGATTGGAGCGAACCACTAGTATCATTCCTGAGGACAAACACATTCCCTCCAGACATGACTCCGGCTAGGAAAAGGAGTTTAGAACAAGAAGCCTTGGATTACTCACTCATTGGTGATAATCTATACAAACGCGGTAAGGATGGTTACCTGAGATTGTGTGTCCATGAGAGTGAATATCTTAAGATCTTGGAAACTGCTCACCAAGGTGTAGCAGGAGGACACTTTGGACCAGATCGGGTGATCAAAGCAATACTATTTGCGGGCTTCTGGTGGCCTACCCTTCACATGGATGCACATACCTATGTGAAACGGTGTGATGTCTGTCAAAGGACTCAGTATCCTATACGCAAAGATGAGATGCCACTGAAACCTATGATGGGTGGACGTGCATTCTCTAAGTGGGGAATAGACTTCGTAGGTCCTATTAATCCCCCAGCTAAGGGTTCTCATGCGGAATACATCATTGTTGCAACAGACTATCTAACTAAGTGGGTAGAGGTAAAGGCTACGACAAAGAACGATGCTCAAACAACTGCCAAATTCTTGTTTGAGAATGTATTCACAAGATACGGGCTACCTATAGAACTTGTAAGTGATAGAGGCACTCATTTCTTGAACGAAGTGATTGAAAATCTACTCCAAGAATTCTTGGTAATACACAAGAAGTCTGCCCCTTATCACCCTCAAGCTAATGGACAAGCTGAGAGCACTAATAAGATTTTATGCAATGTACTAACGAAATTAGTGAACACTAAACGCTCTGATTGGGACAAACAGCTACACCATGCTGTTTGGGCATATCGAGTTGCCTACAAAACGGTACTCCAAGCCACCCCCTTTCAGATGGTATTTGGCCAAAACGCTGTGCTACCCTTGGACTTCTTGATCCCTACATTGAGAGTAGCACAAGAGTACGAATGGACAGGTCATGAGCTCTCGTCTAGGATCTTTGACCTTGAACGATTAGGAGAAACAAGACTGAGAGCTGCCGCAGGAATATATGCAGCCAAGAAGAGACAAAAAGCATATTTCGATGCCCATGTGAAGGATAAAGGCTTGAAAGCGGGAGATCTAGTCTTAGTCTATACACTAAAACAACACGCGAGGAAGCTAGAAAAGAGAGGCTACGGACCTATGATCATCAATAGGATCTCCACGAGTGGAGCAGTACAATTAGCCACGCTAGAAGGTGATATCCTCCCAAACTATATTAGCGGTTGTAGAGTCAAGTTGTATCAGGAACCCCTCACGGAGGAAATGCTCGGCCGACTCAACACTGCTAAGAAACGCAAAGAGGAAGAAAAGCGCATTCGAGAAGAGGCTCAAGCAGAAGCTTTAGAACGCATCAGAAGGATGAAGTTACGAAGACAAGGCCGAGATCAGACTAGAACAGTTGACCATGCAGATCAAGGATATCCCATGGCCATGTGTGAAGTTGCAGGAACAAGCTCGAATAGAATAATTGATAGACGTCCTTTCATAACCATAGACATAGGACAAGGAAAGAGTGCGAGGACCGTAAGAGCCTTGATTGACTCAGGTGCTGCCACTAGCGCTGTTAAGTTGTCTTACTGTCAAGAGTTGCAGTTAACTGTCCATCCTGTGGAAGCATATCTCATAGGATTGGGAGGCGTGGAAACCCCTTGCATGGGTGAGGTGGAACTTCCCCTCTACATTCATGATGAGACAATGACAGTTAAAGTACTGGTGTGTCAAGATGAGGATCTCACTGAACCTCTCGTCTTGGGTCAGGATTGGATTTATGACCAAGCAGTCAACTTAAACCTAAGAAGTGGACTTCTTCAGGTATGGGTCAATCATAGTCGAGTTACAGTAGAATTAGACAATGGAGCACTCAAGGAACTAGGAAAGGCACAGACTCCTGGTCCTTCCAGGGGTGCACATGAAGTTGACCATGCTGTTCTTGTCCAAAACTATGTGTTGCAGAGGAAGGATATTCACAAAAAAGGAGTCCGGGATGCAAAGGAACTCCCTTCTTTTCCAAAGGCCAGAAGAAGGCAACAAACCAAGGTGGATCACAGGCCGAAGAAGCAGAGTGCTACCTATGTCGGGGATCCAAAGTACCTGCGCAGCAAAATGTCCCAGCAAGTGAAACAAGTGTGGGTGCGGAAAGGCGAACACCCGGTTGCACTCAAGCCAACCACCCGAGCCAAGCCTCTTATTAGTAACCAACAACACGACACTAATAAGAAGTCTTTCGGAAATTCTTCTACTAACGTGAAATATATTTGGGTGCCCAAGAAGTCGATGAAGGCTAGCCCACAATCAAGACAAATTTGGGTGCCTAAGGCTTGCTTGATGGCACAAGTAGCTACGCTGAGGACACAACCTAAACAGCATAACGCAGCTACGCATACTGCCTGTATTCACTCGTTCTCAACGCTCAAGAACACACCAAGACCCAAGAGCGTGCATCTAATCAATTGTAAATGGGTCCCAAAAAGGCCTCGTTTTCAAACCACGACACCGAGAAAGCTCTCTAGAGACTCTCCGAAACCGATAGCAAAGCCCATTCACTGCATTTGGCAGCCTAGGGCCTGTAATAAACCCCCCGATCCCAATTTGTAAATTCATGCCCACTTACTAACCGCAGTAGTCTCCTAGGACAACACAAGCACTAACTACACACATTGTCTTCACGCACTTACTAACCACTAACTCACCATCTACCTCATGTTAATGTTGTAACGGGGACAACAACGGATTTATTCTGTCCATTACGATGTTAACACTTGGTTCTATATTCTCACAGAACCAACCAGCAAACAGGGCCATGGCAGAAGCAGGTACCAGTTCTCAAGCCGGATCTGGTGCCCAGATTGTGGACATAGAAACACTTCTCCTTGAGCCACGTCTCACCGCAAGACCGCAAGAACTTCAAGCCGTGCATGTGCTCCCCATTCAGGATCCTCCTCAAGGGCACACTTCTCAAGTAGGTAAGCATGCGCATTGGTTCAGTGATGTTGCTGGACCACTGGGCGATGGAACCTATTTCTGGGAAGCAGAATTGGAATTCAATGGCAAATGGGGTCGATACCACTTTTTCACACGCGAGTTTGAAAGCTATCAAAACGCCGAAGTCATGAGATCAGTTTGGATCAAAGCGGGTGTGGACAGTTATTTCAGGGCCCACTTACCAAAGCCGGATTTTTTACGATGTTCATATCTGATCAGTACCATCACTCCAAGCAGGGCCAAGGGAGGCGACAGCACCTTTGTGCTGCCATCACTGCTGCCGGGTAATGAGCTTAAAAGATTCAAGTTGAACCTCAATCTGGTAAGAGAAGCATTGGGTATGTATGGCATGCACATCCCAACAGAAAAGGAGACCATGGTTCCATGTCGAATGAAGCATAAAGATCTTAATAAGTTGAAGGATATGGTAGCGATGACACCTACCATTGCGCTTCACCTGCGAACCATCATGCAACATTTTGCTTTCCCCGCCCAGGAACGGTTCACAATGCCCCCGAAGAAAATATGGTTCAGCTTATATCTAGCAGAGACAGAAAGCCTTCCCATCAATGTGCCACACTGGATCATAGATCAGATCCACCTAGCCCATCAAAGGTGGAACAAGAAACAGAAGAATGTGCTCCACGGGTGTTGTGCTCTGACCAGAATAATTTATAGATGCTTGGCTTATGACGTGCCTGTTCAGTGGGCACTCGTATGGTCCCGAGTCCAAGAATTCCAGAGAAGACTATCAGCAGCAGGTCCCCCATCAAAGAAGATGAGGGGGGGAGTCCAACTACCCTGTGCTCAACCAAGGGGAGCTACCACTACACCAGAAATCACCCCTCCCCAGACACGACGAGTTAGGCCATTCACAATCCGGCTACCAAGACCAAGCACAGAGGGGCCTAATATGGCGTTTCCACCCATTCCATCAGATTTGGAATTTCCACAGGGATTTACTCTTGAGGACCTCACGGATGAAGAAATTGCCAGGTTGATCTATGACTCTAATCTCGAAGCTGAAGCAGAGCGAGCTCAGGAACCACAACCCCAAACAACAACATCGGCCCCCACACAACCACAAGTTGTAGAAGTCGATGTAGATGAACAAGAGGCAGGAGGAGACGAAGAAGAAGCCGACGAAGAACAACATCAAGAATATGACGAACTCTCCGAGTTAGCAAGTGCCCCAGCATATTCGGCACAAATCAAGAGACTATATCGAACCATGCGACTGGTTCAGGAACAGCATAAGATGTCTCTAGAACAGGGCAAGAGACTCATGAACGACTTGCTAGCTGAGGAAGGTGTGGACGAGTTGTTCATTGAGTCCATGAACCTTCATGCCGACCCGTAGGATTGGATGAGGCCATTCATGAGGCAGTGGCCTACATTCACAGGTTTGAGAAAAGGGTTCCCGTTCGTCCCAGGAGGTCCGGGAAGCAAATTCACATCAATACATCAGCACCAGGCGAGGCAACGCAAGCAGAAGAATATCAGGAAGCACCGTTGTCACCACCATCCCCACCTCGCACTACCCAATTTACCCCACCACAAGACACTAGCACTACCACGTCCACTACCACTACCATTGTCATGGGCATTCCACTCTCTCCGGGAATCCAATTCGGGGGAGTCACCATGCCCACCTTCACCACCCTGTTCACCGATGTCACATCCACTCCACCCACGATCCCCATCTACACCGTCACTCAAACAGTTGATACGATGGAAACATCACCTGCCACAGCACCGCTCCCTCCCCCCATGCCACCTTCATCGCCCATACCCCCTCCACCCACCTCTCCACTTGCATCCACATCATTCACATCTCCCATTCCCGCCCCCATTCCCCCTGCATCTTCACCCCTCCCAGCATTATTTAATGTAAATAGCATATTTTTAGCATTAAATCAATGTGTATACCAGCTCCAAAATGAGTACAGAGCTCTGGACAACCGGTATCAACAACTGGCAACGCACCATCAGAACTTACAAAGACAATTTCACATTCTACAAACAGAAAATGCAGAACTGAATCAACGCTACACGACGCTTGAGCAGGCTCACCAAACATTATTGGAGGCACCCCAAACATCGACAGAATCAGGTGTCAAACAACTAGAAGCTTTGCTCGCAGTATACCAAGCCGATAATCTCAAAGTCCGGCGTAACCTGGCACTTCTCAGAAAACACATGGCGGCCGCACTTGAAGAGAACAAGAGACTGCAGCAGCAAAATGAAGCAAATCTAGAAGCAGCCATGGAAGGCTCTCCCCACGAAATTGATCCAGAGCAGTTTAAAGCTGTGCCCTCAGAGACAATGAAGACCATCTTGGACAGCTATGCAGATCTATTAGAAGCTCATGATGACTTGGAAAGGGAACGTGATGCGCTGCGCAATCAACTCCAAGAGCAACAGACAGCACCCAGAGTCACAGAAACGACCACGACTTCAGAGGAAGTCAAGACATTGAAAGAGCAGGTGGCCGAATTACAGGCAAGATTACTCACACACGAAAGACAGCCCTCTCCCGTTGTCGAACCAGAACCCGAGGATTTGGTACCCATCGAGGTAGATGAGACGTATGAGGAACCATACGTTCCTATGCCAATGCCAAGTGGTGAGCAAACCGCAGAAGGAATGGATACGTTAAAAATTGAAGTACCTGAGTGGCTCCAGACACTAGAGAAAACAGCATCAACTCATGAAGATCGCGTGGCAGTTCAAATCCAATCTATGGCAAAGATAGAGGACACTATTATTAAATCAGAATACTTCCGCAGCATGTCCCACCATAGATGGATCGGAACCAATGATGATCAATACGTGCCATATTGTATACTCCTGGCAGACTACAATGCAGAAATCCAACAAAGATGTGGCAAACCTCCAACGTTTGCTACACAATTTGGGCCAGATGACATCCCAGAGAGCGCTCAAAAAGGATCCATTCATCAACCCACTTGGAGGATCCGACTCCTCGAAACCTACCCGGAGATGGTTCGCACCTGGACGAATATGCCTCTTTTTATTAAATATAACCCTTGTTATGTTCCTGTACTCCGCAGACGCACATGGCCAGAGTTTACCATTGCAGTCAAGAATATCAAGGGCTGCACCAAATGGTTAAACTACGTCTATCTAGCACCCCCTCAAGGGCCTCCCACCGTCAATTACATGATTTCCACTATACGGCACTGGAGCATCCGATTAAGGAATACCCCTGATGTAATGGCCCAGATGTGCATGAAAATTTTTGAGTTAATGCTTATTACATTCAGGACATTCAAGAATATCAAGGATCCACACTTCTCAGGCGTCGGATTCCTTACAGGAAACCAAGATTTAGTTTATGACATGAGCACCACTCCTTCCATAGAGGTGATATATGCGTGGCACGCCAGAATAAAATACCTCCCAGCCTGCTTTAAACAAACATTCGAGGAGATGTTCATAACAGGGTTCTGGGAATACCACTCAGAAATATTTGTACCCAGACCCTCACATCTCCTCCATTTATTTGCTGTGGAGCGAACCATTCACTCAGAACAGTTACGGGTGCCACATCCAGATGTCCCAGGGCCAGTCAATTGGGATGCATTGCTGACAGATCTAGCAAGGGGACTCAGGTTAGAAGAACACCACCTCGCCGCCGATGTTGTACAATATTACGTCCAAAAAGCAGCTAGACAAGGGTCTGTCAGGGGCGACAGACGCGAGAGTGGGGGGGGTGTTGGCAGTAGCCTTGGTACACCAGGACTTACAAGACGTGAAAGCCAAAGAAGGGAGTCAGAGCGAAGGGACAGCACAAGCAAACAGGGCAGTCAAAGAAGATCTGGCAAGTAGGCCAATATTTTTTCAAGACACTAATGCAGATCAAAGAGATGGACATGCAGGGAGGAAGAGCAAGTAGGGAGCTCGAAGATATGTATGGCAGATCACTAGAAGAAATCCCTACAACAACAGTGATTTTTATCACTAACAATCATTGTAAATATCATTTCACATTTTTGTAGCTCCATTTTGTGCAAGCCAAGGAGTCCTTGAGCTTGAGGAGCCTTAGAAGTAGTTGCGTACCAATTTTCGTATTTTTTAGATCTCGTTTGAGCCCCCAAATAAGCCCTGGAACCTAATTTTTAACTAGGCCGGACACTAGGTCTGGAGAGGGCCAAAAGCTAGTCAAAAACTATAAAAAGAGCTAGAGAGCTCATTTTAGGGGGTAGATTGTAATTGAAACGAACTTGTAAGAGCTTTTGAAAGTAATCTAAAGAACTCCATTGATTCTCTCTCTTTGTCTTGCCGTGTGTGCGCGTGTGTGTGTATGTGTGTGCATGCTTGTGTGCTTCTCACTCACGCACTTGTGCCGCCACTTGCTCGAGGTCTTCATACCATCCTCACGTCTTCCCGGATTGACATTAAAGGAGGTGCTACTCATCACTGAGCTACACTTGCATTGCTGAGTTCTTTTGTATTAGTCACTTGTTCTTTTTTAATCCCTTAGGGTGTCACTTCTTGTCCAGTTACTCTTCGTCGCAAGGAACACTTAAATTTTTATCGTACTTTGAGTGCGGTCGCTCAGTTTAATTTATTTTCCCTTAGGTTGCTTCACGATTGTAATCTCCTAACACTTGCACTTGAGTGATTAGAGATCTTGGACTTGGTTGTTCTTAACGTGCTCTTAATTAATCAAAACCTCTATCTGTACTTAGCCTATGCTATGAATTGATAGAGGATGTTGAGAATTTCCAACCTTTCCCAAGCTCGCACTTACTCTTGCTTCGAGTACCCTTCGATGCTCTCCAAGAACCTGAAAAAATCCACAATTAGCTCAAGAATTGAATTTAATTGACAGAGAGATCACTTTCATGCATGTAATTCACAGACCCAATTGCCTTTTGCCTTTATGGAAAACAATCCCAAGGGACCCTCAATTTTTTTCCTACCCCGGGATATGATCAACTTCAAATTATCCTATCTAATAATCCCCACGAGCTTTCCAACAAAACAAAAATCACCGCAATCGGATTTCGTATGAGGAAGTTATGTCCACTCAGGGTTTTGGGGCCAAATCAGGATTTTAAACAGGTTAGCAGGCAAACAGGACTTCTCAAAATACTTTGTGTAATGGCCTCACAATGCAATGATGAACCCTAGTATTTGTCCCACAGTTTGTCAAGAATAGTCCACTATTTTTTGCCCTAAAAAATTGGCCAAATTTGCCCTTCAATCGCGTTCGCAAGCTCTGTCAGTCACGATTGACAGGTCAATCGCGATCGACGTGTCGGTCGCGATTGACAAGTCTGTCGCGGCTGTCAGTCGCGATTGATGGGTCAATCGCGATTGACACATGGCCCGGATTTTCAGTCGATCGTGGTCAAAGGGTCATTGACTCTGTCAGTCGCGATTGATGGGTCGATCGCGATTGACAGGTCCTTCGCGAGGGTCTGTCCGTCGTGGTCAGTCGGTCGTTGACTCTGTCGATCGCCATTGACGTGTCGGTCGCGATTGACAGAGCCGTCGGTAGGTGTCTGTCGTGGTTTTTCGATCGCGATTGACAGAGCGATCGCGATTGACAGAAATCTGAGGAATTTTAAAATTTCAAGCACACATTTGGGAAGCTCTAGGCATGTAGATCATGATTATGTACTTTGTTTAACAGAGAGACCATTTTTTCTGTCGGTCGCGATTGACAGAGGTCAACGCCTCGGGACCTGCACAGTCAAATTTTTTACCTGCTGGAGCTGGTGCAGCTGCTGGGGATGCTGATTCCTGTAGAAAATCTCAAAAAACACAGAAAATCACAAGCACACAAACGCTCTCTCGCTCTCTCTCACAAGTGAAATGAGGGGAATGGTATGGGTGGGGTGATATGACCAAAAACTGAAATTTTTCGCGATGATGGAGATGGATGTGGGAGATGGTGAGGATGATGATGGTGATGAGAAAAACAAAGGAAAATAGATAAAAGTGAAGAAAATACATATGACTCCAACGCGTCAACTCTACGTCTTACCATCACACGCTCGTCCTTAGAGCTCGATCCCCGGCAACGGCGCCAAAATTTGGTGTAGCTCAGTGATGAGTAGCACCTCCTTTAATGTCAATCCGGGAAGACGTGAGGATGGTATGATGACCTCGAGCAAGTGAAGGCACAAGTGCGTGAGTGCGAAGCACACTAACATGCACACATATACACACACACGTGCACACAAGGCAAGACAAAGAGTGAGAAGCAATGGAGTTCTTTTAGATTACTTCAAAAGTGCTCATACAAGTTTAGATCAATTACAAGCTAACCTCAAAAATGAGCTCTCTAGCTCTATTTATAGTTTTTGACTAGGTTTTGGCCATGTCCAGACCTAGTGTTCGGCCTAGTTAAAAATTAGGTTCTCTACCCTATTTGGAGGTTCAAACGGAGTCTAAAAAATGTGAAAACTGATAGGTGGGTACTTCTAAAGCTCCTCAAGCTCAAGGACTCCTTGGCTTGCAGAAAATGGAGCTACAAAAATATCAAATGGTATTTACAATGGTTTTTAGTGATGAAAATCACTATTTTTGTAGGGATTTCTTCTAACATTTTGACATACATTTCCTAGAGCTACCTACTTGCTCCTTCTTCTTGTGTGCCCAACTCTTTGATGCCTGAAAAATTTAAGTGGCCTACTTGCCAGATCTTCTTTGACTACCGTGTCTGCTTGTGTTGTCTCTTCGCTCCGACTCCCTTCGTAGGCTTCCTTGTCTTGTGACTCCTTCGGTTCCTTGACTACTGCCAACATTTATCCAAGTATTTATGCTCATTTGGAATATCCAAATTACCAAAATTATCCACTAAGCTTGCTCCTTCTTTTTCAACACTCCCCCTCAAGCTTAGGTAGGAAGTGTCTATGTCCATCAAGCTCATCATGCTCTTGAACTTGCTTAGCTTTGATGCATCCAATCCTTTGGTGAATAGATCAGCAACCTGCTCCTTTGTTGTTGTTGGAGTTAGACGTCTGCGGAAGCACGCGAACAGCACAAGGAAGAAGAAGAAGAAGAAGCTTGGAGCACAACACATGAGATTGAATGTATTACTAGAGAATGTACAAAGATAAGTATCCCATTAGGGCAATAGGCGTATATACAAGCCGGGGGAAAAAAAACCTCCTAAAGAGGGAAAAAAGTGCCCCAGCGGTCCTAGAGTGTTCACACACATCACTACCTAAATATATCAACAAATCCCCCAAGCTGCCCTATACTCAGCCTCACAACTGGAAGTGGCCACAGTAGGCTGCTTCTTGCTCAATCAAGATATA
The DNA here is from genome assembly GCA_020310875.1 of Ceratopteris richardii. Lineage (NCBI taxonomy): Eukaryota > Viridiplantae > Streptophyta > Polypodiopsida > Polypodiales > Pteridaceae > Ceratopteris > Ceratopteris richardii. The sequence goes on from CM035415.1 coordinate 64,037,240, forward strand.
CATGAGCTACCAAGCATGAAGCAAAAACCACTGGTGGACACACGAGTGTCATAGCAACCAGCCCAATCTGAGTCAGAAAAAGCATGCAAATCTGGCGGTAGTGATCCCCCCTTGGGATAAAACAACCCAAGTAGCTTAGTACCACTCAAGTAGCGAAAGATGCGCTTAACCGCCTTCCAATGCGTGACTCCTGGGCAATGCATAAACTTGCTCATCTGTGAGACAGCAAACTGAATATCTGGCCGAGTAATGCATAAGTAAATCAAGCATCCAACAGCCTGCTGATAGAGAACAACATCAAATGCATCTCCAGCATCATGAAGACTCAATCGTAAACCTGTCTCCATAGGAGTGGCAATAGGCTTACAGTCTTCAAGGCCAAAATGCTGCAATAATGTGTCAATATATTTCGTTTGACACAAAGCCATTCCACCATCAACTTGCATAAACTGAATGCCCAAATAGTGATGCAAATGCCCCAAATCAACATCTCAAATGAGGCATGCAAATCAGCCTTAAAATCAGCAATATGCTTCTCAATAGGACCAGTGAGCAGCATGTCGTCTACATAGACAACAATGATGAGAAGCACATCATTAGCACACTTAACATATAAGGTGCTTTCAGTTGGACTTTTCTCAAAACCATGTGCAATCAGATAGGCATGTATCTTCTCATACCAAGCACGTGGTGCTTGCTTTAAACCATATAACGCCTTCTTTAACCTGCACACCTGGTTTTCATGCCCTTTCTGCACAAAGCCACGGGGCTGAAAAACATACACTTCTTCATGCAAGTCACCATTCAGAAATGCAGTTTTAATGTCCAATTGATGTGCATTCCAACCATGATGGGCTGCAAGTGCACAAATGCTCCGAACAGTAGTCATACGGCATGTAGGTGCAAAGGTCTCATCAAAATCAATGCCTCTTTCCTGCGCATAACCCTTTGCAACAAGCCTAGCCTTATACCTGTCAACTGTACCATCAGGTTTACGCTTCAGCTTGTATACCCACTTAGTGCCAATGGCCTTCTTGTCAGGAGGCAAGTCACATAAAGACCATGTACCATTCTTCATTATAGCATCATATTCAGATTGCATAGCAGCCATCCAATTTTCTGAATTTTGTGCTTCATCAAAAGAAACAGGCTCATTCTCATCATAGAGACTAGATGCAGCCATAGCATAGCAATCTGATGCAAAGGAGGCACTATGAGAGCCTGAACAAGTACGATATGACAAAGGTGCATCTAATTTGCTGTCACACAAAGTCTGCACCAGCCATTTTGGCATAGTTTTTGCCTGCTCAATATCAGCTCTCTCATCAGCAAGTGCATCATGTAAATCTGCATCAGAAATGGAATGATCTGCATCATCATATGAAACATGCAAAGGCTGAGAAGTTGCCTCATTAGGACCAGCACTAGACTGTCCACCTGTAAAAAGAGGCACAAAGTATCATACATATCTTTGGAGCTAACAGATGTCTCCTTAGTACATGAAAGCAATGGCTGAATAGCATCTTCCACAAATACAACATCACGGCTAACCAGAATGCGTTTAGTTTGTGGATGATACAGGTGATAGCCTTTACTTTTAGAACTGAATCCAACAAAAATACATTTAACTGCTTTATCATCCAATTTTCTACAATGTTGTTCAGGCACTAATGCATATGCCAAACAACCAAAAACACGCAGATGAGCAATAGATGGCTTGCGGTCATGCCAAGCCTCATATGGAGTGATAGACTGCAGTGCTTTAGTGGGACACGTGTTCAGTACATATGCTGCACACATGACAGCCTCAAGCCAGAAACTATGAGGTAAAGCCTGACTCTTGACCATACACCTCGCCATCTCCATGAGAGACCTGTTCTTCCGTTCAGCAACTCCATTCTATTGAGGTGCATACGACACTGTACACTGGTGTTTTATCCCACGTTCAGCCAGAAATGCATTAAAATCTGAAGACATATATTCCCCCCCTCGATCAGAACGGAGGGTGCCCATTTTACATGCTGACAGATTTTCAGCCAAAACCAAAAACTGTTTGAAGCACATGAACACTTTGGACTTTGCTTTGAGTGGATATACCCATGCATGCCTGGAAAAATCATCAATGAAAGTCATGAAGTAAAGGTAAGGAAGAACGCTGCATTTTGCCCAAAATACAGCCTTCGCAAACATGTTTTCTAGGTGCCTCAAGTTTGGGCAAAGAGGACACCATTTCAGATTTCTGCAGGCGTAGCAAACTAGCAAAATTCAGATGACCAAAGCGTGCATGCCAAAGCTTTGCATCTGACATAGCCTGAGAATCTTGAACTGCACATGCCGAATCATTCACAGATCTTTCATAGTCTATGAGCTTATACAGCCCATGACATAAAATGCCAGAAGCAATAATCACATCGCCATTTGAGAGATCATGAATTGTACAACTGTCATCAACAAATTTCACAACCAAGCCAATCTTGGCTAATGTAGAAACTGATAACAGATTCTTTTTTATCCCTGGCACAAATAAAGCATCTGACAAAGTGAAAGAACTACCATCAGTAGTAGTCAAAATGATCTTACCAACTCCCATAACAGGATAAGAGGAGTTGTTGGCGCATGTAACAGTATTCCTTGTAGGGGCAGGCTCGAGTGCAGAGAAGAAACTACGCTGCGAGGTAATATGTTTGGTCGCCTCCTTATTTTTGTTTTGTTAGCCACGGGGTTGAAGGTCTCTTCATAATCCACACCAAAAGTTTGTGTGAACCCCTTAGCAACCAACCTAGCTTTGTGTCTAGCTAGTGAACCATTGGCATTCCTTTTAGTCTTATACACCCATTTGTTTTGAACCACTTTCATACCTGGTGTTTTAGGCACTAATTCCCAAGTCTCATTGTCCTTGAGTGATTTCATCTCTTCATCCATTGCTCTCTTCCATTCCTCCTTTGTTGATGCATCTTCATAGATTTGAGGATCATTATCTCCAACAACCTGCATCATATAGGCATAGTACTTGGCCATGAAAGAGTCATAACTTAACCTTTGTATTGGCTTCTTGAGCCTTGAGGATCTCCTCTCATTCCCTTTAGGGAATTGCTTCCTCAACCTTGAAAGCTTTACTTGTGGTGTAACCACCTCTTCATAGTCTTCTTCATCCTCTGACTCACTATCACCCTTATGATCATCATGAGAGTCACTAAAAGACTTATACCTGGATGTTGGTGATTCTGATAGACTTCTTCTTTCTCCCATGTGTCCTTGGCTAGCTGATCTTGATGTTGAAGCCTCAGGCCCACTTATTTGAGTTGATTCAACCTGCATATCACCTTTACCACAAACCGATACATCATCCAAGTCATCATCTATCACCTTTTCTTTTCCCTTGTCTACATACCAAGGTTTCAATTCATTAAATACCACATCTCTTGATACATAAAACTTCTTGGTGTAAGGGTTATAGCATTTGTACCTCTTTTGCTCAGTAGAATAGCCAATGAAAACACATTTCTCAGATTTTGCATCAAGTTTAGATCTTACCTCTTGTGGAATGTGCACATAGCAAGTACATCCAAAAACCTTGAGATGTTCCACACTTGGTTTCTTACCATAGTAGGCCTCATTTGGAGTCAACTCATGCACACCACTTGTAGGTACCCTATTCATCAAATAAACTGAAGTATAAACAGCCTCAGCCCAATAAAACAATGGCATGTGCGCTTCATTAATCATACACCTTGCAATTTCAACAATGTGCCTATTTTTCCTTTCAGCCACTCCATTTTGTTGGGGGGTATACCTGCATGTAAATTGCCTTTTAATACCACTCTCATACAAATAAGAGCTGAATTCTTTGGAGAAGTATTCTCTCCCTCCATCAGACCTTAGGGCTTTGATATATTTACCTGTCTCCTTCTCAACCTCTTGCTTGAACCTCTTGAACATAGAGAACACATCTGATTTTTCTTTAATGATGTATATCCAAACTTTTCTAGAATAATCATCAATAAATGTAACAAAATACCTTGATCCTCCCAAGGATGACTCTTTGGAAGGTCCCCATACATCAGTATGGATGAGATCCAAGAGATTTGCAGCCCTATGTGTGCTCCTTTGGAATGGTTGTCTTGCTTGCTTCCCTAGTTGACAAGCATCACAAAATTCATGAAGCTCTTTGTTCTCAAACATGGGTAGCCCTCTTACAAGCTCTTCCTTGCTCATATTCCTTAGCTTAGGAATGTTGACATGCCCTATTCTCTTGTGCCAAAGGTCAAGTTCAGCAATCCTTTGATTACCAATCATAACAAAGCATACCTTGCTTGCATTTAGAGACACATCCAAGGTGAACATTCTTCCTTCCTTTCTTCCTTGAGCAACAAGCTTGTTTCCATCTTTAGGATTCCTTATAAAGCATCCTTTGTCATTGAAGGTGACCTGCAAACCCTTCTCTACCATTTGCCCTACTGAAATAAGGTTCTTAGTAATAGATGGAACATGCAATACCTTCTCAAGCACCTTGGCTGATTTTTCACATCCAATTCTCACATCTCCAATGTGCTCTATGACATGTTCGGTGTTATCACCTGTCTCCACACACCCTTTGGACTTTGGAACCTGCAAATTGGTGAATATATCACCCTCACAAGACATATGATTGCTCCACCCTGAGTCTATGTACCATTTGGTATCATATTTAGCATCCTTTGAATAAACATGACTCATAGCAAGCAATTGATCATTACCTGTTTCCTTGTTTGAAGCATTTGCATAGTTCCCTTGCTTTCTTTGAGTGTATTTACCATCTTTATATCTACAATCTGAAGCTATATGATTTGGTTTACCACAATTATAGCAAATCATACGTTTGTGGGGGTTGTAGCCTCCTCTTCCTTTGCCTCTACCTCTTGCCTTTGCTTGGGAAGTAGAGTCACTTGAACTCTCTTCTTCTTCTTCTTTGCTTTGATGGTTTCCTTGATTGTTGTAGCCTCTTCCTCTTCCTCTTCTTCCACCTCTCCCTTTGCCTCTTGAAGAGTATAGGACCTGACGATGAGTGTCCTTGCTTTTGGATGAATCTCCAAATGATGCCTCCTCAGCCACCAAGTGAGGAATGAGGTCTTCTAAGCATGGAAGTGGATCTCGATAGAGGATAGTGGTAATGAGAGGCTTCCACTTGTCTTCTCCTCTCAATCCATTGAGAGTGACCTGAACCAAATCTTCATTATCAACCTTGCATCCCACTGATGCTAATTGATCCCTTAGATCCTTGATTTTGAGTGTGTACTCAACCACACTTTGGTTACTAGCTTTTTTCATGGTATTGAGCTCATTTTTTAGTTGCATCTTCCTAGATCTTGTAGAGGTTGCATAAACCTTTTCCAAAGCATCCCATACATCCTTGGAATTATCAAAATTTTGTATATGACCAACCATAGCATTAGAAATTACCTGAGATATGAGAAACATTGCTCTTCTATTCCTTTCTTCCCACTCTTTGAGCTCCTTCCTTTGTGCATTGGTAGTGGTTGCATCTTCAAGGTCTACATCAGGCCTTTCTTCTTCTCCATTGACTATGGACCATAGCCCTTTGCCCATGAGGTAATTTGTAACTCTGAACCTCCAAGGTTGGTAGTTGTCCTTGTCCAACAACTCCACTTTTTGCCCCAAATCTACCATTGAAATGAGACTATGATAAAGAGGTTACCTTGTCAAGCAATCCCTTGTGTTGCACTTCTCTCCTCTTTGATGAAGCACCTTCTTCTCCAAGTGTACTTCCTTGTAGTGTGCTGCACCTAATCCAAGCTCCAAAGCTCTAATACCAACTATGAGGAACAAATCCTCTATATGCACGAAAGCACAATGAACCCAAAATAGGTCTCCCAGCCTACTCCTGAAAAGTACCTGACCTGAATCAAGCAATTTGACCCACCACCTGAAATCCAATGACTTCAAGATTTTGTCCACACTTAGTAGACTCTGTGAGCTTTCAAAAAAGCCAACAAACACTCAACTTGGATGAGTATAAGTCAGGCAACTCACTGTTACACAACAGACTACCTGTCTATCCACCTGTGCAAATTTTTCAGTTACAGTAAAACACAGATATCTCGGCGCAATAGTATGCAATCACTAAAAAAACTGATACAGAGAACGTAGGAGAGATAGGCTTTCATTCAAAACAAGAATCACTACATTTGCATTTATACACAAAGAGCAACACCTGTTACAAGTTGGGTATGTCTGACAGACTACACTAGAGAGAGAGGATCTAGTGTGAGAAACTGATCCAAAACCTAACTTACAGAGATGATCTGGTGCTGAAACTTCTTGTGCGTGCTCCTCTGGTCCCTGGGCACTTGCTAGATGCTTCTCCTCAGTCT
>CM035415.1:64056110-64058610 GCA_020310875.1 Ceratopteris richardii
TTGTTGGATGGCCCTTATCGCTTAGATCGGTCGTGTTAGCAAACTACCGTGAGAGACTTCAAGAAGTGACCTTGCATAAAGATTTTACTCACGAGTATAAAAACAACTAGCAACAGTGATGAAATGGATAATACGACCGATGCAAGCGATAGGGGCAATCCAAGATTCTCCGATTCCCCGTATCGCTTGTATCGGTCGTGTCCTCTTAATTCTTTATGTCCTTCTATATCTTCTCCAATTTAAACTTTCCAACAGGAATGAAGTAAGAAACCCACAATGCATTCATATTTGTGACATTAATAAATTTAATTGGACCATGCAATGAACTTTTGTTTAACTCTCAAGAGGTTCAATACAACTGTATATTTCTCAAACATATAAATATTGTAAAGGCAAATAAATATGGTTACAGTGACCATCTTCCAGATGAAGATTGGCATAAGTACATACAATTTGTACATAAAATAAATCTTCCAACCTTGGTTGGTTTTACAATTGATTTCAATCTAAGACTCGAAAATGATTTAACCCTTTCTATCCTTTTTGGAGCCCTGCTTTCTCTGTTGCTTCTGTCCCTTTTTGGAGCTTTCAGCTTGACTCTTTTTGTTGTTCCCGTGCTTTAGTGGTGAGTGAAGAGGAAGCCCTTTCTTTTTATCTTCAGACTGTTTTTTATCAGGTGGAGGGGGTGGAGGTGAGTCTGGATCATGTGGGCAGATTGCATGTTTCATGATACTATTTATTGCTCTCTCTCTGATCAAGATGATCCATGCATCTGGGTAGTCTGATAAATTCAATTCAGGACTGTAGAACCTTCTTTCCAAGAATCTTACAGCATTTGCAATCACTCTCCAGCCACATGATGTTGAGTCTCTCTGCAATGGCACATGAATTTGGTTGTATCCAAATTGCTTTTGTTCATTCATTTTAGCAATTCCAGGAAAATTCTGATCAATATGCATCTTGAGAAGCTTTGCAGCACTGCATTGTAAAGTGAAAATCAGAATGGATGGCATGGCTTTAAAATAGAGAACAACAAAATGTATAGTAACTTACACTTTAGAAATTGCCCAATGTGATATAAGACATTGCAAATTTTTTTGGTGTAATTGATCCATGGCCTAATATTAATTGTTATTGATTCTCTGGTCAAAGTCATCTGATGGTAGTAGACATATTTCTTTTCAAAGCATAATACATCATGAAATGTACATACATGACATCTTTTATTTCTCAAAGAAATAAAAGACATTGCAAATATTAAAGCTCTGTTTGAAATGTGGTCTTTTTCAGTTTGTGATATTGATACATGATGATTTTGTCTGGAGATAGCCATATCCTTCTGATTATATTTGGCATGAGGTCCTTTGTAATTGTCTTCTAAAGAACCAATCAAAAAGCTCTCTCAAGGCATTGCTCTTTGTTACTCCTCCTCCTTTCCTTGTACACCTAAAGAAGCTTGTCCTTGCTTGATAATGAGATTTTTCCATGCCTTGGGTGTTCCACATGGCAAGTGGTTCTTTTTCTGCAAAGAATGCACCATGCACAAGAAGAATATGCTGGAAAGAAGAAGAATCTCATTAGATCTTTATTTCAATTAAAAATAAATAAATTGAATAAAATATCTTTGGAGCTCACCAAGTAGTATGTTATGTCTTTGGCACCCCATGCCTCTATGATGGTTTCTATAAGCTCTGTGGTCGCCTTTCTGAAATCTGTCACATAACTTTTTTATGTTACTTGCTGCCTCATGATCTTTAAAAGTTTATCTAGTTTGACCCACACCTCCATTCTCTTTTTTGCTATTTATGGTTTGCTTTTTACATTAGTCGTGACCTCACAAAATGTTTTCCATGAATTCCACATGGCATTAAGTTGTTTGCCATCATGGTTGCTGAAGAATCTCCTTGCTTTTGCACCTCCCATTGAGACATCCTGTAAAACATCACCTGTATTTTGTGAAAGCTTTGGATCTTTTCTTAGATGAACATCACCACCATGAAATCCCATTTCTGAAAGAAGACATTCACATTTTTTTATGCATTCATCTGCAAGAGTTGTAGGCTTGATAGAATATGCATAATCCAAGTGAAGACGGACCAACTTGTCAATGATTCTTAACTCTGCATGTAGTGTACATATGTGTACATTTGTCAATGCTATTGGAAGTATGGGATCCCAAATCATTGAAGAAGATGAGTAGTTACGAAGAATAACATTTTGTCTAGAAGGAGCCTCTTCACCCTCAGCTCTAGCAATCCATCCATTTGTGCCTGGGCTTTGCATGCAGTACAAGCAAGGGTACTTAGAATTTGCTCCCCCACTTATACCAAACATGCATTTGAGTGTCTTTAGGTCTCCACTCAAATGCCACTCAACTTGAAAGTTCCCGTAGTCTTTGACATTCAACAATTCTCCTGCATGATGCCCTTGGATAACATTTGGAATGTTTGTCTGTGAGAATAACCATTTAAGTGTTTTATGGCTCTCAGATGGAACTTGA
>CM035415.1:64086110-64103610 GCA_020310875.1 Ceratopteris richardii
AGTGTGCTTCGCACTCACACATGTGTGCCTTCACTTGCTCGAGGTCTTCATACCATCCTCATGTCTTCCCGGATTGACATTAGAGAAGGTGCTACTCATCACTGAGCTACACCAAATTTTGGCACCGTTGCCGAGGATTCGAGCTTTGAGGACGAGCGTGTGATGGTAAGACGTAGAGAGGACGCGTTGGAATGGTAAGTAGTAGGTAAATTTCTGATTTTTCTCGATCTCCATCTCCATCTTCATCTCCACCTTCATCTCCTTCTCCACCTTATATTCTCATTTCCAAACCATTTCCTCATTTGCTTTGTGCGAGTTTGAGAGAGAGCGAGTGTGTGTTCTTGCTTGTGTGTGTTTTTTTGCATGTTCTTGCAGGTTGCAGCTCCATCATCATCTCCAGCAATCTCAGCAGGTACGGATTTTATCTGCGCAAGCCCCGAGGCGTCGAGCTCGAGCTATCGCGACACTCCAAAAACTTCACTCGATCACGATTCTAAGTGCACCACGACACTGCGCAGGCATAGAGCTCCTAGGATCACTAGACAGAACAGCAAAATTCACCATAACCCGACCTATCGCGACACCTCGAAGTATCGCGATACCCACGACTTATCGCGACACCTCGAAGTATCGCGACACACCGACCCCACCTATCACGACACCTCGAAGTATCGTGACACTCCCAAGTATCGCGACACTCCCAAGTATCGCGACATTCCCAAGTATCGCGACACCCCGACCTATCGCGACACCTCGGAGTATCGCGACACTCCCAAGTATCGCGACACTCCCAAGTATCGCGACACCCCGACCTATCGCAACACCCCGACCTATCACGACACCTCGGAGTATCGCGACACTCCCAAGTATCGCGACACTCCCAAGTATCGCGACACCCCGACCTATCGCGACACCTCGACCTATCGCGACACTTCCACCTATCGCGACACACCGACCCGACCTATCGCGATACACGGCCTTAACGCATGAAAATTTTAGAGTGAATTTTTGAGTGAATTGAGGTACATTTGGGCTTAATTTTAGACACATTGGGATAACATTAGAGCCTTAGGAGTGGGCAAAAGACCTAGAAACCAGAGAGGGATCTCGTGAACCCTGAGAGCCTATTTCGATCCCTAAGTGCGTGATTGGTCATAACTTCACCATACGAACTCTGATTGATGAGATTTTGGTCTCGTTGGAAAGCTTGTTGAGAATCCTACGTGGACCTTGACTGGTTTTTGTAAGAATCATACGTGGAGTTTTAGAACATGTATTTTTAAGTTGACCATTAGGTGGAGCTAGGTGGTCATAAGATTTTGGGGGATCAGTGAGTTACTCCAAGGGGGGTCCATAATTGCTGATATGTGTCTTTCAATTCATTGTGGTAAATGAGCTATATTAACTTGTGAAATGTTGCAAGAACATTGCGTGCACTCAAGGTATTCCAAGGCAGGCTAGCAAGGGTGAGTACCAAGCTTGGGAGAAGGCTTCCTGGGCTGGTGTAGAAGTCTGAGCAACCAGAGTATTGAGGTTGGGAGTTCTCTCAACCCTCCTTTGTCAATTCCTAGCCTAGGCTAAGTACGACTTAGGTGTGGTAATTAATTAGGTCAGCGTCAGGCACAAAATAATTCTAAGAGAACTAATCAACCAAGTGCAAGCATTAAGTAGGACTTAAGTGCGAAAACCCTAAGGAAAAAAAAGTAAACTTGAATCGATCAATTATCAAGTGCGAAATTCACTTAAGTATTCCGGACGCCGAGACATCAGACAAGTTCATAAACATAATAATCAACTAAAAAGAACAAAGTGATTGGTGCAAAATAACCGGCAACGAGAGTGTACTTGGGACCAAAGGGGGTAGATAAACCAAGCATATGAACCTTAGGTCAGGAAGACACTTAGGCCGAGACAGACAAAGCCTCAGATCTTCTGAAGCTAGTGTCAATCACACTGCTAGGTCTTGGGCCCAACAGTTGAGTGATTACCCATACACTCCACGATCAGAAACAAGTGATTCTGAAATGTCCTATCACATGGAGATACCAGTAGGTAGTTCAGGGGTGGCTTATCTAGAAAAGCCAGAGGGACCTTAGAAGACTCAATTGGAATACATCAGGACTAATCGTCTAGGTGCTCGCATCTACGAAGACGGAATGAGAAGATCTGTGGTCCAGATTAAGAACCCCGATCAACCCCATGGACTAGAACACCCGGTAGTGAAGTTTGAGAATGGAGCATACCTAGATAAAGAGGGGACTATATATGTAGTCAGCACTCTTCCTGATAGAACTGATGAGTTTGGAAATGTGATTGCGGAGACCGACATGGGTGATATAGAGCAAGGGAATTTAGAGAGAGAGCCAAGAACTCCCTGTGGTAAATCTGTCTTGACCAGAATCATGACTCCAGAGTGGATCCCACAGGATAATAAAAGCATAGATTTGCTTTTAAACTGAGAAACCGATGAGGCCTTTTGGAGATATAAACCTGCTCACCCTCAAGAAGTGAGTGCTCCCACAATCTATGAGTTTAAAGACCTTGACAGCCCAGGAAAAGTAACATACCTAGACAATACATCGGAGAGAATCTTCATGGTCACCGAGCATGGCAGACATGCCTACACATGGAAGGGTGAATTTGTTTTTCCCCAACCACGGTCTAATGTGTCCTATGGTCACCAAGGAGCCGGGACCTCCCAGGCTCCTAGAGCTCAAGGAGATAGAAGTAGAGATAGACCTGAAGTAAGCTTTGCCAACCCCCAGGGAAGAGAAAGAAGGAGAACGGGGACGGATAGAGAAGAAACCGAGAGATTTAGAGACCCAAGGAACCAAAGAAATGCTGATGATTTTCCTTTGCCAAGGCCAAGAGAACACACTAGGACTCTGAGGCCAAATCAACTGGTGAAGTCCATGAAGAATTACTTCGATGGCACTGGAGACCCTTATGACCATGTGGCAGAATTTAGGCAAGTCTTGAAAGCTGAACAGGTAGAGGATCTATTCACATAATATAATGCTTTTGGTCTAACCCTTAGGAACACTGCCCTTACGTGGTTTCAACCACTGAACGAGAGGCATTTCAGAAACATAGACCAGCTCCTAGAAGCATTTATCATTGAGTTTTCTAAGAGTGGTATAAGGCACAACACTTCCTCACTAATTCATAGCTTCAAGCAAACACCTCAAGAGATGACCACTACGGATGTGCCTTCAACACTTCGCATTTCCAACTCAAGTCCGCTTCACCCAACTGCATAAGAAAATACGGTATGGATTATACCTAGCAGAGACTGGAGGCTTGCCAATTAAAATGCCCGTATGGATTCTGGACCAGTTATATGAAGCAGGCAAGCGAGGCGTGAGGAAGCATACCTTGAATGGTTGTTGTGCGATTACCAAGATTATCTATAGATGCCTTGCCTACGATGTGCCGATCGCAAGGGCTCTTAAATACTCACAACTGGAATTCTTCAAGGGGCGGAAGTCAGGGGTTCAACCTGCGAAAAGAATGTGTGGATCACTTTCACAGGTCCTGATCCCTCGTGAGGCCACAACAGAAGCTTCCCCTAGAGAAGAGGCCCAAGTAGACCCTTTCACCATCCATCTCCAAGGAACACAATCAGGGGATAGGGTACAGCCCACTCCATCTGCCCCTCCACTACCCACTGATGTTGAGTTTGCATCCATGGCCACATTAGCAGAGGATCCAAATTTTGACTTTGAAAACTTCCTGCAGACTGCCCACTTATCTGATAGTGAGTGTTTTTCTGACAATGCCGGTCCCGGATCATCATCCCAAAGAGAACAGCCACAGAGTGAGGCAAGAAGGGTACATTGGGAAGATCAGGCACAACAGCCTCATGCTCAAAGCACACAGAATCAGGAAGAAGCACGGGAAAATGAACCAGAGGAGAGTGAAGAGGAAGCTCCTACCTACACGGCACAACTCAAACGGCTCTACAAGACAATCAAGCAGGTACAAAAAAGACACAAGTTATCAGAAGAGGCAAATAGAGCACTAGTGAACCAGATGCTGCAAGCGGAGAATGTCGACCCGCATTTCGTAGAATCATTGAATCTCTTGGCGGAAACATGCGGAATAGGGGAGGCCATAAGGACCATGGTCTATCGTAATGCCCCTCCATATGACCAACGAAGGATCGATACAAGACCACGACGGGGAAAAATGATTCAAATGGAAGTCTCTACCGCACTGCCTACCACAACTTCAGAAGATGTTCACATGGCCAGCCCAACTCCCAGTGAGGAACCAGATGTAAATACACAGATACCATCTCCACCATCACCTCCCATCCAGCCCTTAGAACCCTTCCCCACTAGTCTTCCTGAACAACCAATATCCACCCATGATGAAACCATTATACACATCACTACTCATCTATCCTTCCCTTTACCTACATCCACCACTTCCACCCGATTTTCTGAACCCCATATAGGTCATCCTGCCACCGATCAAACTATAATAGGTCACCCTTCATATCTCCCAGCCCTCGGACAGCCACTTGCCACTAGCCAAACCTTAACACACCCATTTCCATCCACCAATACAGTTCCTCCCTCCCAACCCCTATCCACTGTACCCCTTTTAACCCCCTCGGAATCAACCCAAGTCACCTAACCTTCATTCTGGACAAACCTTGTAAATATACTCCAACAAGTTGAGAATTATAATAAAAAGTCCCTTCCCCAACCCAACTCCCCCACATTCACGGCCACCACTAACACACCACCTACCATTCCCATGTTCACAATTCACACTTCACACACTATCACATCCGAACCCATGGACATTTCACCACCCACAGGAGCACCCACCACCACGGTTGTTCCAACATCATCACATTTCACTTCACTCATAGGCACATCATCCACTTTTCCCTTTCCCATTTCCCGACCCTTTGCATTTTCCACCTCTACTCCTACATCCACATCATTTAGTAATGCACTAGACACCATGTTCGAAGCGGCCACTCTACTTAAGCAAGAATATAAGTTACTGGAAGAAAACAACACAGAGCTATGGAACCTCTCAGCTCAACTCCAGGCACGTGTCAATGCCTTGGAGCTAAGTAATACAACATTACAACACGAAGTGACTGTCCTCCAACAATCGAATGCAGAGATGGAAGCCAAGTATACGGAGATAGGTAAAGCTATGGAGGAACAACTCAGAGATCAGTTGGGCCGCAATGCTAGACTACAAAGAAACATGACTCTACTTCGTCGCCACTTAGCAGCGGCTCAAGAAGAAAACAGAAGGCTACAGCAATAGAACCAGGAGAATCTAGAAGCAGCCATGGAAAATACCCCTGGAGCACCTATAGACCCCGCCAAATTCATGGCTATTCCCTCAGCACACATTCAGCAGGCATTAGAAGAATATGCTACCCTCTTGGAGGCACACGACCAGTTAGTAGACCAAGTAAAGGACCTACAAAGATCCCAAGTGCATACACCAAAACCACCAACAGCTAAAGAGATGGTCAATGCTGCAACCTCACCAGAGCCTGAATCATCAATAACCAATGAAGTACTGGAGCTACGACAGCAGGTGGCTGACTTAAAGATTAAGCTATTACAATATGAACGACCTCCCTCTCCACCTGATCAGCCAAATGAAGAGGAGACCATTGTCATTCCGGTGGAAGAAACATTTGAAGATAATTATGAGCCACAACCTCTTCCAGGAGGCAGAATCACTAAAGAGGGACAGGATACATATGAGGAACCCCCATCGGCATGGATGAAACAGGTAGAAGAAATGGGGCGGACTCATGAAGAACGTATTTCCAACCAGATGTTGGCCATGAAGACCATTGAAGAAACCATACTTCAATCAGAATACTTCAGACATCTGGCCCCTAGAAGACTGATAACTAGTTTAGAGTTACAGTATAAACCATATTTTGTACTGCAGGCTGACTATAATGCTGAAATCAAATGCCTCACCAACAAATACCCCACCTTCGCAACTCAGTTCGAACCAGAGGATATCCCAGAGGCAGCCAAAAAGGGGGCCATGTTCCAACCTATCTGGAGGCAAAAATTACTGGAAACATATCCGGAAATGCTACGGACATGGGACCATGCTCCCATGCATTTAAAATATAACCCTTGCTTTGGGCCAGTTCAAAGAAGGAGATCATGGAAAGCATTCGCCATCAAGGTTCAGAACAATGCAAATTGTAAACAATGGCTAAATTATCCCTCCATTGCACCCCCAACAGGCACACCTACAGTAGCATATATGATGGCTACTATCAGACATTGGCTTCCACGCCTCCACCCCATGCCAGACGTAGCTGCCCAGATGATGCTCAAAATATTGGATATGATGCAGGTAGTGCTTAAAACCTTCCGCAATGTATGTCACATTCAGCCTCCGATTCCCGGGTTCGTTAATGGTAATTATGACCTACTATATGATATGAGCACAACCCCGAGCATACGAGTTGCTTATGCATGCCACGCACGAATCAGAAATCTCCCTGCCTGCTACAAGCAAACTTTTGATGATATGTTCACCACGGGTTTCTGGGAGGCACACTCAGAGGTGTTCGTGCCACGGCCCACTCATTTGCTACAGCTCTTCGCATGCGAACAAACGATGCATTCAGAGCTCTACACAACGCCACAACCGAACATACCGGCAGCAGTCAATTGGGATGCCCTTCAGAGAGACCTGATCAGCGGGCTAGGGATCAAAGAACATGACTTGGCAACCGACATTCTCCAGAACTACATTGACCAAACCGCAGAGCAAAGGTCTGTCAGAGGCGACAGACCCTAGGGGGGGAGAGTGTTGGCAGATGAAGCAAGTACGAGCATACATGCAGATCTAGCACTAACGCAACCCATTAAACTTTTCCAAACCTTACACCATGTTAAAAGTGATTCTCATCACTAAAAACCCTTGTAAATATTGTTTCACCTTTTTCTAGCTCCATTTTGTACAAGCCGAGGAGTCCTCGAGCTTGGGGAGCCTTAGAAGTAGTGGCCTGCCAATTTTCATATTTTCTAAATCTCGTTTGAGCCCTCAAATAAGCCCTCGAACCTAATTTTTAACTAGGTCGGACACTAGGTCTGGACAGGGCCAAAGCTAGTCAAAAACTATAAATAGAGCTAGAGAGCTCATTTTTGGGCTAGCTTCTTGTAGTTTTGAGCTTGTATGAGAATTTGGTTGCAATAGAAGTGATTCCATTGTCTTACTATCTTTGTTCTTGCTGTGTGTGCGCGCGTGTGTGTATGTGTGTGCATGTTAGTGTGCTTCGCACTCACACATGTGTGCCTTCACTTGCTCGAGGTCTTCATACCATCCTCATGTCTTCCCGGATTGACATTAAAGGAGGTGCTACTCATCACTGAGCTACAGTGTGTCTATCTATCTATCTATTAATCTATCCATCTATCTATCTATCTATCGATCTATCCATCTATCCATCTATCTATCTATCTATCTATCTATCTATCTATCTATCTATCTATCTATCTATCTATCCATCTATCCATCTATCTATCTATCTATCTATCTATCTATCTATCTATTGTTGGATGTGATGGTTGGGTACAATCAGAAGATCAAGTTGGTGCTGCTAGACCTGCTTCACACCTGCCCTCTTTTCTTTTCAAATATGGTTAGGAGACTCCTTGAGCTTCCAAATGACACCAAGAAACTATATATGTGCTTTACAAAATGATTGAGTAATGACCAAATCAAAACAGATGATTTTGAACCTTCACAACTCCAAAAACTTTCTATTCCTGTATTGATACCTGCTCAGTCCTAAGCTCAGTGTGACCAGCACACTTGCAATTGGTTTAATTCCTTCTGGGAGTATTAGATTAACTTAACAAGCTACCATTAGCAAGTTAAATCACTCCAAATAACAAACTATACACTGAGCATGATCTTTAGCAAAATCAGAGACACCCCCGACTTTTTAGGAGCTACTCAGAAAAATACCAGTGTCTGTCTCGACTGAGATTTCTCCCAATTGGCTGAATAGAATGACTTGAAATTTTGTAGTGTTGTAGAATGCTGTGAGCTGGTTCCAATGAGCCTTGGATCATCCAATTTGGTTCAGTAGATCTTGAGATATGCCCTGTTGAAGTTGACAGACTTGGAGGTAGTCACTCAGAAAAAAATACAGAGATAATGACTATGAGTATATGTATTGAATCTATCAAATGTACATTCCCATTGGCATGTATAATGATGCCCAATGGTACTCAGAGGTGTGTGCTAAGTAGTAGCTCTCACACACTCTATGATCTGCTTGGATTAGCCTCGGAAAGAGTGTAACTCATGCCCGCGACTTTTTCATTGGTTTTTATAAGAGTTTGAAGAGAGTTTGAATTTCAAATTCAAAAAATAGACTCCCTCAAATCTCTCAACTAATCACATGGAGATATTCTCTCCATTCATACCTTTCAAATTCCACGACTTTTGAAGGTGGGTGAGATTACAAGAGGTGAGTTAAGTCACATTGACTTTTACATTGGATAAAAGATAATAAAGCATAGGCATGTGTTCCTATGGTATATGGTTCACATGAATACATCCTTCAAGGGTCCAAACTTTTATGCTTTCCAAGGGACCAATAGTCCAAGCTTTATGTTGAATCTTCAAGGCACATAACAAAGCCAAGTGTTAAGGCTTGTTTGCACCAACAGCTCCCCCTCAAGCCAAACACTTGCTTGAGTCTTCATCTTTAGTCTTCAATGATATTCTGCAATCCAATCATGGATTTAAACCTGCATAGCTTGCTCCCATCCAAAGCTTTTGTAAGCAAATCTGCACATTGTATATTAGTAGACACATATGATAATTGGATTTCCTTACTAAGTAATTTCTCCCTTACATAGTGGTAATGAACCTCTATGTGTTTTGTCCTAGCATGATACACAGGATTAGCTGCTAGGTGAAGTGAACTTGTGTTATCACCAAATATGATTGGTGGCCTTGTGTATAGGCCGAATTCTGAATAGAGTAACTTCAACCATATTGCTTCTTGAGTAGCATTGGCTAGCCCTCTGTACTCTGCCTCAGTAGATGATAGGGCTACTGTGGGTTGTTTCTTGGATGACCAAGAAATTGGTTTATCACCTGCAAAGCATATGTAACCAGATGTACTCCTCCTGTCATCCTTGCAACCTGCCCAATCTGCATCTGAGTATACCTTGATGTCAATATCTGATGAATATGGATAATATAAACCATGATTTTGTGTTCCCTTTAGGTACTTTACTATCTTCTTGGCTGCCTTCAAATGTGGTACTCTTGGCTTATGCATAAATTGGCTAAGTACACTAACACCATATGAGATATCAATCCTAGTTAAGGTAGCATAATTAAGACTACCTACCAAACTTTGGTAACCTGTAATATCCTTGAGTTCTTCTCCTTCATGTGCACTGAGTTTGTGGTTGACCTCCATAGGAATGTTTGAGACTTTAGCTTCCTGCAAATTAAACTTCTTGACCATGTCCTGAATGTACTTCTTCTGAGTAATGAATATACCTGAATTTGTGTAGACCAATTCAAGCCCTAGGAAGTACTTCAATAATCCAAGATCATTGATCTTGAATTCCTTCATCATTTGACCTTTGATGTGTCTAATTCCTTGAACATCATTTCCTGTAATAATGATGTCATCAACATAGACACACAAGTATATTACCTCTGAATTGTTCTTCTTTATAAACAATGAAGTATCTGCTTTACTCATCACAAATCCTTGATCCAAGAGATAGGTTGTCAACCTGTAATTCCATGCTCTAGGTGCCTGCTTCAATCCATACAGAGCCTTCTTCAATTTGCAAACATGATTTACCTTATTGAGATCCTCATAGCCAGGTGGTTGTGACATGTAGACCTCTTCAGATATCCATCCATTCAAGAATGCATTCTTTACATCCAATTGGTACATGTTCCAATTCTTGGATGCAGCTACACTCACCATAATTCTGATAGTTGGCATCTTTGCCACAGGAGAAAAAGTCTCTTCATAATCAATGCCTTGAGTTTGTGCAAAACCCTTGGCTACCAACCTAGCTTTGTACCTGCTTATTGTACCATCTGAGTTCCTTTTGAGTTTGTAGATCCATCTGGATCCTATCACCTTCATGGAGTCCTTCTTGGGTACCAAGTCCCAAGTATCACTCTCCTTGAGAGCCTCCATTTCTTCATCCATTGCTTCCTTCCATTCTGGTTTAGTAATAGCTTCCTCAAATGTACCTGGTTCTTCATTCAAGATATCCTTTGCAAGATATACAGAGTGCTTGGTTACAAGTGAAGTATCATACCCATACCTAATAGGTTTCTTCTTTTCCCTTGAAGATCTCCTCATAGCTTGAGTTGAGGATTCTGGACTGTCTTCAAGTTGCTTCATCTTCATCTTCCCTTTGGATTTCCAAGCTTTGAATTCTTCAATGTTGATGGTGTCTTCATCATCTGAGCTTGTGTCCACATTCTGAGTTGGTTCTTGCCTGACAAGCTTTGGAAAGTCTTCTTCCATATCATAAGGTAGGTTAACTTTCCTGCACTCATTTTCATACCATGAATCATTTTCATCAAAGATTACATCTCTGCTTACCTTGAAGCCTTTGTTTGAGGGGTTATAGAACCTGTATCCTTTCTGATTCAAATCATAACCAATAAAGATACACTTTTCAGCCTTAGGGTCTAGCTTTCCCCTTACCTGTGAGGGAATATGCACATATGCAACACACCCAAAGATCTTGCAATGATCCAGAGATGTCTCTTACCATGCCAAGCCTCATAGGGTGTCATTCCATCAAGTGTCTTTGATGGCAACCTGTTGATTAAGTATGTGGCAGTAGATACACTCTCTACCCAAAGATAATTTGGTAATTTTTTCTCATTAAGCATAGACCTAGCTGTCTCCACAATGAGTCTATTTCTTCTTTCAGCTACCCCATTTTGTTCAGGTGAGTACCTTGTGGTAATCTCCCTTTTGATGCCTCTTTCCTGCAAGAAGTCTTCAAAGTCATTGGAGAAGTATTCTCCACCACCATCAGACCTTAACCTCTTCAAATGTCTACCTGTTTGATTCTCTACTAATGCAAGATACCTTTTGAAACAATTAAATACTTCATCTTTATGTTTCATGAAGTACAAAACAGTCCATCTGCTATAGTCATCAATAAAAGATACATAGTACCTTGATCCAGATATGGATGGCTCCTTGCTTGGTCCCCAAACATCTGTATGCACCAATTCTAAGTAGTCTTCATGCATAAATCCTTTCTTGGTGTATGGCAACCTGTGTGACTTACCAAATTGACAAGCCCCACACTTGTATATCATGTGTTGCTTGGATACATTAGGTATCCCAAGCACACATTGATCCCTACTCATTTGCTTTATGGTCCTCTCTCCAATGTGACCCAATCTCTTGTGCCACATCTCTAATTCTGATAGGGTTTGATCCTTATAGTTATACAAGGCAATATTCTTAGTATCTTCAAGTTCAAAGGTAAATAGTCTACCTGATTTCTCTCCCTTGGCTATCCTTCTGAATCCATGTCTTGGATCCTCCACATATGCACCATGTTGAGTGAACCTGACCTGTAGACCTTTTTCAACAATCTGACCTACACTCATCAGATTCTTGGTGATTGTTGGAACATACAATACTCTGCTTAGCAAATTCTGATTACCATCACTTGTTTTGACATTACCTACTTTAACCACTGAATGTTTAGTGTCATCACCTGTCTGTACTTGGTGCTTGCCTTTAGGTTCTTCCAAATCAGAGAGTAAGGCAACATTCCCAGCTACATGATTAGAACAACCTGAGTCAATATAGAACAAATGATCATCATTGATACCTGATTTAGATGTCATGTTCATAATTAACAAGGAATCATCTTGATCCTCTGCATAATTGTTGTAATCCTTTCTGTTCCTGTATCCTCCTTGATAATTGCCATTGTGATTGTAGCTATTGTTGTAGTTATTGTTGTAACTATTGTTGTAGCCATGGTAGCCTTGAGATTGATTGAATCTGTCTCTGCCTTGGGAGTATCCTCCTCTTTGGTGACCTCTTCCTCTTTGGTTCTTGTAGTTTTTGTAGCATTCATCTGTAGTATGATTAGACAAGCCACAAATATTGCATGGAGATTGATTATAGGGTCTCCCCCTACCTGACTTACCTCCTCTGCCCCTACCTCTAGATGATCTACCTCTCCCTGCATAGTTTGCTTGGGAGGTAGAGCCTTCTTCATCAACCTTCTTACTTTTACCCTTATCTTTAGACTTCTTATCTGTATATAGGGCAGAGGGATTGTTACCTTTTGATTGCTCTCCATTCTTTGTGATCTTTGCTTCATGTCTAAAGAGTTGTCCAATCAGAGTTGTTAGATCAGGTGCTTGGATGTCCATGTACAAGTCCATTGCAGTGGTAAAGCTCTCCCACTTGTCATCTGCTTTGAGTCCATTGATCACTTGTCTGACTATTTGCTCTTCTTCAATTTCTTCTCCAACACTTGCAAGTTGGTTTGCAATGTCTTTGACCTTGGTGACAAAATCTGAGACACATTGTTTTGATTGTTTCCTAAGAGTTGTAAACTCAATCCATAGCTGATTCTTTCTGGCCCTTGTGCTTAATGAGAAGTATGTTGACAAGGTCTCCCAAGTCTCTTGGGAAGTCTTACAGTTCCTAACATGAGGTAGAAGGAAATCAGAGATAGAGTTTAGAAGATATGACCTTGCCAAAGCATCTTTAGCACACCATTGATTAAGTCTCTCATGCTCATCCTTTGTAGGTAGGCCTCTGGTTTTGAATGAGGGCAACTCCTCATCTCCTGATATGTATCCATACAAGCTTCTCCCTTGTAGATAGGTCTTCATTCTTAATGACCATGCCTGGTAGTTATTTCTATCCAATTTGTCAATGAAAGAAGGGAAACCATCACCCATGATTACCTTGTTTTGCTCTGATACCACTGTTGGATGTGATGGCTGGGTACAATCAGAAGATCAAGTTGGTGCTGCTAGACCTGCTTCACACCTGCCCTCTTTTCTTTTCAAATATGGTTAGGAGACTCCTTGAGCTTCCAAATGACACCAAGAAACTATATATGTGCTTTACAAAATGATTGAGTAATGACCAAATCAAAACAGATGATTTTGAACCTTTACAACTCCAAAAACTTTCTATTCCTGTATTGATACCTGCTCAGTCCTAAGCTCAGTGTGACCAGCACACTTGCAATTGGTTTAATTCCTTCTGGGAGTATTAAATTAACTTAACAAGCTACCATTAGCAAGTTAAATCACTCCAAATAACAAACTATACACTGAGCATGATCTTTAGCAAAATCAGAGACACCCCCGACTTTTTAGGAGCTACTCAGAAAAATACGAGTGTCTGTCTCGACTGAGATTTCTCCCAATTGGCTGAATAGAATGACTTGAAATTTTGTAGTGTTGTAGAATGCTGTGAGCTGGTTCCAATGAGCCTTGGATCATCCAATTTGGTTCAGTAGATCTTGAGATATGCCCTATTGAAGTTGACAAACTTGGAGGTAGTCACTCAGAAAAAAATACAGAGATAATGACTATGAGTATATGTATTGAGTCTATCAAATGTACATTCCCATTGGCATGTATAATGATGCCCAATGGTACTCAGAGGTGTGTGCTAAGTAGTAGCTCTCACACACTCTATGATCTGCTTGGATTAGCCTCGGAAAGAGTGTAACTCATGCCCGCGACTTTTTCATTGGTTTTTATAAGAGTTTGAAGAGAGTTTGAATTTCAAATTCAAAAAATAGACTCCCTCAAATCTCTCAACTAATCACATGGAGATATTCTCTCCATTCATACCTTTCAAATTCCACGACTTTTGAAGGTGGGTGAGATTACAAGAGGTGAGTTAAGTCACATTGACTTTTACATTGGATAAAAGATAATAAAGCATAGGCATGTGTTCCTATGGTATATGGTTCACATGAATACATCCTTCAAGGGTCCAAACTTTTATGCTTTCCAAGGGACCAATAGTCCAAGCTTTATGTTGAATCTTCAAGGCACATAACAAAGCCAAGTGTTAAGGCTTGTTTGCACCAACATCTATCCATCTATCTATCTATCTATCTATCTATCTATCTATCTATCTATCTATCTATCTATCTATCTATCTATCTATCTATTGTTGGATGTGATGGCTGGGTACAATCAGAAGATTAAGTTGGTGCTGCTAGACCTGCTTCACACCTGCCCTCTTTTCTCTTCAGATATGGTTAGGATACTCCTTGAGCTTCCAAATGACACCAAGAAACTATATATGTGCTTTACAAATCAATTGTGTAATGATCAAATCAAAACAGATGATTTTGAACCTTCACAACTCCAAAAAACTTACTATTCCTGTAATGATACCTGCTCAGTCCTAAGCTCAGTGTGACCAGCACACTTGCAATTGGTTTAATTCCTTCTGGGAGTATTAAATTAACTTAACAAGCTACTATTAGCAAGTTAAATCACTCCAATTAACAAACTATACACTGAGCATGATCTTTAGCAAAATCAGAGACACCCCCGACTTTTTAGGAACTACTCAGAAATATACCAGTGACTGCTTCGACTGTGATTTCTCCCAATTGGCTGAATAGAATCACTTGAAATTTTGTAGTGTTGTAGAATGCTGTGAGCTGGTTCCAATGAGCCCTGGATCATCCAATATGGTTCAGTAGATCTTGAGATATGCTCTGTTGAAGTTGACAGACTTGGAGGTAGTCACTCAGAGAAAAAAACAGAGATAATGACTATGAGTATATGTATTGAATCTATCAAATGTACATTCCCATTGGCAAGATATGTAATGCTCAATGGTACTCAGAGGTGTAGGCTCAATAGTAGCTCTTACACACTCACTAATTTGCTTGGATTGGCCTCGGGTAGAGTGTGACCTCCCCGCGACTTTTACATTGTCTTTTTATAGGAGTTTTTGAATGAATTTGAATTTGAATTCAAATTAGAGTTCCCTTGATTCTCTCCACTAGACTTAGGGAGATATTCCCTAAGTCTACTTTTTCCATGACTCTAGTCTAGTAGGTGTGATTACATAATTGATTAAGTCATTCTGACTTTTACATTGGGTAAAGAGTAACAATCAATTAAGCATCTGTTTCTATGGTTCAAATGTATCCTTCATGGGTTCAACTTTATCTTTCCAAGGTTCCAATTGTCCAAGCTTTATGTTAAGTCTTCAAGGCACAAATCAAAGCCAAGTATTAAGGCTTGTTTGCACCAACAGCTCCCCCTCAAGCCAAACACTTGCTTGAGTTTTCATCTTTAATCTTCAATGATATCCTGTAATCCAATCATGGATTTAAACCTGCATAGCTTGCTCCCATCCAAAGCTTTTGTAAGCAAATCTGCACATTGTATATTAGTAGACACATATGATAATTGGATTTCCTTGCTAAGTAATTTCTCCCTCACATAGTGGTAATGAACCTCTATGTGTTTTGTCCTAGCATGATAAACAGGGTTAGCAGCTAGGTGAAGTGAACTTGTGTTATCACCAAATATGATTGGTGGCCTTGTGTATAGGCCCAATTCTGAATATAGTAGCTTCAACCATATTGCTTCTTGAGTGGCATTGGCTAGCCCTCTGTATTCTGCCTCAGTGGATGATAGAGCCACTGTGGGTTGTTTTTTGGATGACCAAGAAATTGGTTTATCACCTGCAAAGCATATGTAACCAGATGTACTCCTCCTCTCATCCTTGCAACCTGCCCAATCTGCATCTGAGTATACCTTGATGTCAATGTCTGATGAATATGGATAATACAAACCATGATTTTGTGTTCCCTTTAGATACTTTACTATCTTCTTGGCTGCTTCCAAATGTGGTACTCTTGGCTTTTGCATAAATTGGCTAAGTACACTAACACCATATGAGATATCAATCCTAGTTAAGGTAGCATAATTAAGACTACCTACCAAACTTTGGTAACCTGTAATATCCTTGAGTTCTTCTCCTTCATGTGCACTGAGTTTGTGGTTGACCTCCATAGGTATGTTTGAGACTTTAGCTTCCTGCAAATTAAACTTCTTGACCATGTCGTGAATGTACTTCTTCTGAGTAATGAATATACCTGAATTTGTGTAGACCAATTCAAGTCCTAGGAAGTACTTCAATAATCCAAGATCATTGATCTTGAATTCCTTCATCATTTGACCTTTGATGTGTCTAATTCCTTGAACATCATTTCCTTTAATAATGATGTCATCAACATAGACACACAAGTATATTACCTCTGAATTGTTCTTCTTTATAAACAATGAAGTATCTGCTTTACTCATCACAAATCCTTGATCCAAGAGATAGGTTGTCAACCTGTAATTCCATGCTCTAGGTGCCTGCTTCAATCCATACAGAGCCTTCTTCAATTTGCAAACATGATTTACCTTATTGGGATCCTCATAGCCAGGTGGTTGTGACATGTAGACCTCTTTAGATATCCATCCATTCAAGAATGCATTCTTTACATCCAATTGGTACATGTTCCAATTCTTGGATGCAGCTACACTCACCATAATTCTGATAGTTGGCATCTTGGCCACAGGAGAAAATGTCTCCTCATAATCAATGCCTTGGGTTTGTGCAAAACCCTTGGCTACCAACCTAGCTTTGTATCTACTTATTGTACCATCTGAGTTCCTTTTGAGTTTGTAGATCCATCTGGATCCTATCACCTTCATGGAGTCCTTCTTGGGTACCAAATCCCAAGTATCACTCTCCTTGAGAGCCTCCATTTCTTCATCCATTGCTTCCTTCCATTCTGGTTTAGTAATAGCTTCCTCAAATGTACCTGGTTCTTCACTTAAGATATCCTTTGCAAGATATACAGAGTGCTTGGTTACAAGTGAAGTATCATACCCATACCTAATTGGTTTCTTCTTTTCTCTTTGAGACCTCCTCATAGCTTGAGTTGAGGATTCTGGATTGTCTTCAAGTTGCTTCATCTTCATCTTCCCTTTGGATTTCCAAGCTTTGAATTCTTCAATGTTGATGGTGTCTTCATCATCTGAGCTTGTGTCCTCATTCTGAGTTGGTTCTTGCCTGACAAGCTTTGGAAAGTCTTCTTCCATATCATAAGGTAGGCTAACTTTCCTGCACTCATTATCATACCATGAATCATTTTCATCAAAGATTACATCTCTGCTTACCTTGAAGCCTTTGTTTGAGGGGTTATAGAACCTGTATCCTTTCTGATTCAAATCATAGCCAATAAAGATACACTTTTCAGCCTTAGGGTCTAGCTTTCCCCTTACCTGTGAGGGAATATGCACATATGCAACACACCCAAAGATCTTGCAATGATCCAGAGATGGTCTCTTACCATGCCAAGCCTCATAGGGTGTCATTCCATCAAGTGTCTTTGATGGCAACCTGTTGATTAAATATGTGGCAGTAGATACACTCTCTGCCCAAAGATAA
>CM035415.1:64111110-64113610 GCA_020310875.1 Ceratopteris richardii
TCATAACATGTGGGTTCATTTTCCTGCTCAACTTTTGTCATAAAAGCATAATGAGTATTCATGAAAGATTCATAAGTATACCTTTGAGGTTGCTTACTTACTCTTGACGTTCTTCTTACCTCCAATGTAGATGCTCTTCCTTTCTTATTAGGAACCTTTGCTGATTCTCCATACTCACATACATCACTAATTTCCTCTCCTTCATCATTAACTTCAACAAGTTTGAGTTTACCTTTACTTTTAACACTTGGAGGTGACTCTTGCCTTAATCTTCCATTGAAAGGTGATCCTCTTTCTTCATTTAAACCACTCCTTTCATCATTTAAACTTCCTGATGGCTGAACTATGCATTCATCTCCTTCAACCACACCTTCTTCATTTTCATCCATGACTTGCAAACAATTCTTATCTGCATACCATGAAAGTAATTCATCAAAGTTTACATCTCTTGACACAACAACCTTATTGGTATGAGGATTATAGCATCTATATCCTCTTTGAGTATCTGCATAACCAATAAATATACATTTTTCTGATTTCGCATCAAGTTTAGATCTCACCTCACTAGGTACATGTACATAACATACACAACCAAATACTTTCAAATGACTTACACTTGGTTTCCTTCCATGCCATACCTCATATGGTGTCAAATGATGAACTCCAGCAGTCGGAACTCTATTCATAATGTAAACACTTGTGCTAACAACTTCAGCCCAAAAATAATTAGGCAAACACATATCATTAAGCATGCTTCTAGATGCTTCTGCTATGATTCTGTTTCTTCTTTCTGCGACTCCATTTTGTTGTGGAGTATACCTGCATGTAACTTCTCTTTTGATACCTTCATCATACAAAAAATCAGTAAAAGCTTGAGAGAAATACTCTCCCCCTCCATCGGATCTTAGCTTCTTAATATACCTTCCTGTTTGCTTTTCGACATATGATTTGAACTTCTTGAAACAATCAAAGACCTCACTCTTATGTTTAATAAAATACACAAATGTCATTCTACTATGATCGTCAATGAATGATACATAGTACTTATTACCAACCAAGGATGCCTCTTTAGTAGGTCCCCACACATCTGTGTGTATGAGATCTAGAAAACCATCACTTACATAGCTTGAATGCTTGAAAGGTTGTCTACTCTGCTTACCCATTTGACATGCTTCACAAAGATGCACCATATGTTGCTTAGTAAGATCAGGTAATCCTTCAACAATCCTCTTCTTTGATAGCTCCTTTAACCTATGTACATTCATGTGTCCAATCCTTTTGTGCCATAGATCAAGCTCTGCTATTCGATGCATACCATAAGAGAAATAGTTTGTATGATTTGGGTTTACCTTGAATGTAAACAATCTACCTTGTTTTTGACCTCTAGCAATTAACCTCCTTTGCTTTGGATCCTCAATGAAGCAACCTGCATGATTAAATCTCACTTGTAGACCTTTTTCTACCATTTGACCAACCAACATCAAATTCTTAGTGATCGTTGGCACATAAAGTACATCCTTCAAGCAATTTGTCTTACTCTTATCCTGCATAACAACATCTCCAACCTGCATAATCTTATGTGTTGTATCATCTCCTGTTTCAACATGACCTTTACATGACGGATTATGCATATTAGAAAACCATGAAGCATCATGAGACATGTGATTAGAACAACCACTATCTACATACCATACATCGCTATTGCAATTCATCTTAGTTTCTACATTCATCATAAGAAGAGAATCATAATCATCACTTTTACCTTCAACTGCATAATTTCCTTGTTGTTTACCTCTTCTTGAATAGCCTCCTCTTCGATTACCACCTTGATTATTTTCATTTTGATAACAATCTTTGGCATAGTGTCCATACCTTCCACATATATAGCAATTGTTCTTATTATCTTCACTCCTTTGTCTTTGGTTGTAGTTGTAGTAGCCTCTCGTACCTCTAGCGCTTGATCTTCCTCTTCCTCTTGTGTTGAAGAAGCCACTTGAAGTCCTTTGATCATCGCTCCTTCTTCCTCGACCTCTATTGGAACCTCTTCCACCTCTGTTTCCACCTCTTGATGATCCTACATAAAGAGCTTGTCCTTGAGATCCTTTTTGATTTGAAGTAGAACCATTTAGATTCATCTCCTCCGTGACCATGAGGGCAATAAGTTGATCAAAATCTGGTAATTCTCCTCTGACATAAACTGAAGTAATGAAGGGTTTCCATCTCTCATCATCTTTGAGTCCGTTGAGAGTATGTGCAACCAAGTCGTCGTCCTCCACATGAGCTTGAATTGATCCTAGTTGATCTGCAATCTCTTTAACTTTCAATATGTAATCATTGACCGATGTCCTTGTATCTTTCTTTATGTTATTCAACTCATTTTTGAGTTGAATCTTCCTTGCTCTTGTACCTGTAGCATACAACCTTTCCAATGCAAGCCAAACATCTCTACTTGTGTCTAGATCTTGTATGTGTCGTACCATTGAATCTTGAATATTTTGTG
>CM035415.1:64126110-64321110 GCA_020310875.1 Ceratopteris richardii
AAAGGGTATCATTTGTATCATACACATATTAAACACATTTTGGTTAGTCATGATGTTTTGTTTGTGCAAGGTGTAATCAAGCCCTTAAAGTTCATGTAACAAGGAGACAATAGTTTGCTTTTATCATGTGTATGACACTTTGCTATCTCTTTTTATTGGTGGATAGTCAAGTGTTGGTCCAAATGAGGAAATTTCTTAGCCTTTACAGGTTTGAAAGAATGATGCAAATCATTCCATTTTTATGTAGGTCTACATGATTCACTTAGTGCTAAGAGGACTAACATAGAAGAGCAAAAGTCTATGGATAAAAGGGTGGTGCAAACTTTGAGAGATAACAAATTAGATGCATCTTTGTCATATTGTACTCATAAAGGCTATCATAGTCATTGCTTTGCATTAGATTGTTATGTAGTGGTTATCTCTAGTATCTATAAGATACAAGGTAGGGAGGTGTGTAGCTTCCTGAAGGAGAGAACTCTATCCAATCTGGTGAGCGAGAGAGTAGATTGAAAAATACTTGAGATTTTGCATGTTCACAACATGATGGATCAATCTCATATCACTACACCTATCGCAACATGCTTGTTTATGCCCAGTGTACTCTTATCTCTACAAGAATCCCATGGAATCCCTAAACTTTCCATAAGCTCTAACCATGATGCAAAAGAAATTATTGAGAACCTTGGTAAGGTATAAATGAATAGAGAGATGATGATTCCTAAACATTCAATGCCAAAGGACCGACAAATGTGCAAATGGAAATTATGGAAACAAAAGAAAATCAAGCAAATTTGGGTTCCAAAGGAGGAGGCATCAAGTTATTTAGAGGTAGCCATTTCAATAAAAATTAAAATGAATAAAAAAATCCAAGGACACATGAACCTTGAAGGATCAAGAAGTTAAATACAAACAATTGTGGGTACTGAAGAGATTAGTGGAAGTGCAAAGGCACTCACATTGGAAAGAGAAACCAAAGCATGTTTTTCATAGATTTGAAGTTGAAACACTAGGAAAGATGGGAGCAAAGATCCAAAGGCAATCGATCTAACCAACCTACCATCATCCGAGGCTTATGCTCCCAAAAGCAATGACAATGCCACTTCATGAAGCAATCCATTGCAAATGGATAAAAGGACCACATAATCCATTGAAGGGAAGGGTGTGAATCCAACAAATACAGTTTAGTTAAATAACCAAAACCACTTTTACCTCTTTGTGGAAGGGGAATCAAGCAAAAAGAGAAGAAGAAGAAAATCAAAGAATAAAGTTGCTCAATAAGGAATGAAGATCATCAAGAAAAATAACAACTCTCTGCCCAAAGCCCCGCAGGGGCACGCATCAGGCAACAACGCCAAAGGCCCAGGTCCTGAGGAGTGGAATTAAGGAAAGATAACAACCAAGACATTTCATGGGAGGTTGCACACAGCTTCCTCATCCACTAGGGGCAGGCAGTGAAGAGAAACAAGCTGAGGAGAGAGACAACACACAAAGGACTCTACATCAAATAAGATAACCAATTTTCTGAAGGTCCTAGGTGTCTCCTTGTCCACTGGATGCGTGCGGTGAGAAGAAATGGAACATGTCCTGAAGGATGGCAAAGAAGATTCAGAAATAGGAACTTTAAAACGTAACACTCTCTTAAAAGAGAGAAGAGGTCATCAAATTAAGGCCTGCGGTGGTAGAAGGTAAACAGGCTCAAGAAAATACAACGAGGGAAAGTATGTAAGTGACAAGGGCAAATCAAGGCCAATAAGTATCCATGAAGAAGTGCAAGAAGATATCTGACAAATCCTAATCCTTCCACTGATGGCATGCACGACAGTCCGACTTAATATAACAACCCAGATTTGTGATGTACGGAATACCAAGGGGCAAATAGAAGCAAAGGACATACCTCGGATAAAGTAACAAATTGCTTGACAGTCCTTATCGCTTCTTCGACCACTGGGTGTGTGTATCCAGAAGTCTTAGACAAGCTAACAACGAGAAGCAAAAGCCTGTCAAGGGACGATAAAGACAAAGAGGGGGAGAGTGTTGCAGAGCAAAGAGGCACAAAAGAGGAGCCCTAATTTTTTCAAAATTAACGGGCATATTTTTCTTCTTCAAAGTTTTAGGAAATTCCCTCAAGCTATGTAAATGCACTAGAGGAGTCCTCTAGATGCATAATCCCAAGACATTGTAATATATTCCTTGTAAAATAGTAGGAGAATAGAGATTAGTCAATAAAGTGCCGGTCACTTGTGTGAAAAGACCATTTTTAGGGCACATGTACATAAGTCACTTTGTGACTCTTTGTAAAGAATTTTTGCCATTGTGAAGAAGGAGAGCTTCAAAATTTCGAATTTGCTTCTTTCCTGCAAATTTCCATCTTCTCCATGATCCTTTGTGTGTGTGTAAAGCTTGGAATGTGTGTGTAGGACTGTTGTTTACCCCATCCCCTCACTTTTGAGCTACTGTAGTGTGTGTGTGAGCAAGTAGGAGTTGTGAAGTGAGTGTGTGTGTTTCCCACCATTCACTGTTTTGGTCATAACTTGAAATATAGTTGTCAGAGTCGAGTGAAAATACTATTAATAGATGCATCTCATTGAGAGCTTCGAAACGAACCCACTATTGGCCATATTCGGAGTTCGGAGTTGGGAGAAATCCTCAATCTAGTTAAAACTGCTATAAGTGGTATCGCGACAAACACTTTCAGTAGTTAAGTGAGTTAGAGAGGTAGGTTAGTCTTTTCTCATGCATGACAAATTTTTTGGGAATTTTCTTGATAATTTTGACTTACTCCTACTCCACTTCTCTTCTTAACCTAACCCTTACTCTTTCTCCTCTCTCTCTCTCCAAACCCTAAACCTAAAACTCATTACACACACCTCCGGGATGTGAAGTAACAAGTGCTGAAACGTCGAACTCCTTGCCACTGAACGAATTCACTCCTACAAGTACGATTTCATCACTCTAGAGCTATAACCATCACAAAGGCACCTTGGTCGAGTGTGTTCCCTGACAACGGTGCCAAAAACATGTGTACCTAAGTCACAAAGCCTTAGGGACTTGTGCCAAGGAGACTAAATCTCGTTTGCCACACAAGTACGTATAGTGGGGATTTGACACACGCTTATTTGTCAATCCGATGAACCGACCTAACCAAACGTATGGGATGTGTGCACACGTGATGGTAAGTGAAGTGGTTCAACTCGCATGCATGAGAAAAGACCAACCTACCTCTCTAACTCACTTAACTACTGAAAGTTTCTGCCGTGATACCACTTACAACAATTTTCACTAGATTGAGGATTTCTCCCAACTCCAAACTCTGAATATGGCCAACAGTAGGTTCATTTCAAAGCTCTCGACGATACGCATCTATTCATGTATTTTCACTTGATTCTGACAACCGTGCTTCAAGTTATGACCAAAATAGTGAATGGCGGGAAACACACACACTCACTCCACAACTCCTACTTGCTCACACACACACACTACATTAGTTCAAAAGTGAGGGGATGGGGTAGACAACAATCCTACACACACATTCCAAGCTTCACACACACACAAAGGATCATAGAGAAGATGGAAATCTGCAGGAAAGAAGCAAATTCGAAATTCTGAAGCTCTCCTTCTTCACAATGGCAAAAAGTCTTTACAAAGAGTCACAAAGTGACTTATATACATGTGCCCTAAAAATGGTCCTTTCACACAAGTGACCGGCACTTTATTGACTAATCTCTCTTCTCCTACTATTTTACAAGGAATATATTACAATGTCTTGGGATTATGCATCTAGAGGACTCCTCTAGTGCATTTACATAGTTTGAGGGAATTACTAAAACTTTGAAGAAGAAAAATATGCCTGTTAATTTTGAAAAATTTGGGGCTCCTCTTTTGTGCCCCTTTGCTCTGCAACACTCTTCAATTGAAATGGTGACAAAAGAAGACCTTACAAGAAAACAATCACATCCAAGAAGTGGAACACTTCCCCCCTTGCACACATATTTTTCATGAGCCTAAAGTATTCATGTAGGGATTCATTACAAAGCCTTACATGAGACACTTTGTTTCAATGAGCTATTTAGTGGTGCACTCTCTTGAAAAGGAGTATGAACTATATCTTGTACATTAGGTTAGGATAGGACATTGTTTATTCTTATACGTCACTAATACTCAAGATTTTCCCTCCTTATATTGAAATGTATAAGCTTCAACTATTCATTACTAACTGTATGATAGTAAAAATGAAAAAAGAAAAGAAGAACATCAAAAACCCAAAAAAAAAAGAAACTATAACACAATTTAAACTATAAAAAAGTAGATAAGGAAAGCTATGGAGATAATGAAGGGTGATAATCATGTATCGAGCACAATAAAAGTTTCATGTGTACTAAAGGATAATTTTTTAAAGGAATGGTGATTACATAATTATTAAGAGCCTTCAAGTGCTTCTTCTTCAAGAGATGGCCTCCAATAGAGTTAAACAAAGCACTCTTGAAATTAGGAATTGTTATAAAGGTTAGATCACACTAGATGTTAGATGTACCAATTAGAGATCACACCTTCCAATCAATTGTGTGTATTATGGACATCAAACATCAAATCATGACTCTGACTCACAATTTTAAAATCATAGATGGCATGCCACAATTACATGATGTATGGGTAGCAATAGGAATTCATATGCATCTTGAATTACCAATTTATGTGATTGATAATGAGAGATATGTGCAAGTGATGAATACACTACAAGAATCAAAAGAGGAACCTTTCATGACAATGGCCTATGTCATGTTCTTTTGAGGCAGAACATAGAGCACTAAGTTTTCTCATAATCTTATTAAAGCGGCTTTTGGGTGGACAAAAGAAGACTTAGTGGATTCAATGGATGAATTTCATAGTTCAAAGTCATCTGTGGCTAACTTCTTACCATCTTTCACCCCTATTTTTATGCCTAAGGATGAATGCCTCAATGGAAAAAATTACAATCTATGGAAAGATATCATGTGCGCCTATCTCTACACGAATCACCTTCATGAGGTAGTAGACGGGTCAGACCCCGAACCCAATAGGGATACCAACTTAGACAATTGGCATGTGTGGAATGTTAAGGACAAAAGAGCCTTAGGTCAGCTGTTACTTGCCTGCGACGAACTGACGAAAGGACATATCAGGGCCTGCAAGACGTCCAAGGATGCTTGGGATACGTTAGCCACTTTGTATGAAGACAAAACCCCTTTGAAAATATATGCATTAGAGGCCGAGTTTCATAATTTGACAATTAGGCCACATGACACAATTACCAAGGTCATAGCACAATTTGAGGACTACCGGCGTAAATTAGCACTCTGTGGTAGGCAGATCTCTAGTGAAGACATGGCCATTCAGCTTCTTAACAAGTTACCTAAGTCATACGAGACATTTGTCACAACTTTGTATAATCGCGGCCAAGTCTTATCTTGGGAAGAGGTTCGTCGACTTTTTCTCCTTCACGACTCGTGAGCCAAATCGACTTCCTCACAAGAGTCAACCATGAAGGCCAAAGGTCCATTCACTAAAGGCAAAACCTTAAGTCATCATGCTAGCAATAGATCTAAGCAAGGATCGTATAGTTCGTCGAAGAAGTTCACTTGTAATTTTTGTGGCAAACCTGGCCACATTGAAAAATATTGCTTCAAGAAAAAGAACCAGGACAAGTCTAAGTCTAATTCCAAGAGTGAACATCATTCTCACTGCACAAGTGAAGATCTATTTTTCGCAAGTGAATACAAAGCACTTGTGGCAACCACTCCCAAGAAAGAATGGATTTTTGATAGTGGTGCTTCATCCCACATGTGCCATGACAAAGATGATTTCCATGAGTTTCAAGATACTCAACCAGGTATTGCATTACAAAAGAGTCGAAGTGTGATCCAAATGGCTAAAGTTATGCTTATACAAAATCAACTTCCACTAAACTATTGGGGTGAAGCAGTGCAGACAGCAGTACATATACAGAACAGAGGTGTTTCAGATGTTTTGAAGAACAAAACACCATTTGAGGCTTACTTTCAAAAGAAGCCAAGTGTAAGCTATTTCCGCATCTTTGGTAGTGATGCCTACATCCAAGGCCATGATGATGATCGGCCTACGCAGTACATTTTCATCGGGTACAGTGAGCGACAAAAGGCATACAAACTCTACAACCCAAAGAGTCACTCAGTTACAGTAACCAAAGACTGCACCTTTGATGAATACTCTAAGTATTCATCCCTTTTGGATCCTCCCATTTCCGCTTCAGAGGGGGATCATTGTAGTTTTGAATAGTCACACTATGTGGAGCATGCTCTCTTTGTACATGAATTTCCCGTTCATGATACATTTTTGGAGCAGGAGGAATCAGAGATATCATCTCAGCTTATCCCTCAGATGGATTTACCTATCGTATCACTGAAGGCTTATATTTCCCCTCAGCTTCAGTTGGGCATTACTCCAGGATCAGTGACTCGTCATTTTCCCTTCCTATCTTCGAGAGTCCACTTACCTCGTCTACAGCAGCATTCTGAGCATGTACTTTTCCATTCATGGAGTCCAGCATCTTTTCACTTAGCACAGGATACTCCTGCATCTACCTGGATTCATCACTCAGTTGGATCCTATTCTGAGCAAGCTTCTCGGTTCAGAGGGGGCTTCCATGTTTCTACCAACACACAGCAGGACTTTGTACACTTCATGGAGGACTTCAGCATAGAGATGTACTACCATGTGACTATGATTTTATGCTTCATGCTTTATGTTTCACTCTTGCAGGACCTACTTCTTGGCACTACACATAGTGTGGTGGACATGGTGAAAGATTTGGAGGTTCCGACATACCACATGGAGTCATCCTACCTATCTCGCATGGAGGTGATCTCGTCTAGTGAGATCTTGTTCCGCTCGTGTACCTCGTTGGTGGTGTACCTTTGGAGCATTCGCTTGATCCATCTATTTTGTGCTCATGCTGCTGCTGCTGATATATTCTTGGTGGACCTTTCTCACATACCGTAGCAGCCTCCATACACTCCAAAATGGAGCTGCCGAGGGGGTGTTGATGACATGATTGCTCCTACTTCATCTACATTTGTATCCGCATGAGTGCATCTCCATTTTGTATCCAGGGGACACTCCATTTCTAGTCTATCTTCATTTTATATTGTACTTCCTTTGTATTTGGGTAGCTTGCCATGTGCTTCTACCAGTTGTATTCATTCTCCTTTCAGGAGACTTATCCCACATATGATGTACTTTTGAGAGCCCCTCCCAAATCTATATAAGGAGGGCATCTCTCCTCATTTGTACTTGGTTAGAAGCTTGAGGAGCCTACTCCATGATCTTGGCAAGCTCATTTCTAATCCACATGAGTTTACCCATTTCATGGTCTACTCATTTTGTGCCTCACACATTCTTTATTTTGTGAGAGTACTTTACTTTTCATTTTGCTTCGGCATGCGTACTCTCTACAGTTACAAGTACTTCTGACAATGTTTGTCTCTTATTTAGCACACCACAAAGGTGTGTGAGGCTTGGAACATATTGAGAAATCAATATGAAACTCGATATTAGACGAGGATTCAAAACTTGGAGAATCAGCTAGCAGTAGAGAGGTTTGTTGATGTGGAGACTACTGAAGTGCTTATCACTCGCATAAAAAAATTATGGGATCAATTGGCGAGAGCAGATGTACCAAAGTCAAGTGAGGAGCTAGCTCAGCATTGTCTTCAAATTTGTCCACCAAAGTTTGATGGTCTAGTAATTGCTCTCAATACCTAGATCAGACCGCAGCCACTATCTTTTAAAGAATTCAATGCCGCACTCATGGAGGAGGAGTTGCACCTCAAGGAAAGGAACGACAACAATAAAGGAGAAGCTGCATTCATGGAAAATGTCAAAGGTATGAAAATTGATTCTTCAAAAGATGGGGGTAAAAAGAAGAAGGACAAGAAGAAGTTCAAGGGAGAGTGTTTCCACTGCAAGAAAAAAGGCCACAGAATCCTGTTGATATATTTAGGTAGTGATGTGTGTAAACACACTAGGTCCGCAGGGCCACTTTTTTCCCTCTTTAGGAGGTTTTTTTTCCCTCGGCTTGTATATACGCCTATTGCCCTAATGGGCTACTTATCTTTGTACATTCTCTAGTAATACATTCAGTATTGGGTGTTGTGCTCCAAGCTTCTTCTTCTTCCTTGTGCTGTTCGCGTGCTTCCGCAGACGTCTAACTCCAACAATTGGTATCAGAGCAGGTCGTCGCTTGATCTAAGGCGTCATCGACACTCCTCCGTTTGCAGTCTCAAAATCACATGAATTTTGGTGAGCATACTGAGCATGCTTTCGAGATCAAAACAGATTTGCTCTGTCGTGTCAAAATCGCGATCTGAGCTCGTTTCGGCCTCCGAACACTATCACAGTGCTTGTGCAGGCTATTTCATCTTTTTGTGCCAAAGGTATATACCAGTTTCTGTTCGCCACTATAAGTGTCTCAAAGTCTGCTATAGGTCTAGCAGAATTCATCTGGGCAGTTTTGTTCAACTTTTTGAGATACAGTCAATTTTTTGCATCAAGGTATTTTAGTCACCGGCCATGGCTGAAAGCAGTGATGTATTCCGTATGTTGGCTATTGAGGATAAGTTGGATGGTACCAACTACCCGTTATGGGCTTATATGATGCGACATGTGTTGGTTGCAAAAGGACTTTGGAACATTGTGCAGGGTGTCAAAAAATGTCCTATCACACCTACAACTGTTACAACTGCAAGTACTGAAGCTGATGTAGAAGGTGTTGAAGATGATGATATTCTGCATATTCCTATTCGTGCTACGGTTTTTGCTACACCTACTATAGAGCAGATTCGCTAGGATGGCAGAGATGCCCAGGCACATGCATTGATAGCTTTGTCTATCAAATGTGCCATTATTCCTCACATTCGCTCTTGCAGAACAGCAAAGGATGCTTGGGATACACTTACCACATTGTACCAAGCTAGGAATGAGGCTCGTGTTGCTTACCTCCAAAAACAGTTGGAGAGTGAGCACATGAATGAAGGTGATTCTATGGACAATTTCCTAACAAAGATGAAAGACTTCAAGGAACAATTGATTTCTGCTGATGAGGTTATACTAGATAGCTTACTTGTGCAGACCGTTCTGAATGGTCTTCTTGATTCATATAAGAGTTTTGCTTCTACTCTTCGGTTGATGATGAAAGGCAATCCAAATGCCTTATCATTTGAGGAGTTAGTCTCTCCTTTGTTGCAGGAAGATCAGTCCAGGCAGAACAGGTCCATTATGCGAGTTGCAGATCAAGCTTTCCTGGCTAGTCAAAAGGGCAAAGGAAAATGGAGCTCTTCGACTAGTAAGCAGAAATCTGCTAATTATGCATATTCGAAGAAGGAAGATAAAGATGAGAAGAAATCAGAAAAGCAGAAATTGTTTTGTAAGTACTGTAAAGGGAATGATCATATCATAAAGAACTGTCCAAAACTGGCTGCTAAAGAGGCAAAGAAGAAAGAGGCTGGAATGGTTGTTGCAGAGGCCTCTACACCAAAAACAGAGTCTGCTAATCTTGTGCAGGAAGAAGAATGGGCGTTTACTACTGTCTTCAGTTTTGACCCATCTTCTCATGAGCAGTGCATGTCTGTAGTAGACTCAGATGTTTGATATTTTGACAGTGGGGCGACCAAACATATTACCTCGCAGCGTAGTTTCTTCTCTTCACTCGATCCTGCCCCTACAGGGAATATTGTTTCATGCGCCAACAACTTCTCTTATCCTGTTATGGGAGTTGGTAAGATCATTTTGACTACTACTGATGGTAGTTCTTTCACTTTGTCAAATGCTTTATTTGTGCCAGGGATCAAGAAGAACCTGTTATTAGTTTCTACATTAGCCAAGATTGGCTTGGTTGTGAAATTTGTTGATGATAGGTGTACAGTTCATGATCTGTCAAATGATGATGTGATTATTGCTTCTTGGATTTTTTGTCATGGGCTGTATAAGCTCATAGACTAGGAAAAATTTGTAAATGATTTGGCATGGGCAGTAAATGATTCTCAGGCTATGTCAGATGCAAAGCTTTGGCATGCATGCTTTGGTCATTTGAATTTTGCTAGTTTGCTATGCGTGCAGAAATCTGAAATGGTATCCTCTTTGCCCAAACTTGAGGCACCTGGAAAACATGTTTGTGAAGGTTGTATTTTGGGCAAAATGCAGCATTCGTCCTTTCCAAAAGATGATTCAGTTCGGGCTACTCAGAAATTGCAGCTTGTACATAGTGATGTCTGTGGTCCTATGTAGACACCTTCTTTTGGGAATTATCTTTACTTCATGAATTTCATCGATGATTTTTCCAGGCATGCATGGGTATATCCATTGAAGGAAAAGTCCGAAGTGTTCATGTGCTTCAAATAGTTTTTGGTTTTGGCTGAAAATCTATCAGCATGTAAAATGGGCACCCTCCGTTCTGATCGAGGGGGGGAATATATGTCTTCTGATTTTAATGCATTTCTAGCTGAACGTGGGATAGAACACCAATGTACAGTGCCATATACACCTCCAAAGAATGGAGTTGTTGAAGGAAAGAACATGTCACTCATGGAGATGGTGAGGTGCATGGTCAAGAGTCAGGCTTTACCACATACTTTCTGGCTTGAGGCTATCATGTGTGCAACATATGTACTTAACAGGTGTCCCACTAAAGCACTGCAGTCTATCACTCCATATGAGGCTTGGCATGATCGCAAGCCATCTGTTGCTCATCTGCATGTTTTTGGTTTTTTGGCATATGCATTAGTGCCTGAACAACATCGCAAAAAATTGGATGATAAAGCAGAAAAATGTATTTTTATTGGGTACAATTCTGAAAGTAAAGCTATCGTCTGTATCATCCACAGACTAAACACATTCTTGTTAGCCGTGATGTTGTTTTTGTGGAAGATGCTATTGAGCCATTGCTTTCATGTACTAAGGAGACATTTATTAGCTCCAAAGACATGTATGATACTTTGCTACCTCTTTTTATAGGTGGACAGTCTAGTGCTGGGCCTAATGAGGCAACTTCTCAGCCTTTGCATGTTTCATGTGATGATGCACATAATTCCATTTCTGATGCAGATGTACATGATGCACTTATTGATGAGAGAGCTGATATTGAGCAGGCAAGAACTATGCCAAAATGGCTGGTGCAGACCTTGCGTGATAGTAAATTAGATGCACCTCTGTCATATCGTACGCGTTTAGGCTCTCATAGTGCCTCTTTTGCATCAGATTGCTATGCTATGGCTGCATCTAGTCTTTGTGATGAGAATGAGCCTGTTTCGTTTGATGAAGCACAAAATTCAAAAAATTGGATGGCTGCTATGCAATCTGAATATGATGCTATAATGAAGAATGGTACTTGGTCTTTATGTGACTTTCCTCTTGGCAAGAAGGCCATTGGCACTAAGTGGGTATACAAGCTGAAGTGTAAACCGGATGGTATAGTTGATAGATATAAGGCTAGGCTTGTTGCAAAGGGTTATGCACAGGAAAGAGGCATTGATTTTGATGAGACCTTTGCACCTACATGCCGTATGACTATTGTTCGGAGCATCTATGCACTTGCAGCTCATCATGGTTGGAATGTACATCAGTTGGACATTAAAACAAAATTTCTGAAGGGTGACTTGCATGAAGAAGTGTATATTTTTCAGCCTCGTGGCTTTGTGCAGAAGGGGCATGAAAACCAGGTGTGCAGGTTAAAGAAGGCATTATATGGTTTAAAGCAAGCACCACATGCTTGGTATGAGAAGATACATGCCTATCTGATTGCACATGGTTTTGAGAACAGGACAACTGAAAGCACCTTATATGTTAAGCGTGCTACTAATGTGATTCTGATCATTGTTGTCTATGTTGATGACATGCTGCTCATTGGTCCTATTGAGAAGCATATTGCTGATTTTAAGGCTGATTTGCATGCCTCATTTGAGATGTCTGATTTGGGGCATTTGCATCACTATTTGGGCTTCAATTTATGCAAGTTGATGGTGGAATGGCTTTGTGTCAAACGAAATATATTGACACATTATTGCAACATTTTGGCCTTGAAGGCTGTAAGCCTATTGCCATTCCTATGGAGACATGTTTATGATTGAGTCTTCATGATGCTGGAGATGCATTTGATGCTGTTCTCTATCAGCAGGCTATTGGATGCTTGATTTACTTATGCATTACTCGACCAGATATTCAGTTTGTTGTCTCACAGATGAGCAGGTTTATGCATTGCCCAAGAGTCAAACATTGGCAGACAGTTAAGCGTATCTTTCACTATTTGAGTGGTACTCGGCTACTTGGGTTGTTTTATCCCAAGGGGGGATCACTACCGCCAGATTTGCATGCTTTTTCTGACTCTGATTGGGCTGGTTGCTATGACACTCGTGTGTCCACTAGTGGCTTTTGCTTCATGCTTGGTAGCTCATGTATATCTTGGTTGAGCAAGAAGCAGCCTACTGTGGCCACTTTTAGTTGTGAGGCTGAGTATAGGGTAGCTTTCATAGCTACTGTTGAGTGTGTGTGGCTCAAAAGCCTTATGGATGATTTGGGTGGTGATCAGACTTCTGCCACCACCATCTTCATTGACAGTCAGAGCGCATTGGCAGTTGCGAGGAACCCCGTGTTCCATGCTCACACTAAGCACATTGAGGTGCATTATCACTATGTCAGGGAGAGGTTCTCTGCTGGGGAGATCAGCTTGGCATATGTGCCCACGCAGGAGAACATTGCAGACCTTTTCACGAAAGCACTTCCTTATACATGAGTGCCAGCTCCTTGTTCATCGAATCACTCCTAGGGGGGATTTGTTGATATATTTAGGCAGTGATGTGTGTGAACACACTAGGAGCACCGGGGCACTTTTTTCCCTCTTTAGGAGGTTTTTTCCCCCGGCTTGTATATATGCCAATTGCCCTAATGGGCTACTTCTCTTTGTACATTCTCTAGTAATACATTCAGTATTGTGTGTTGTGCTCCAAGCTTCTTCTTCTTCCTCGTGCTGTTCGCGTGCTTCTGCAGACGTCTAACTCCAACAAATCCAAGACTATTGAATTAAGAAGGCAGAGGAGAAGAGTGGCTCTTTAAAAAGTGGCAAGGGCAAGGATGTTGCCAACACTGTCAAAACTGAGCTTGAATTGTTTGTTACAATAGAGGAAATTTGTTCCTCCGCTGAAGATTCAGCTACAAAAGAATCATGGGTATTAGACAGTGGTGCCTCACATCATGACAAGCAAAAAAGACCTTTACAATTTCCTACAGCCTCTAGAGGAACCCATCATAGTAAAGGTAGGTAACAATGCAAGATGCCTTACTAAGGGAAAAGGTAGAGTATATTTCATTAATCGTAACATGGACATTAGAAAGCTTTCGGATGTGGTGTATGTTCCACAAATCAAACAAAATCTAATTTCAATAGCTTCTATAAGTGATCAAGGTCATCAGGTGTCTTTCAACAAGACAAGAGTTGAGATTCTGGACTGGAACAACAATGTTGTCAGGACTGGAATATAGAGGAACAACCTGTACAAGTTGTCTACTTTTACAACCACAATAAGTGTGAGCACAAGTAAGCTTTGCATGAGAGATTTGGCCACATAGGGTACCTGGTACTAAAAGATGCGGTTGCTCACCTCCCTCCGATTGGAAAGATGAAAGAACTATGTGAAGCTTGCATGATGAGCAAGCAGCAGTGGAAGGCATTTCCACAATTAAGCAAAAATAGAGCAAGTAGTCCTCTTGAGTTGGTGCATGTTGACTTGTGAAGAAAAATGCCTACACAAGCCTTGGGAGGATCTTCCTACTTCATGTTACTCATTGACGACTATAGTAGGAAGATGTGGGTGTAACTTCTTTGTGATAAGGCTCAAGCTTTTGATAAGTTTAAAGAATGGCTTCAACTTGTTGAAACTGAAACAAAGAAAAAGATGAAGAAGCTCAGGACCGACAGTGGCAATGAGTTCACATCAACAAAACTCAATGAAGCATGAACTCACAACGGTGCATAGCCATCAACAAAACGGTGTTGCTGAATGTCAGAATCAAACCATCATGAAAATGGCAAGGTGCATGTTGAAGGGAAAAGGTCTACCTAATCATTTTTTGGCAGAGGCCGTAAACACAGCTATTTACATCCTAAGTTGTAGCTACACTAAGTCACTTGATGGAAAGACTCCACAAGAAGTCTACACTGTAGGAAGCCTTTTGTTTCCCATTTCAAAGTGTTTGGAAGTGACTATTATGTACACATTCCAGACAAGGAGAGAAACGAGCTTCAGCCAAAAAGCATCAAATGTATCTTCTTAGGGTATAAGGAAGAGAAGAAAGCTTTCAAACTTTATGACCTATAGGCAAAGAATATCATAGTGAGTTGTGATTTGGTGTTCAAGGAGGAGGTACATGCGGTGGAAGAAGAAAAGAAAGCTTCCAATCTATCAATAGATGAAGAAGTACTCCACTATGAACCTGATCCAAGAACTAGCCCTTCTATGGAAGAGAAGGAAGCATCATCCTCAGATGATGAGAGTGTAAGTCACCAACTTGCAGTCATTCAAGTGGAAAAGCCATTGCCACAGTGGGTGAGGCAGCTCTATGATTCTAAAAATCCCTTCCCACAGTCGATTGAGTAGATTGCAGATGGTCCATTGCAATCATAGAGAATAGAGGAACAGAGATGGGCAGAAGCCCATATTGAAAACTCAGCATTGGTGGTTGAGATTATCAGCAAATAAGCAAAGGAGCCGACAAATGTGGAAGAAGCGCTCCAAAATCTAGAGTAGCGAACTATTATGCAAACAGAATACAACAATATCATGAAGAATGGAACTTGGGAGCTAGTGGAGCAACCTCCAAAGTAAAAGGTCATCGGCACCAAGTGGTAAGCGAACTTTCAGACAAGTCGACTACCAAACTAGTCAACGTAATTCTAGGCAGGTTGACTACCAAATTTTTCACCCTGATTCCAGATAGGTTGACTACCGAATTGGTCATCGTAACTTTGAACAAGTTGACTACTGATCTGTCGTACCTCCAAACTTCCTCCAGGACTCTAGATACATCACAATGATTCTGGATTGGTTGACTACCAAACTATCATACCCTAGAATCCCAAGCATATCATGGTAATTTTGGATAGGTTGACTACCGAACTCTCATACCTTCAAAATTTCTATGTGGCTAAAATATAAGCCCTTACTAGCCTTCTAACCAAACTGACATAGATAATCTAGAACTTTTGCTTCTCTCAATCAGAACTTATAAAAAATTTCTGGGCTCTCATAAAGGCTTCTCCTCATAATGGGGACCGTACAACTT
The DNA here is from genome assembly GCA_020310875.1 of Ceratopteris richardii. Taxonomy (NCBI): domain Eukaryota; kingdom Viridiplantae; phylum Streptophyta; class Polypodiopsida; order Polypodiales; family Pteridaceae; genus Ceratopteris; species Ceratopteris richardii. The sequence goes on from CM035415.1 coordinate 64,141,453, forward strand.
AGAGTAATGTGGATCATTTGTGGTCACATGGGGGTGGAGTATTGAGTATATCTTACAAGGGTGCCATCACACGTTGAAGGATTAAGACACACCTTCATAGATGAAACCACTGACATCTTCCCTAGAGGCCACTGGCCTACCTATGGGAGTGACGATCTATGTGATAAAACCATAAAAGAACTAGGGAAGATTAGGGAGTTCCACCTAGAGTAGAAAACTAGGCGGTCTAGACTTGTTTGGAACAAATTCAGGGAACCATCTGAATAGGCATAATTGTACACTAGACCTACCAGGTGGGGATGTTTAGATCTTGGAAGGCCATATCTTCATTTTTGAAAATTACAAGTAGGTGGTGTACAAGAAGAAATTGGCATTTGCTAATGATTACGCCATGCAAAAACCATTCCTTATGGAATCATTGTTTGAGGAATTTGATAGGTGGTTTCAGACCAAACATCTTCCTGATAAAACAAATCTTCTTCAATTCTTCTTGCCTAGCCACAAGTTTCTCCCTTGGTAAGGTGATGATAGGGAGATTTAAACCAAAAAATTCTCTTGAGGTATTAGAGGCATTCTCCTCAACCACAAACCCACATTGCTAACTACTAACAATGGGAAAGGCCCTGCTTGAACCCTCGCAAAATCCATCAACTTGCCCAAGAGAACCAAAAAACATGAGCAAGTATCACTAGCATAGCAATAGTAAGCACACTTGCACTAGAAAAAGAGTAAGGAAGAAGGAACAAAGATCAACCACTAGAGACAACAAAAAAGCATCTAACAAGAAATAGATGAAGAGTTGGGGTACTAGGCTAGATGAAAGAAGGAGGGTTACAACACAAAGGAAACTCCCACAAACACGTCTTCACTTTTTTATTTCTACTCCATGCACTATGCTTTGAGTGTTACCTTGAGTTGAAGCTAAAACCATAATTTTGGCAATGAAAAGGGTATTGTTTGAGCTCTTCTTTGTCCCCAATATGCTTGACCTTGAGTCCCTCTTGAGTAGCACTCTTTAGCTTTGTGGCTAGGCTTCCTGTATAGTTGACAATTTATACTTAAGAGGGGACACTTGCTCATGACATGGTCTTGCATGCTGCACATTGTATACCAAAGTCCACTTTTGACTCTGCTTCCTAGATGAAGTTCCTACACTCTTAATGAAGTTGTGCCACCTCTTTTTTTTGGGTGCGCTCTTCTTTTTGAAGCTTTAAAAAATTTGATTTTGCACCATAATTGGGACATTGTACTCTCTTCTTCCTTTTGAAGTCTATTGGTTCTTAGATTCTCACGTTCCTTCCTTAGTTGCAGTATAGGTTCCTAGTTTTCCATGGTATATGAAAGACCAGACGTCCCTATTGTTGGGGTTAGACATCTGCGGAAGCACGCGAACAACACAAGCAAGAAGTAGAAGCTTGGAGCACAACACACAATACTAAATGCATTACCACTAGAATGTACAAAGATAAGTAACCCATTAGAGCTATAGGCATATATACTAGCCGGGGGGAAAAAACCTCCTAAAGAGGGAAAAAAGTGCCCCTGCAGTCCTAGTGTGTTCAGATACATCACTACAAAAATATATCAACAAATCCCCCCTAGGAGTGATGCAGTGAACAAGGAGCTGGCACTCATGTATAAGGAAGTGCCAAGCTATGTGGAATCAATCCACAAAAGGAAGTAAGCCCAAACCTTTGCGCAAACCTTCAAACTGGTAGAGCCTTCATGCAAACGTCTACAATGTTCTCTTATGTGGGCACATATGCCATGTTGATCTCTCTAGCAGAGAACCTCTCCCTAACATAATGATAATGCACCTCAATTAGCCTCACAACTGCAAGTGGCCACCATAGGCTTCTTCTTGCTCAACCAAGATATACATGGGCTACCAAGCATAAAGCAAAAGCCACTAGTGGACACATGAGTGTCATAGCAACCAACATAGTCCGAATTAAAAAAAGCATGTAAATCTAGCGATAGTGATCCCCCTCCGGATAAAACAATCCAAGTAGTCAGGTACCACTCAAGTAGCAAAAGATGTGCTTAACCACCTACCAATGCTTGATGCTTGGGCAATGCATAAACCTGCTCACCTGTGAGACAACAAATTGAATATCTGGCCGAGTAATGCATAAGTAAATCAAGCATCCAACAACCTGCTGATAGAGAACGACATCCAATGCATCTCCAACATCATGAAGACTCAATCGTAAACCTATCTCCAAAGGAGTGGAAATAGGTTGGCAATCTTCAAGGCCAAAATGCTGCAATAATGTGTCAATATATTTCTTTCGACATAAAGCTATTCCACCATCAACTTGCATAAACTAAATGCCCAAATAATGATGCAAATGGCCAAATTAGACATCTCAAATGAGGCATGCAAATCAACCTTAAAATCAGCAATATGCTTCTCATGAGGACCAGTTGCAGCATGTCAACAACATACACAACAATGATTAGAAGCACATCATCAGCATGCTTAACATATAAGGTGCTCTCAGTTGGACTATTCTCAAAACCATGTGCAATCAGATAGGCATGTATCTTTTCATACCAAACACATGGTGCTTGCTTTAAACCATGTAATGCCTTCTTTAACTTGCACACCTAGTTTTCATGCCCTTTTTGCACAAAGCCACGGGGCTTAAAAACATAAACTTCTTCATGAAAGTCACCATTAAAAAATGCATTTTTAATGTCCAACTGATGTACATTCCAACCATGATGAGCTGCAAGTGCACAAATGCTACAAACAGTAGTCATTCAGCAAGTAGGAGCAAAGCTCTCATCAAAATCAATGCCCCTTTCCTATGCATAACCCTTTGCAACAAGCCTAGCCTTATACCTGTCAAGTGTTCCATCAGGTTTACGTTCCATTTTGTACACCCACTTAATGCCAGTGGCCTTCTTGCCAGGAGGCAAGTCACATAAAGACGAGGTACCATTCTTCATTATAGCATCATATTCAGATTGCATAACAGCCATCCAATTTTATGAATTTTATGCTTCATCAAATGAAACAGCTCATTCTCATCATAGAGACTAGAGGCAGCCATATAGCAATGTGATCCAAAAGAGGCACTATGAGAGCCTGGCCGAGTATGATATGACAGAGGTGCATCTAATTTGCTATCATGCAAAGTCTACACTATCCAATTTGGCATAGTTTTTGCCTCCTCAATATCAACTCTCTCATCAACAAGTGAATCATATAAATCTACATCAGAAATGGAATGATTTGCATCATCACATGAAACCTGCAAAGGTTGAGAAGTTGACTCATTAGGATCAACACTAGATTGTCCACCTTTAAAAAGAAGCAACAAAGTATCATACATGTCTTCGGAGCTAACAAATGTCTCCTTCGTACATGAAACTAAAGGCTAAATAGCATCTTCCATAAAAACAACATCACAGCTAACCAAAATGGGTTACAACATTACAGCTAACCAAAATGCGTTTAGTCTATGGATGATACAGATGATAGCCTTTGCTTTCAAAACTATACCCAAAAAAAACATTTTATTGCTTTATCATCCAATTTCCTACAATGTTGTTCAGGCATTAATGCATATGCCAGACAACAAAAAACATGTAGGTGAGCAATAGATGGCTTACGGCCATGCCAAGCCTCATATGGACTGATATACTGCAATGCTTTAGTGGGGCACCTGTTAAGTACATATGTTGCACACATGACAACCTCAAGCCAGAAACTATGTGGTAAAGCCTGACTTTTGACCATACACCTTGCCATCTCCATGAGTGACATGTTCTTCCCTTCACCCACTCCATTCTGTTGAGGTGTATATGGCACTCTACACTGATGTTTTATCCCACGTTTAGCTAGAAGATATATATTCCCCCCCTCGATGAGGATGGAGGGTGTCCATTTTACATGCTGACACATTTTTAGCCAAAACCAAAAACTGTTTGAAGCACGTAAACACTTCTGACTTTGCTTTCAATGGATATACCCATGCATGCTTGGAAAAATCATCAATGAAAGTCACAAAGTAAAGATAGTTTCCAAAAGAAGGTGTTTGCAGAGGACCACAGACATCACTATGTACAAGCTGCAATTTCCGAGTAGCTTGAATTGAACAATCTTTTGGAAACGAGGAATGCTGAATTTTACCCAAAATATAGCCTTCATAGACGTTTACCAGGTGCCTCAAGTTTGTGCTGTTAGACTATGGGACAAAACGGCCACTATTAAGGCCAGTGTTGAATTTGTTCTAACTGTCAGAACATGTCTACTCAAATCGTGGGTTCTTGGGAGTGGTAGGGGTCTGTTAGACAGAGGCCCTTTACTTAGTTCCCAAATGCAACTACCTCGGATATAGAGAGTTACTGAAACTTTGGTAAGATTCCGCTATACGCCAACCTTCACTATTCACGTCTTAGCTCAGCCCTCACATAATGAATACACTAAAACACTACAGTGATCATCTTACCACAGATGCCAGAGACATAAACTAAGGGTTCAATCTTTACCAGATAAGTACCATAATCCGCTCAATATCCGAAACACAGAGAACTAACCAGTCAATTACACCGCACTAAAGACTTAGTATGCGATTCAGGATTCCTTTCTGCACGTTAGTCCTTACCGTCTGATGACCGATTATGACACGGAAGACAATGCTATACTTTGCAGTATTATTGCATTATCACAACTTCTACGGTCCTCACTCAACACTTGGCAAAACATTCCACGAAATAATACTAACCCAGTCGCGCTCTTAATACACGATTAAAACAAGGGCTTACAAACGATTCACTTCCGACCACAGTTCGATGAGTTACTATATGATGAATGACACTCACAACTATATCGAAGATCTAGAAATAACAGACACAGACAATAGATAGAAACCAGCAGATCATAGATTACTCAGAAAACTCAGAAGTTACAAATGAAGTTACAGTAATCGATCAGACAATCACCCAGACGAACAGTCTGGTGATTCCACAACTCGTCGTCTCCGACTCTCTCTCTGTCTCTCTAAGCATTGCTTTTATATAAGAAATTCTAACTATTGTGTAACTACTTTTCACGCAATGAACCCAAGATTCGGTTTTACATGTCCCCATCTGGCGGCCGATTAACACTGGCATGCACGGTGGACTCGAACCCGCATGTCATATAAAATTACTGCTCGTCTACTATTCCTTCTAAGTACATATTCCGGGCTAGTCTAAAAGTTCGGGCGATCTTTTTCTTTAGTGTTTCTAACATTTGTTTAAGGGTATCTGGCTCTACTAATTGCGCATCTATTCTAACAGAGCTTAGAGCTATGGCTTTGGTGAGCAAAATCTCGGCCTGTGTTTGCAAAAAGGCCTCCTGTAGGTAGAACTTGTTGGACAAGGCTGCATCTCTTGAGACCTTCATTTCTTCCAGTTGCTTCTGCATATTGATTACTCTGTCCTTTTGATTTTCAAGCTGATTTTCTTTTCGTTCAATCTCCTAGTTTTGGTACTGTATAGTTTTGGAGTATGCGTCGTGTTCTCTTTTTAGATCTGTTATCAGCTTCTGTGTCTGAGCTTCTTGTGTTAGCTTTCGCCGTAAAATGTTGTTTACCTGATCGAAATCTAACTTAAATCTTTGGAGTTCCTCAGTGGTTCTCATCGCCAGCTCGTGCTGCTCTTGTCCTTTTTGTACCACTTCGTCCAGTGTTTGTCTTGTTTCTTCCAGCAAATTTCCTAATGTAACTCTGGCATCCTCCTTATCCTGCAGGTCTAGCTTTAATTGACTGACTTCTGCCTGTGTTTCGGTTAATAACTTGTCTTTTTCGGTGAGCTCTACCAGTGCTGTATCTCTCTGATTGACAATTGTCTGCTGCTCTGCAAGCTGAGCTTGAAGATGGGTAATTTGCGACTGCAGCTGATGGTTTCAGCTTTGACTGCGTCTATCTCTTCCTGCAGTGGCGTAATATCTGCTTCCAAGACGTCCACCTTGTGTTGTAACTCGTTGCGAATGTTGTCCGTGACTTCTCTTATTTGGACTGGCAGTTGCTGTGATAGATTAATGAGCAGTTGCCCCATCGAAGCTAGCTCAGAGAATACGAGAATGGACGGGAGTAGAAGAGGGGGTCGAGGTTGTGAAGAGGATGCGGTGAGGAGTTGTTGGGAGGTCGGTGGAGAGTAGTTGGGGGATGAGGCTGAAGAAGCTACGGGCTCGACGGGTGCGTTGGGTGGAATGGGAAGGTTTGGGTTTAGTGGAGGTTCCGGTGGTGGAGTGGGAATGGCAGAGATAGTTTTTGTTACCTTATTTTGTTTGTCGGTTTGTTGTGTTTCAGCATTGTCGGCTTTTGCGGACTCAACTGCCTTAAGCAGCCTTTCAAAAGCTTCTTTAGCATTTTTTTGTTCATCGCCTTGTTGTTCTTGCTCAGTTTGTTGCTGAGAAGCTTCTTCGGTAGAGATGGTTTCTGTTTCAGTCTGCTTTTCCTGTTCTTGTTGCTCAGATGATGATGACTGCACGGATGACTCATGCTGCATGGATGTGGCGGTGTCGTGGAATGTGTCTTCTTCTTGCTTTTCTTCTTCTTTATCTTCTTCTTTATCTTCTTCTTTATCTTCTCCGGCTGACTTCTGTGCTTCACTCTTAGACGAGCTGATTCTGATTCGTTTCCGGCGGAATAGTTGGTTGAGTTCTTCTTCATCTTCTTCTTCATCGTCCTCTAGCAGCTGTATCGACTCCTCATGTCTCAGAATGGGCCCCCGGGGTGGTGGTTGGGCTGCAAGGATTGTCGGAAAGAGAAATGACAAGATATGGGGCAATCTAGATCTAGGCGTACTACCCTTGTTTACTTGTTTGATTATTGCTACGCACTCCTTATGGATTCGGTGGAAGAAATAAGATTCGAAGTTTATTGGCTCACGGGTAGCTAAATCGATGGCAGAGTAAAATGGGCGGGATATGCCGTAAGTGCGCTTTTGTAGATTTAGGATTGCTACCAAGAATTGGAGTGCGGTTCTTTTGGGTTCCGATCGACATAAGATGGCGTATTCATTGGATGAATATCGGGGAAATAATTCTATCATGCGGGCAACTGGTATACTTGGGCCATTTTCGCGACCTTGCGGTGTGAGTCGGAATGACTCAGTGAAGGTTTGGAATGTGATTACTGTTCGAGAAGGTAACGATAGGAAAGCCCATCTTCGCTCGGTGGTTGGTGATTGAGCGATGGCGGATATAATCTGTGCAAAGAAGGGGTGGGCTTCCACTGAATGCCAAGGCAATTCAGCGAAATTTGCAAGCCCACGGGTGCACAAGAACTCTCCTACGTCAGCAGGGAGTCCATCACGGAAAGCGGCATAATTAGCCAAAGTTTCCATGGTGTAACACAGATAACAGGCTCAAAACGCAGGCACATAGGGATTTCACAAGCATACAAGCACACAAACACAATAGCGATTTTTGGCAAAACAGAAAAGTTTAAATAGATGCGTCACGGTGGAGGGTAATGAGGGATGATTAATCATCGTGCGGTATTGAAATGATAATTCTTTAACTTTGGTGTGCATGCGTGAGTAGCTGGCAAGAGCAGGGCGGCTTATGACATAATTAGGAATCAAGACGCAGATATTTACAGACATATATTATTAAACACACAAAAAGAAAAGAAAAAGAAAGAAAAGCGAGCGCCAAACGACGCGGCCCACCGAAAAACGTTTCAGTGCAGGTTAGACGCGTGTTGGTATGGCCGCAGCTTCGAACTGTTGATGACTTTTGGAAGAGGGTTTCCGATCAACGTAGTCAACCGAAAAGTTACTGGGCCTACTTGTTCTGAAATCCGGTAAGGGCCATACCATCGTAATTTGAATTTACCAGCAGACCGATTCGACTTTGCATTATAAAAAAGGACAAGTTGTCCCACCGTAAAAACTGGAGTTTTCAAGTGTCGATCATGCGTCCGAGCCTGTCTTAGTTGTACTTCCTGCATTGTTAAAAAGCTGTGCCATCGTTGCTTGTCTAACTCTCTGAGTGTATCCAACCGAAATGACAGTGAGTCTTCCGGTAGCAGTTTCTGAGTGATTGCTACTCGTAAACTTGGTATACCTATCTCCATTGGTGCTATTGCTTCTAATCCATAAGCTAGTTTGAAAGGTGTTAATCCTGTTGTTACCTTGTATGTAGTCCGGTATGCCCATAATACTGCAGGTAGCAGTTGATCCCATCTTTCCGGTGCTTCTAAAATGAGTTTTCGGAGCGTATTCAGCAATGATTTGTTTGTACTTTTAGCCAAACCATTTGCACGAGGATAATAAGGAGAACTAAACTTATGCGTGACCTGGAACGACTGTGTAAGTGCCTTCATTAAATTGTTTACAAAATGAGTGCCTTGATCTGAAACAAGTTCTAGTGGTAAACCAAAACGTGGAAAGACATCGGTTAGCAGACACTTTGCTACCACAATAGCTGTAGCAGACCGTAAAGCTCAGGCTTCTACCCATCTGGTTGCATAGTCTGTACAGGTCAGTATGTAACGATTGTTACTGAAGATTGCTGGAGGTGTAAAGTGTCATCTTTACCTACCGGAGCTTCACCGGAATCTAAGCGGGAGAGGAAATCTGCTAAGGCATATGAACTGCCTGGCCGATGAATGACTTCATAGTCAAATTCTTGTAAAAGTAGAACCCATCGTGCTAATCGTCCACCTAGATGCTGTTGCCGAACTAGATAGACAAGTGCAGCATGATCTACATGAAAAGTAAATTTACGGCCCAGCAAATAATGTCTAAATTTCTTGACAGAATATACTAGCCCTAGACATTCTCTTTCTGTTACAGAGTAATTCTTTTCAGCAAGGGCTAATCTGCGACTTGCATAGTACACTGGTCTGAACCACTTATCAATTTGTTGCATCAAAACGCTTCCTATTGCTATATCTGAAGCATCAACAAATACATGAAATGGGCGATCCCAGTCCGGAGGCTGTAAGATGGGAACTTGTGTTAATAACCTCTTTAAACGATCAAATGCTATCTGGCATTTCTGGGTCCACTCAAATTGTCGAGGAGTCTTGGTGATTAGCTTGTTCAGTGGTATTGCCAAATGAGCAAGCCACCGTAAGTGTCATCCATGCCATCTTACTTGGCCCATGAAGCGCATAACTTCCTTCGATGTAGTGGGCACCGGAGCTTCTAACACAGCTGAAATTTTATCTGGATCCACCTGTATGCCTTGTGCAGATACAATGTGACCAAGTAGCTTGCCACATGAAACCGCAAACACAGATTTGTTTGGGTTCAAACAGAGTCTGTATTCTCTGCATTTCTGAAAGCAGCACGGTAAATGGAACAGGTGTGCTATCATCTTACCGAAAATTGAAAAATCATCAAGATATACTTGCATAAAAGAGGTAAGGTAAGGAGAAAATATTTCTTGCATACACCTTTGGAATGTACTTGGGGCATTCCTTAATCCAAACCACATAACAGTACAAGCAAATACACCCCAGTTGGTAATGAAGGCTATCTTCGGTATATCTTGTTCAGCCATTCTAACTTGATTATATCCACTGTACCCATCTAAAAATGAATACATTTCATGTCCTGCTACTCTATCAAGCATTGTGTCAAGAAAAGGGATCAGAAAAGGATCAGGCACTGTAGCTGCGTTCAGTTTTCGGTAATCTACACATATTCGCAACTGCTTATTCTTTTTCGGGACGATAACAATTGGTGAGATCCATTCAGCATGTTCTATCGGTACAATAAATCCGACTTTAAGTAGCCTATCAAGTTCTGCCTTTACCTGTGATGCATAGTTTGGATTCATCCGGTAGCTGGGTTGTTTGTTCGGTTTGGCTTCCGGCTTCAGCATGACTCTGTGCTGATAGATGCGCGGGTCCAATCCTTTCATATCTTTGTAATCCCATGCAAAGACGTCGGAGAACTCTCGGAGTAGCTGGATTAAGCCTGCTTGAAATGTTTCCGGTAAGTTTTGCTTTATCTTCACAGGACGCGGATGATCTTCATCGCCTAAATTATAAGTGATTAACTGATCTTCTGGAACATAAAATTGTCGAGGCTTCTCTGTATCGTCAGCTGGCTTAAAAAGTTGTTGCAGTTGAGCGTCATCTATAACCGTAGTATCTTCCTTCTTATCTTCTTCTGTTACAGTCATTACTTTACAAATTGCAGGGTTCCAGTTATCTACAACAGATTGTAGATCAATAGTTCCTAGGGAGATCAAGTCAATGTTATTTTTCAGAAACTCTTCTTCTTCATCATGTGACAAACCATCTAGCATATGAACTGGTTCTGCCAAATACGGTCTAGCATGCAACTCGCAAGGTTGTATGGCATCTAATTTTACAATGTATTTACGATTTTTATCCTTGAAAGTGAGCTCTTGTGCAGACCAATCCTGTATCACCTTAGCGTGCTTCAGCCAAGGTCGGCCAAAAAGGAGGTTGTAATCAAGAGTGGATTCCGGTAAATCTAGTATGACAAAGGTCATTTTAAATGTTGTACCTTGTAAAGTGATTGGTACATTTCGTACAAGTCCTATGGGATGGACTCTTGATTGGTCGGCCATTCTGACAAAAAACTGAACTGGTTCGATTTCGGTCCACCCTAACCTTTTACATAGTGCAGTAGTAGCAATGTTGACTCCAGATCCTCCATCAATTAGTACCTGTGTGATTTTATGATTCTTATACCATACCGTAATTAAAGGAACTGAATGATTGAGCGTAGAATCGGGTTCCAGTTGTACTGTTGCTGTCGCCGGAATGCAGGAAGGCACATGACTGAACTGTTGTTGAAATTGTTGTCGAACTCCCTGTACTAGTGCAAGTAATTGGCCCAAAGGAAGAGTGATGGATACTTTAGATAAAATTTCCCAGGCCTTTTGTGATTGGATTGTTTCCCCAGATTCTGAAGATGATGCGCCTGCTGAAGATGATGTGTCTACTGCTGGTGATGTGCCTGCTGCTGATGATGTACCTGCTGCTGATGATGTGCCTGCTACTGAATTGGAATCCTGTTGTTGTGTTCCTTCTTTGGTTAACGGGGTCTGGGTTACCGGAATAGGATCTGGGAAGACTGGAGGTTCTGCAGTGGTCCATTGACTAGCCTTGTTGTACATCCTTTGTTGTTCGCGTATAATTGGTTCAAATAATTCTGCTGCAGGCTGCAGTTGTTTACCGGAGCGGGTCTGAATTACTAATGACATGATCATTTCCTTTATAATATTTGTAAAACAATTTCTCCTTTTCTGATTTCTTCTCATCTTTGTCTTCCTTGTTTGAATGTGCAGCATATGCAGATTTTTGCTTACTAGTAGATGATCTCCATTTACCTTTGCTCTTCTGACTAGCCAGGAAGGCTTGATCTGCAACATGCATAGTAGACCTGTTCTACCTAGACTAATCTTCTTGCAACAAAACAATAACTAACTCTTCAAATGTTAAGGCATTTGGATTGCCTTTCATCATCCAATGAAGAGTAGAAGCGAAACTCTGATATGGGTCGAGAAGACCATTCAAAAAAGTTTGTACAAGTGAACTATCAGGAAGGACTTCATCAGTAGAAATCAACTGCTCCTTCAAATCCTTGATCTTTGTCAAAAAATTGTCCATCGAATCACCTTCATTCATGTGCTCACTCTCCAACTATTTTCGGCGGTAAGCAACACGAGCCTCATTCCTAGCCTGGTACAATGTGGTAAATGTATCCCAAGCATCCTTACCTATTCTACAAGAGTGAATGTAAGGAATAATGGCACGTTTGACAGACAAGGCTATCAGTTCATGTGCCTAAGCATCTCTACCATCCCAATGAATTTGCTTTGCAATAGGTGCAAGAGGAACCATACCACGGATAGGAATCTATAGAATATCACCATGTTCAATACCATCTGCATCAGCTTCAATACCTGTATTTGTAGGCGTAATAGGATGTTTTTCAACACCCTACACAATATTCCACAATCCTTTTGCAACCAATACATGACACATCATATAAGCCCACAATGGGTAATTCGTACCATCCAACTTATCCTCAACAACCAACATACGAAATACATCACTACTTTCAGTCATGGCCACTGCTTAAAATACCTTGATGCAGAAAAATGTATCTGAAAAAGTTGAACAAAACTACCCTGATGCACATTCGAAGGCCAAAACAAGCTCAAATCGCGATTTCAACACCAATGAGCAAAGCAGTTTTGATCTCCTAATCACCCTAAGTGTGCACACCAAATTTCATGCAATTTTGAGACTATGACCGGAGGAGTGTCGATGATGCCCTAGATGAAGTGGCGACCTGCTTTGATAACAATTGTTGGAGTTAGACATCAATGGAAGCACGCAAACAGCACAAGGAAGGAGGAGAAGCTTGGAGCACAATACATAATACTAAATGTATTACCACTAGAATGTACAAAGATAAGTAACCTGTTAGGGCTATAGGCGTATATACTAGCCAGGAAAAAAAAAACCTCCTAAAGAGGGAAAAAAGTGCCTCGGTGGTCCTAGTGTGTTCACACACATCACTACCAAAATATATCAACACCTATTCCATAGTATTTTCTAATTTATTCCTTGTCGCACTAGTAATTAATTCATCAATTGTTTTTGTAGTGATACAAAACTACAATTGTACTCTGCTTAGCCATCACCACACATAGGTAAGATAGATGTTTTTCTTTGCCCAACCTACCAAGATATCCACCTTACGTGAGTGTGTCTGAATCATGTGTATTCTCTCCTCTTTTCACCACCCTCAAGATGGTAAGCACTCCTAGTGTGCCATTAGGCAATTCATTTAAGGAGGAGTTCCCACCACAAAATATATAATGTGACATTTTCTTCCCCTTGAAAGCATTTTCCTCCTTGAAAATGTAGGTGAAACATTTGTAATGGTAGAAGCAAGTGATCAAACTCTTCTAGACCCCATGTACACTATGTGCATGGTCATCTCTTTGTGTTATTTCCCCATATCCTCATATGAGATCATCTCAAAGTTGGGAAACTGTCTATGTGGTGCCTACTATCTTCCATGTACTCTAATTCCAATTTATCACTCCGATATTCACTTCAATCCATAATACTCTCAAATGTAGAACAAAGTCCATAAAAAGTGACTTCAAACCCATCTAAGACTAAATGATAGACTTGACCTCATACCAGTCTAGGTCATTCTAACCTTGAGTGTACCCAAAAGTAATAAAATACCTTGTGATCTATGCCAATCCATCATCTAGTTCACATATAAGAGTTCCTTGATATTAAAATGAAATCTCTACATTTCATGAACCAAGAAGTCATTGGTTTGAAATCCATAAACTTTTGGACTAAGTTCTATGAGAAGAACATCAATGGACCTAGTGCAGATGAAGCACCAAATAAGACTTTGGTAACCTAATAGGTCATATCTATGCCTATTAGCTAAAAATGCTAAAGAGAGGATTCATTAGTCTACCCCTAGTCCCACTAATATCAATAGAACATCACTCGTAGTAGACATATCTAGTAGTAGATATAACCTTCCTAGGACCTAGATAATCCAAAATTACCCATCCTCCTAATTGATGCTCAATGATCATCCTCATGATGAAGCACCAAATAAGAGTTTGGTAACCCAATAGGTCATATCTATCCCTATCACATAAAAACCCTAAAGAGAGGAGTCATTACTCTATCCCTAGTCTCATTAATGTTAATAGAACATCACTAGTAGTAAACATAACCACTTCTCTCTAGAGTCTTTGTCAAGAATCAATCTAACCACTGACTATCGGATCCCGCTTTTGTCTTTGATAGATGAGTGCCACTCTATCTATACAATATAAAGAGTATATAAACTCTCTCTTGTTCAAAAAACACAAGGAAGAAGAAGAAGCTTGGAGCATAACACACAATATTGAATGTATTACCACTAGAATGTGGAAAGATAAGTAGCCCATTAGGGCAATAGGCATATATACAAGCCGGGGGAAAAAATCTCCTAAAGAGGGAAAAAAATGCTCTGGTGGTTCTAGAGTGTTCACACACATCACTACCTAAATATATGAACAAATCCCCCCTGGTAGTGATGCGGTGAACAAGGAGCTGGCACTCATGTATAAGGAAGTGTCAAGCTATGTGGAATCAATCCACAAAAGGAAGTAAGCCCAAAGCTTTGTAGAAAGCTTCAAACCTCTCCCTAGGTAGAGCCTTCGTGAAAAGGTCTACAATGTTCTCTTGCATGGGCACATATGCCAAGCTCATCTCTCCAGCAGAGAACCTCTCCCTGACATAATGATAATGCACCTCAATGTGCTTAGTGCAAGCATGGAACACCGGGTTCCTAGCAACTGCCAATGCGCTCTGACTGTCACTAAAGATGGTGGTGGCAGAAGACTAAACAACACCCAAATCAGCCATAAGGCATTCGAGCCATACTCACTCAACAGAAGCTGTGAAAGCTGCCCTATACTCAGGTTCACAATTGGAAGTAGCCACAGTAGGCTGCTTCTTGCTCAACCATGATATACACGAACTACCAAGCGTGAAGCAAAAGCCACTAGTGGACACATGAGTGTCATAGAAACCAACCCAGTCAGAGTCATAAAAACCATGCAAATTTGGCGATAGTGATCCCCCCTTGGGATAAAACAACCTAAGTATCCAGGTACCACTCAAGTAGTGAAAGATGCACTTAACTGCCTACAATGCTTGACACTTGGGCAATGCATAAACCTACTCATCTGTGAGACAACAAACTGAATATCTGGCCGAGTAATGCATAAGTAAATCAAGCATCCAATAGCCTACTGATAGAGGACAACATCAAATGCATCTCTAGCATCATGAAAACTCAATCGTAAACTTGTCTCCAGAGGAGTGGCAATAAGCTTAGAGTCTTCAAGGCAAAAATGCTACAATAATATGTCAATATATTTTGTTTGACACAAAGCCATTCCACCATCAACTTGGATAAACTGAATGCCCAAATAATGATGCAAATGCCCCAAATCAGAAATCTCAAATGAGGCATGCAAATCAGCCTTAAAGTCAGCAATATGCTTCTCAATAGGACAAGTGAGAAGCATGTCATCAACATAGACAACAATGATCAAAATCACATCATTAGCACGCTCAACATATAAGGTGCTTTCAATTGGAATGTTCTCAAAACCATGTGCAGTTAGATAGGCATGTATCTTTTGATACCAAACACGTGGTGCTTGCTTTAAACCATACAATGCCTTCTTTAACTTGCAAACCAGATTTTCATGCCCTTTTTGCACAAAGTCACAGGGCAGAAAAATGTTGGAGTAAGACAATCATCAATGGTTGATTACATGAAGCCTAGGAATGAAGACGTGAAGAAAAGAATCAAGCTTAAAGCATGAAGTCAAGTGAAGATTCAGGAAGAGATGTTCTATACACTTATGCACATTAGTTTTGGAAAATACTTCAAAAAAATACTTTGATATACTCATGAGTTCATACTCACACACACACACACACACACACACACACACATATATATATATATATATATATATATATATATATATATATATATATATATATATATATATATATATATATATATATATATATATATATATATATATACTCATGTATAGTCGTGGCATATAGAAGAGAAAAAGAAAAAGATGAGAAGAGAGTCAATAGAATTCAAGTTCCTTAATAGTAGGTGTGCAGAGAGTTTTCTCATGAGATTAGTGGATGGTCTATCTTAGAATTCTCTCAAACTCATCATGTGGATCAGGAAATCTTTTCTACACATCTAATTCAAAAGCTAATCAAGATATGACCAAAGTTTGATGATCTAATTCTCTTCAGGTTGTGTGTGACAAGTAGGAACATTCATATGTAGTACTCTACAAGTGAAGTTCTCAGAATCACGCATTTTGCTGCTCAAAGATTTGCTTGGATCTCACTGTTTCATGTAAAGCTTTTTATGTTTGAGCATTCAAAATTTAAGTTAGAAGATAAGGAAGCTTTGGCTAAAAGCATTTAGCAAAATAGGTTACACTTTGAGAGAAATCAGCTTAAGAAGCTGACCATGTCAAAGTCGCCATTTTTGGAAAGCAGTTTCTGACATATATTTGATTGAAGTAATCAAATTAAAGATATAATGGTTCTTTGGAAGAACTAATAATCATTATGGTTGTGCAAAGGTACTGTGAATATGTTTGTATCATTTGAATGATTAAAATGGAAGTCATATGCAGAGATTGAAGTCTATTCTTGAAGCAGACTTATTGAAGCTGAAGAAAACTTCACATAGAGAAGTACTTCTTAATGAACTTGAAAGTTAATATAAAGTTTGTGTAAAATTTGGTTTATTCTTGATATAGAGGAGTTCTTAAATCAAGATAGATCAGACATTTGGAGAATTAAAGTTCTCTAGCAGTGGTATCAGAGCAAAAAGGTCAAATCAAGGTGAATAAGAAGCAAGGAGAACCCCGATTGTTGCAGATATTAAAGATCTTGTGAATTGAAGGTGCAAAGGGTAAATTCTTGAAGAAAACCTAAAGAAGAACAAAGCACGAGTTCAAAGGATCAGGAAGGATTAAAGCTTCATATCAATGGTACACTATATCTTCATAAATCTTAGTAATTGCAAATACAGAAGTGAAGAGATGGGAGAAAGCTTGCAGATTGACAAGCTAGATAGACAGAACTATCCAGGATGGTCCATGAGGATGGAAGCACACCTCATGAGCAAGTATTTGATAGCATTTATTATAGAAGAAGAAGAAAAGCCTGAGTATAAGGATCCAAGTGTTCCAACAAGAGAAGAACTTGCAGATTTGAAGAATTGGATGAAGAAAGATGCTCAAGCTAAGACCAGAGTTTGATGATCTAATTCTCTTCAGGTTGTGTGTATGACAAGCTGGAACATTCATATGTAGAAGTCTACAAGTGAAGTTCTCAGAATCGTGCATTTTGCTACTCAAAGATTTGCTTGGATCTCAATGCACAATGTAAATTTTTTATGTTTGAGAATTCAAAATTTAAGTTAGAAGATAAGGAAGCTTTGGCTAAAAGCATTTAGCAAAATGGGTTATACTTTGAGAGAAATCAGATTAAGAAGTTGACCATGTCAAAGTCACCATTTCTAGAAGGCAGCTTTTGACATATATTTGATCTACGTGATCAAATTAAAGATCTAATGGTTCTTTTGAAGAACTAATGATAATTATGGTTGTGCAAAGGTAGTATGAATATGTTTATATCATTTGAATGATTAAAATGGAAGTCATATCTAGAGATTGAAGTCTATTCTTGAAGCAGACTTGTTGAAGCCCAAGAGAACTTCACACAGAGAAGTTTTTCTTAATGAACTTAAAAGTTAATGTAAATTTTGTGTAAAGTTTGGTTTATTCTTGATATATAGGAGCTCTTAAATCAAGATAGATTAGACATTTGGAGAATTAAAGGTCTCCAAAAAAAACATACACTTCTTCATGCAAGTCACCATTCAAAAATGCAGTTTTAATGTCCATTTGATGTACATTCCAACCATGATGGGCTGTGTCACTCTAGCACAATGGTGAGTACCAACGTGAGGAGATACACCTCGTAAATGTCAATCCGTGGAGACGTGAGGACCGGTATGAAGACCGCGAGCAAGTGATGGCACAAGTGCGTGAGTGAAAGCACACAAGCATGCACACACATACACACACACGCGCACAAGGTAAGAGCAAAGAGTGGAACAATGGAAAGCTTCGATTACCAAAGAGCTCTCTTACAAAACTGAAATCTACAACAAGCTAACCCCAAAAATGAGCTCTCCAGCCCTTTTTATAGTTTTTGAGTGGTTTTGGCCCTGTCCAGACCTAGTGTCCGGCCTAGTTAAAAATTATGTTCTAGGGCTTATTTGGGGGCTCAAACGGAATCTAAAAATTATGAAAATTGGTAGTATGATACATCTAATACTCCTCAAGCTCAAGGACTCCTTGGCTTGAACAAAATGGAGCTGTAAAAATAGAAAATGGTATTTACAATGATATTTAGTGATAAAAATCACTATTTTTATAGGGATTTCTTCTGAAAATTTGACATGTGAATCTTGGAGCTCCCTACTTGCTCCTTCTTCTTGTGAATCTTGGAGCTCCCTACTTGCTCCTTCTTCTCGTGAATCTTGGAGCTCCCTACTTGCTCCTTCTTCTCGTGTGTTCACTTCCTTGATGCGCTTCCATGCTTTGTCCTTGATCTTGAGCTGCAACACTCTCCCCCCTCTTGAGTCTGTCGTCCCTGACAGACCCTTGTTGTAGTGGTTGTTCCATGTAGTACATTGAGAGGAAGTGCCCTTCATGTGTCAACAACACCGGTCCATCGTTCCAATGCAGCTTGGTCATTTGTCTGGTTCTTCACTTTGTCATTGCTGCCTTTGCATGGACTTCTTCCTTGTATTCCAGTTTGCTACTGTCTTTGTGAGCTTTCAAAAATTGTGAGCTACTCAAAAGGGGTTATCACTGTGGATTATGAGTAACTCTCATGGTGCATTGCTTCTACGCTTGTTGTTGTCACCGTGATGTCCGCTGGTTCGTCCAAAGATGGGGTTCCGTGTTTTCATGCCCAGTACTTGTAACCCAGAAATGATGATGGGTAAGTGCTTTAGTGCATGGGTTGAACAAAATATGTGCCTTGTGCAAGGCCTTGTAATGTGGCCCTACGTATGCGTACTTGGAAAATGCATGGCAAGAAGTATGGTGCAAGAGATTGGGTCTTGAGCTAAGTGCTCAAGGGTATGCTGACGAAGAGGTTTCCTAATCGATCATGGTTATAGTGTTGTTGAAGCATACACGTCTTACCATGGTGAAGGGTCCGTTGATTTTCATCTCTTCGTGTTGTATTCCATCATGGTGTTTGACCATCGGCTTGTCCATTTGTTGATGGATGTCCTTGCTGAAAGTTTGCTGATGAGCATTTTCAAGCACAGTCCTCTTCTTTGCCCCCTTTTTTTTATTTTTTACACACGATGGCATCAAACAAGAAGAAAGAGGTTAGTATCAATAATATATTTTGCATGTGAAAATTGTGTCTCCTGTGCCTGGGATTTCTCATTTGTGTCTATGCACGGCCATGTAAGGTGGCCCTATATTGATGCATACTTTGGAAATGCATGACCTGAATGGTGCAAACGACTGGGTTATGTCAAAGCACATGGTTGCTGCTGGTTGAGGCTTTTGATGTTACTTGCATACTTGATGAATTCTTTGATTGGAGGTGTCTATTGGATCTCGAAATGATGTAATCCTCCGGATTGGAACCCATTTTGGAATAGGGTTGGGTACTGTAGAGATCACCTCAGGCCACTTCATCTTTGTATGCTTTCCAAACTTGGGTATCCCGTGTGGTTGGCCTTTTGGTTCTGGGGATGTTGTTGGTGCTTTTGGCTTCCAAACCCATATCCTTGATGATTGCCTGCTTACTTTTGCAGAAGGGTTGGGTTTATCTTCGTTTGTTCTTTGTGTTTTGTTCTTCCCCTTTGCTTTCCTTGGCTTCTTTGTTGAGACCTTTTGCATGGTGGGGAGCATAGGCCGTTGTGTATGTAAGAGCTTCTTGGGTACCCACATCTGTAATCGCCCGTGTTGAGCTGTAGTTAATTTTTTAGGCACCCAAATTTGTACATGATTGTGGTCGGCCTTCTTTGATAGCTTCGGTACCCAAATTTGTTGGATTCTTCGTGCTTGAGCCTGTCGTAGGTGCTTGGTCCTCTTTTTTTCATGTTCGATCTGGTTGGGTGGGAATCTTTGAGGCAACATCGATGGTTGCACTCCTTTCTTTACCCAGATCTGCTTCATGGCCATAACTTCTTTCTTCTTGAATTCTGTCTGTCGAGTTGATATAGCAGATGTCATTTCTGCTTGCCTCCTTGGTTGGGTTACACTTGCATTAGCATGTGAAGAAGAAGGGAGGTGTGCTGGCCTTTGAGCTTTGGCTTTCATGATTGAGTCCTTGTGCGTCATAGGATCGGTGACACACACAAAATTTTCTTTATGAAGATTAGTTTCAGGAGAACGAAGAGAATGTGTGACCTTTGGATTTGTGAGCATGCACTTTCCTAATTCTAATGTAATGCATTGTTCATGGACCCAAACTTGAAGAAGTTGACTTCTTAGGTTCAAGTTGACTGCATGGTCATAGATCCAATCTTGACCTAGGACAAGTGGCTCTGTAAGGTCCGCATCATGACACACTAGCATTTTGACTTTTATTGGAACATCTTGAAGGTAGATGGGAAGTTCCACCTCGCCTAAACACGGGGTTTCCACACCTCCCAATCCTATGAGATAGGCTTCTATGGGCTTGATGTCCAATTGCAGGTCTTGGCAGTATGAAAGTCTAACTGCACTAGTTGCTGCACCTGAGTCAATTAATGCTCTCACAGTCTTTGCATTCTTCCCTTGCCCTACCGCTATGGTCACAAATGGACGTCGATCAATTATTTGAGAAGCAGTTAGGTCCGATTTTTGGCACATGTCCATGTGATATTTTGGAGCTTTTGTGTTGACCTCGAGGCCTAATCGTCGTAACTTATTTCTTCTGATGCGCTCTCTCGCCTCTGCTTGTGCTTCTTCTCTAACCCTTAACTCCTCTTCTTTTCGCTTCTTAGCAGTGTTGAGTCTCATTAGCATTTCCTCTGTAAGAGGTTCTTGATATAGCTTGACTCGACAACCACTGATATAGTTTGGTAAGACATCGCCTTCTAGTGTGGCCAATTGAACTGCACCGCTAGTGGAAATTCTATTAATGATCATGGGTCCATATCCTCTTTTTTCCAATTTACGGGCATGTTGCTTTAGTGTATAAACCAACACTAGGTCTCCCTCTTTCAAGCCTTTATCCTTGATATGTGCATCAAAGTATGCTTTTTGCCTTTTCTTTGCAGCATAGATGCCTGCCGCTGCCCGTAGCCTTGTCTCACCTAAGCGTTCTAAATCAAAGATCCTCGAGGATAACTCATGTCCGTTCCAATCATGCTCTTGTGCTACTTTTAAAGTTGGGATTAGGAAATCCAATGGTAGCACAGCATTTTGTCCGAAGACCATCTGAAATGGGGTGGCATTGAGTACCGTTTTATAAGCAACTCGGTAGGCCCAAACAGCATGATGAAGTTGTTTGTCCCAATCAGAGCGTTTGTTATTTACGAGTTTTGTCAATACGTTACATAGGATCTTATTCGTGCTCTCGGCTTGTCCGTTAGCTTGTGGATGATAGGGGGCAGACTTCTTATGTATCACCAAGAACTCTTGGAGGAGATTTTCAATGACATCATTCAAGAAGTGTGTGCCTCTATCACTTACTAACTCTATTGGTAATCCGTATCTAGTGAACACATTCTCAAATAAGAACTTAGCTGTAGTTTGAGCATCGTTCTTTGTTGTGGCTTTGACTTCTACCCACTTTGTGAGATAATCCGTGGCTACAATAATGTACTCGGCATGGGAGTTTCTGGCTGGGGGGTTAATAGGACCTACAAAGTCTATGCCCCACTTCGAAAATGCACGTCCTCCCATCATTGGTCTCAAAGGCATCTCATCTTTTCTAATCGGATATTGTGTACGTTGGCATGTGTCACATTTCTTCACATAGGTATGTGCATCCATATGAAGAGTGGGCCACCAAAGTCCTGAGAATAGAATAGTCTTAATTACCCGATCAGGACCAAAATGTCCGCCTGCCACACTGCTATGTGCAGTTTCTAAGACACTCAAATAATCTGATTCATGAACGCACAATCTTAAATAGCCATCTTTGCCTCTTCGGTATAGGTTATCACCTACTAAGGCATAGTCTTTAGCCTCCTGCTCTATACTTCGTTTTCTTGCTAGACTTGCCCCCTTGGGGGATGTTCCCGATCTCATGAATTCTACCAATGAAGCACTCCAGTCAGGAATTAACGACACGTGATAAAGGGTAGCATGCTCCACTGGGGTTCGCTCTTTGCACATTGGACAATTCTTTATCCACTCATGAATTTCTTTATCCATACTAGGCCAATACACTCCTAAACGTTTTAGATTTTGCAGTGTTCGTTGTTTAGAATAGTGATTCCCTAGAAATCCTTCATGGGCTTGTTGCAACCAACTACTATGCTCATCATCCTCGACACAACAAGCTAGAACACCTTCCGTGTCTTGTTTATACATGCTTCCTGCCAATATTTGATAGCTTTGTGACCGCACAATTTCATCCCTGTCCGTCTTCACCTTTTTATTTGCGGGTCCAAAGGTTAGGACTGGTACCAACTTATTTGCCCATTTAGGAACAACTTCTAGATTGAACAGATAAGCATCGGGCAATTCATCCGACACTCCTTGCGGTGGCTCTCCTGAAGTGATGCGAGAAAGGTGATCCGCTCTGAGGTGGGTCTTACCTTGCCTAACAACCACTTCAAAGTCATATTCCATTAGTAAGAGGAACCATCTTACTAAGCGTCCAGTATTGCAAGGTTTATTGACCAAGTATAATAAGGCTTGATGATCGGTGAAGAACTTAAACTTGTTGGCCAATAAATAGTGTCTAAATTTCTTTACAGCATATACCATGCCTAAGCCTTCTCTTTCGGTTGTGGTGTAGTTTCGTTCAGCAACATTCAATTGCCTGCTAGCATATGCTATAGGCAAATCTAAATTCCCTTCACCAGTTGGTTGTGACAGGACACATCCTATTGCATAATTGGATGCATCCACATGTACGTGGAATGGCTTATTCCAATGAGGAGTCGTCAGTATTGGTGCTGTGCACAAGCATCTCTTCAACTCATTGAAGGACTTCTCACATTCATCGTTCCACTCAAAATTTGTCAACAAGGCATAAAGAGGTTTAGCTATGATTGCATACATGTGAATGAACCTACGATAATATCCACAATGGCCCATGAAGGCCTGTACCTCTTTAACATTCCTTGGCCTTGGTAGCTCCGCTATGGCTTTTACTTTGTCCTCATCTGTTGATATTCCGTTCTTAGAAACAATATGACCTAAGATTTTACCTTGACGTACCATGAACACACACTTTTCTGGGTTCAGACACACTCGGTATTGTCTACACTTATTGAAGATTTGTCTGAGCTCAGGAATATGACATCTCCTTTCTTGGGAATGAGCACATAAATCGTCCACATATACTTCTAAGCTTTTTCGCAAGAACTCTTTGAAGACATGACACATGAGCCTTTGGAAGGTTGCAGGTGCATTAGTCAGCCCAAATGGCATCACACGAAATGCAAAGATTCCCCACTCTGTGGCAAAAGCTGTTTTGTGTTGATCTTCTGGGGCAATGGCTACTTGGTTGTAACCTGAAAATCCATCAAGGAAGCTATAAACTTCCTTGCCTGCGACACGCTCCAATAAATGATCAGTGATTGGAAGTGGGTAGCTATCTCTAATCGTAGCGGCATTAACTTTTTTAAGGTTAATACACACACATAACCTTCCATTCTTCTTGGGCACTACTACAACGGGGGACACCCATTCAGTATGCTCGATTTCATAGATGAATCCGGCTTCAATCAATCTGTCGATTTCTTCTTTTATTTTGGCTGCATAGGTGTCATTATATGTGTAGGGCTTCTGTTTGGTGGGCTTGGCATCTGCTATCATGGGGATCGTATGAGAACAAACCTTCGGATCTACTCCCTTCAAGTCTCTATAGTGCCAGGCAAACACATCCCTATATTCCCTTAACAAAGCTACCAACTCTGCTTCCTCTTCTTTACTTAGGTCGTCTCCTATGTATGTACATCTCTCTTCATTTTCTTCAATGGTGACTACAACTTTTTTGGTCTTTTCTTTGTTATCATATGCTTCTCCTGTCGTGGCCTCTCTCTTAGGCATTCGTACCAAAATTTTTCGGTCTTCCACTTCATATTTCTTGAAATTTTCTGGTACTTCAAATAATTGCTCCTCCTCTCCTTGTTTAACTACTTTTCTTTTCTTTTTCTTTTGACTACCTTCACTCCCATCCTTTGAATTTACCGTTTTGATGCTTGTGAGAGGTTCTTCTTCTTTTTGCGTAAATACTCCTATGTCTTCAAGATAATGCTCCTCTGAATTAAAGCAGCTATCCATCACAATGGATTCTAGATCATTATCGTTCTCTTCTTTTTCTATGAAGTCACTAGGGTCACATTCTTCTAGCAAGGGCTGACACATGAACACTGAAATATCATATCCCTCCTCATCACAATGAGGTGTCCATTGTTCTTCATTGACAGCAATGTCCATGGTGGCTAGGATTTCTGCCCAACCATGAGGCTCAAATTCCTCATCTGGAAATATCATTGGCGTATAGGCTGGGTCTCTAACTGGTCTATCTCCTTGAGAAGTTCCTTTTTCTCTAGCCTTTAAGCGTTTTTCCTCTTCCTTTGCGACCTTGCACATCCACAAATGAGTATCCTCATGCATCCAAGATGTATCAGATGAACTTTTAGAATGCAGAGAGACTGAATCTTCTTGCTCCTTGTGGATAGGATTCCACTGTAGGGGTGGAACATCTCTGAAGGTGTAATCCTTCAAATTTACCTTGGTCATGACCCCTAAGCGTTGCAAGTATAAGGAATTGGTTCCCCAATCCTGTACCACTTGCAGTTGTCGTAGGAAGGGCCTTCCTAGGATCATCTCGTAGACATTATTTTTTTCAAAGTTACAAATAGCAAATGTGTGCTCAAACTCTACTCCACAGGTGGTTAGAGTTATCCCTTCGAGCAATCCTAGAGGTCTTTCCACATGGCCGTCAGCCATCTGAAGCTTCATTCTAGTTGGTTTTAATGTGGGCTTGCCCCACCGCTTCCACAGGGAGGTGGTTGCAATAGCAGCACCAACACCTGAATCTATGATTGCTTTGGTTGTCTAACCTTGGTAGGTGATTGGAAGATAAGTATTACCTTCTTCACCTTCACACATGTCCCCTATTTTATCAAGAGGTATCTCTGGAACTTTCTCTTTAGAGACTACTTTTGGCATTTTGGAATCAAGTTCGGGAACTTGATCCTTCACATGATTCCATAGCTTGGGTTTTGCTTTGAGCAGCTCCTCTACCGTGAGATGACACTGAACTTTAGTGTTCTTCACGACGTCAGTGTTTCTTGGAATCACCGAGTCTTCATTTCTTACCACTATTGTGGGAGCTCTAATCTGGACAGATTCAGTTTCCCATGGGTCTGTGAACTGTGGCAACTCTTGTAAACAATTAGATTCAAAATCTAACTGTTCATCTTCTTGTTGTACTGTTTCTTCTCCATAAGTAGATGGAATGTCTTGTGGAAACTGATCATGAAGGTCATCAATCTCAAGGATAGGAGGAGGATTATCCTTCTCCTTGGCCCATTTCTCTTCTTGTATTTCCCGCAAGAACGTTTGAGAATGTTGTTGAATTGAAAGAGGCTCTCTCTCATCTATGGAGTCAGGAACATAGACTTTCTTTGGTGATGAGCTTTCTCTTTCAATAGTTAATTGAGCCTGTGGAGGTAACAAAACTTGTGGCTTGTTTACCAACTGCTCTAATCTATCTAGTAAGCCCTGGAAGTGCAAACCCGGTGTAATAGCATTCGTCTGATTGAATGATTGATTGGCCTCGAACATAGCTTGAGCTAGTTCCACCATTTTAATGCACATTTTTGTCCGTTCAATCTCTAAATCTGCTCTAGGGTAGCTCTTATCTAGGTTTGCAGGTGTTGGCCCTTCTTGAAGTCGAGCCTGGTATGCTTTGAACATCATGTCCAAGTGTTCTGGGGTTTGATCTGCAAGAACAGACCCCGGTTGTGGTGGTTCATTTACCGTGGTTGGTGAGTGGGGATGAGGTGATGTGGATGGAGTTTGGACTTGTGAGGGGCTTTGAGAGGCAATATCTTCTATTTTTGTTTTTGCATCTTTCAGGCTTTCTTCTAGATCGGATAACTTTTTGGTCCACTTACGATTGGCCTTCTCTCTAGTATCCTTCCATGTTCTTGTTCTTCTCTTACTAGGCTCTCCTGATTCACTTGGCTCTGATTGCTCAGCTGGTTTATTTTGCTGTAAGGCTTGTGCCCTAGTAACTGCGTGTATAGGAGCCACATTATCACTACTGGAACTTGAATCCCTTGCTAGGCCGACAACATTAATGGGTGTAACCTTTGGTACACTAGCGGGATGTCCGGGACAATCTCTCAAAAGCTGTTCTTTGCCACACTCTAGGCAGACAACTTGTATCGTGATGTTCTGCCCTTGTGTCGGAGCTAGTGTGTGGGGTTGTTTTTGTCTTGGCATAGATTGAGGTTGGCTATTTCCTTCATGTTCATATGGTCTAGTTTCTTCTCGTGGTTCAGGACATGGGCTATACCTAGGAACTTCTCTTCCTTGTTCTGTAGGAGGGTACCCGTATGGTCTATAGTGGGGTGGTACAAATGGTCGCGGCTGTCTATTCATTAGATAGTTTTCATTGTTGTAGTTGGGGTACTTTGGCTCACTATAAGAGTACATGTTAGGCACTTGAGTTGATCGTCTATCGTACGGGTAAGGTTGTGATAATCCTAATGCTTCTTGGTTGCAGACATGAGATGGATGATCCCCACCGCAAAGTGTGCAACTTCCTAACATTGGCATTCTCAAGGGGGAGTTCTGGTAGTTCCTTTGTCCTTGTACTCCTAATTTCTTGGCCACCAACTCTGTCACTTCCTCCACATAACTCAAACTAGAAGTTTCCTTGCTCCTTGTCTCCTCTGATTTGATAGGATCCTGTGTGATTTTGAGATCCTCAGCTAAGTTGTCTTCCAAATCTATGCACTCCTGAAGACACTGACTTAGGGTTTGCAATCGTTTTACGTATACTAAGACTCTCAATGTTCCATTGGTTAGACCTTCTAAAAATAGGGATATCATTTTTTGCTGAGAAGGTCTCTCTGTCACAGGGCATCGGGTTACGTATTGCTTAAACCTTCGTGCTGCATTTTTTACTGTCTCATTGGGAGCTTGTTTGAAACTATGTAGTAAGGACGACGAATTGTGCTTGATCCCGCGCTTCGTGAATTCCCAAATAAGTTCTTGGAAGAATTGTTCAATATGTTCAAAGCAATTTGGATCCAGAGATTGAAACCAAGTTAAGGCTATTCCCGTAAGTGTTAGCCCAAAGGATTCATATTGCATGAAAAAGTCATCCACTTGCTCTGCTCGCAACACCTGCTTGAATTCTGCAATGTGGTCATAGGGTTCTCCTGTGCCATCGTAACGATTCCTCATACATTTGGCCAATTGGATTGGTCTCAGTCTTGTGTCGGGCTCTGGGGATCGAGTTATGATGGGGACACCTTGGGGCGGTTCTGTCCTAAAGGTAGGTCTATTCATATTTCCCATCCTCTGACTAGAGTGGCCGTGGGGGTTGATTCTTGGCATGTTGAATTGTTCATGTAGTCTATCGGGTATGCTACCTTGGCTCATTCGTCCTATCGTCACATTTTTTGTTCTTTGTTGGGTTTCAAATGGGTTTTGCGAGGTAGTTTCCTGATCTCGAGCTAACTCTCCTCTTTCATTAATCTGATTAGGACTTTCAGTTACTACATATATCTGGCCCATCTTGTCCATGTAGACTCCGTCTTCATACTTGACAGCTGGTCTTGGAACTATTTCTAATTCGGTGGTGTTTATCATTCTTGCTACTGTCCTCTGTAGACCATCAAGATAGATGGGTATTCCTTGCAAGTTAGTGGATATATATTGAAGAGACATTCGATGTTCACCTTCCACTCTAGACATAAAACCTTCCCTAGGTACGGAACTATGCATGTCTTCAGAAACCAAGAGCCTCTCCCAGTTAAGTGACATTTTTGACTCACTTGTCTATGAACTCAGCACGTAGAGTTAACCCCTGAGTTGGGAGTCCCTGACTTGATTGTGTGGTTGATCTTAGTTTCAAGTGATATGGTACTTTATCTATCTCTTCCTAGGTATCATCTTGAGCTTAGGTCCATAAGTCTTGTCTACAAGTCCACAATTGTCCTTTGAATTGCTCAAAATCTTGTGGAACCCCTTGCTTCCTAGTCCAACCTGAGGGTCAACTTAAAAATACCCTATCTAATAATCCTGGTATTAATATTAACATAACCAGTCGATGTTTTTGTTGTACTCCTCACGAGCTTTCCAACAAAACCAAAATCACAGCAAACGGATTTCGTATGAGAAAGTTATGCCAGTTCAGGGTTCTGGGGTTTAAAACAGGGAAACAGGATCTCTCTGGGAACTCAGAACAGGCGATACGATACCAGATTTTCCACGATACGATACCTTTGTCTTACACGATACCCCTTCAGACGATACCACCTAGTCGATACGATACCACTAGGATAACTGTGATCGCGATACCAACCTCACGATACGATACTGCTCTCTTAGGCGATACGATACTGAAAGTGGTCACGATACGATATCTCTAATTTGCACGATACGATACCAACCTCACGATACGATACCTCAAGGTGCACGATACGATACCAGAATCTCAGGCGATATGATACCACTTGGTCAACGATACGATACTGTGACCGTCGCGATACGATACCACTGAGGCAACTACGATCGCGATACCAACACTTGACGATACGATACCTCAAGGTGCACGATACGATACCAGAATCTCAGGCGATACGATACCACTTGGTCAACGATACGATACTGTGACCGTCGCGATACGATACCACTGAGGCAACTACGATCGCGATACCAACACTTGACGATACGATACCAGAATGGTATCGCGATACCTCAAGTGGGCATGCACGATACGATACCTCAACAAGTATCGCGATACACGGGAGTTCTGGTATCGCGATACCACAACTCAACCGGACACGATACTTGGAGATTTTGACACCCAAATTCAAAAATTTTTGCAGATTTGTGTACCTTGTGTCCACCTTGTCACTTCTATCAGCCTGTAGATGCAAAGTCACCCTCCAAAGTCGCGATACAACGCTCGCGATACCAGGCGCTGTTCCTCTCACGCCGCGATACCACCGCTCAGATTCTGGTGTTTTTGAGAGTTTTTTAGTGTTTTTCTTCAGCGTTTTTGGTTCTCAGCTCCTCCTAAGCTTGTTCCTCACGTCCACGAGTAAAAATCGAGTGAATGTAGTAGCGAAAATGGAAAAAATCAGAGAATACGAAGAGGGAAGAAGATGATGATGAAGGTGAAGATGAAGAAGAAGAAAAAAAACTCACAAACTAAACTGAAAATGGTGAATTTTTACCTTCCAACGTCGCTACTCTACGTCTTACCGTCACATGCTCGTCCTCCAAGCTCTCTCCCCGGCAACGGCGCCAAATTTGGTGTCACTCTAGCACAATGGTGAGTACCAACGTGAGGAGATACACCTCGTAAATGTCAATCCGTGGAGACGTGAGGACCGGTATGAAGACCGCGAGCAAGTGATGGCACAAGTGCGTGAGTGAAAGCACACAAGCATGCACACACATACACACACACGCGCACAAGGTAAGAGCAAAGAGTGGAACAATGGAAAGCTTCGATTACCAAAGAGCTCTCTTACAAAACTGAAATCTACAACAAGCTAACCCCAAAAATGAGCTCTCCAGCCCTTTTTATAGTTTTTGAGTGGTTTTGGCCCTGTCCAGACCTAGTGTCCGGCCTAGTTAAAAATTATGTTCTAGGGCTTATTTGGGGGCTCAAACGGAATCTAAAAATTATGAAAATTGGTAGTATGATACATCTAATACTCCTCAAGCTCAAGGACTCCTTGGCTTGAACAAAATGGAGCTGTAAAAATAGAAAATGGTATTTACAATGATATTTAGTGATAAAAATCACTATTTTTATAGGGATTTCTTCTGAAAATTTGACATGTGAATCGTGGAGCTCCCTACTTGCTCCTTCTTCTTGTGAATCTTGGAGCTCCCTACTTGCTCCTTCTTCTCGTGAATCTTGGAGCTCCCTACTTGCTCCTTCTTCTCGTGTGTTCACTTCCTTGATGCGCTTCCATGCTTTGTCCTTGATCTTGAGCTGCAACAGGCTGCAAGTGCACAAATGCTACGAACAGTAGTCATACAACATGTAGGTGCAAACGTCTCATCAAAATCAATGCCTCTCTCCTGTGCATAACCCCTTGCAACAAGCCTAGCCTTATACCTGTCAACTGTTCCATCAGGCGTACGCTTCAGCTTGTAGACCCACTTAGTTTGCCAATGGCCTTCTTGCCAAGAGACAAATCACATAAAGACGAGGTACCATTCTTCATTATAGCATCATATTGAGATTGTATAAGAACCATCCAATTTGTTGAATTTTGTGCTTCATCAAATGAAACAGGCTCATTCTCATCACAAAGACTAGACACAGCCATAGCATAGCAGTCTAATGCAAAAGAGGCACTATGAGAGCCTCAATGAGTATGGTATGACAAAGGTGCATCTAATTTGTTGTCACACAAAGCCATTTTGGCATAGTTTTTGCCTGTTCAATATCAGTTTTCTCATCAATAAGTGCATTATGTAAATCTACATCAGAAATGGAATGATCTGCATCATCATACGAAACCTGCAAAGGCTGAGAAGTTGCCTCATTAGGACCAGCACTAGATTGTCCACCTATAAAAAGAGCCAGCAAAGTATCATACATGTCTTTGGAGCTAACAACAGATGTCTCCTTAGTACATGAAAGTAAGGGTTGAATAACATCTTCCACAAAAACAACATCACGGCTAACCAGAATGCATTTAGTCTGTGGATGATACAGATGATAGCCTTTGCTTTCAGAATTGTACTCAACAAAAATACATTTTACTGCTTTATCATCTAATTTTTTGCGATGTCGTTCAAGCACTAATGCATATGCCAAAAAACCAAAAACATGCAGATGAGCAATAGATGGCTTGCAACCATGCCAAGCCTCATATGGAGTGATAGATTATAGCGCTTTAGTGGGACACCTGTTAAGTAGATATGTTGCACACATGACAACCTCAAGCCAGAAACTATGTGGTAAAACTTGACTCTTGACCATACGCTTCACCATCTCCATGAGTGACCTGTTCTTTTGTTCAGCAACTCCATTTTGTTGAGGTGTATATGGCACTGTACACTGATGTTTTATCCCACGTTCATCTAGAAATGCATTAAAGCCAGAAGACATATATTCCCCCCTCGATCGGAATGGAGGGTGCCCATTTTACATGCTGACAGATTTTCAACCAAAACCAAAAAATGTTTGAAGCACATAAACACTTTAGACTTTGCTTTGAGTGGATATACCCATGCATGCCTAGAAAAATCATCAATGAAAGTCACGAGTTAAAGATAGTCTCCAAAAGAAGGTGTCTCCATAGGATCACAAACATCACTATGTACAAGCTGTAATTTTTGAGTAGCCCGAACTGAATCATCTTTTGGAAAGGAGGAACGTTGCATTTTGACCAAAATATAGCCTTCACATACATGTTTTCAGGGTGCCTCAAGTTTGGACAAAGAGGGTACCATTTCATATTTCTATAGGCATAGCAAACTAGCAAAATTCAGATCACCAAAGCGTGCATGCCAAAGCTTTGCATCTGACATAGCCTGAGAATCATGTACTACACATGCTGAATCATTCACAAAATTTTCATAATCTATGAGCTTATACAACCCATGAGATAAAATGCCAAAAGCAATAATCACGTCGCCATTTGACAGATCATGATTTGTACACCTATCATCAATAAATTTCACAACCAAGCCAGTCTTGGCTAAAGTCAAAACTCATAACAGATTCTTCTTGATCCCTGGCACAAATAAAGCATCTGACAAAGTGAAAGAACTACCATCAGTAGTAGTCAAAATGATCTTACCAACTCCCATAACAAGATAAGAGGATTTGTTTGTGCATGTAATAGTATTCCCTATAGGGTTAGGCTCAAGTGAAGAGAAGAAACTACGCTGCGAGGTAATATGTTTGGTCACCCCACTATCAAAGTAATAAACATCTGAGTCTATTGTAGGCATGCATTGCTCATGAGAAGATGGTCAAAACTACAAATAGTAGTAAACGCCCATTCTTCATCCTGCACAAGATTAGTAGACTTTGTTTTCGGTGTAGAGGCCTCTACAACAACCATTCCGGCCTCTTTCTTCTTTGCCTCTTTAGCAACCTGTTTTCATCAACTCTGAATGACATGATCATTTGCTTTATAGTATTTTCTAAACAATTTCTGCTTCTCTGATTTCTTCTCGTCTTTGTCTTCCTTCTTCTATTCTGTAGAATTAGCAGATTTTTTCTTACTAGTAGAAGAGCATCATTTTCCTTTGCCCTTCTGACTAGCCAGGAAAGCTTGATCTGCAACACACATAATAGACCTGTTCTGCCTAGACTGATCTTCCTGCAACAGAATAGAAACTAACTCTTCACATGTTAAGGCATTCGGATTGCCTTTAATCATCAAACAAAGAGCAGAAGCATAACTCTGATATGATTTGGGAAGATGTTTGCGCACTTATAACCAATAGATTAATAGCACACAATATACAAGTTTGGGAATGGGGATTTACGAATATGAATACTCGTAAACATGCGTTTCTGTTCCTTTACTTGAATCTGAATGAGTATAGACCGAACCATTCATAAACACAAAGTATTTGGAATCTTAACTTCACAATTAATAAGTCTTGAATTTGGAAGAGACCATCGTTTACATTACAGTATCATAGTTATAATCAGAATACCATTCCTAGACTTTGATCTTCATAGCTCTGCATATCTGTTCGTTCTGTATCCGTTACTTTTGGAATCCGCTTTCGCATAACATAACACCGTACAGGAAAGGTAAGGGTTTCACACCGTTCCGAACCTCCGAAACAAAAAAGATAGGGAAAATTACAATTTCCTTTCCAGGAACTCCTGATATCTCCGTTATTACATATGAATGATGATTACAAAATATTTCGACCGCACCGACTGCTAACACTGGCACACAGGATGGATCCGTACCCACAAATTACAAATATAAGGAGTTACAAATCATCATCTTGATTCTACAATTCCGAAAACATAATCCTTTCTACATCATAGTGCAACTCATTGAACATTTCTCTAAGATTTTCTTCAGCCAATAATATTTTGGCTTCAAAAAATTCCTTAGGGTCTAATAGTTGTTGACCAACACCCCTATAACTAACAACAGAAGCTTCTAATTCAAGAATTTGCTGCTGAAAACCCTCTAAAAATTTATCAAAAGCTAAAGTTACATCTGATAATTTAGTGATACATTCCATAGTAGTTTTCGTCATCTCTTCTAACTTAGTCTAACAGGTAAGTTCCAAAATTGAAGCAGCTTTTTGAAGCTTATCCACTTCTGCCTCTTTATCTACCAATAACAAGTTTGCATCTGCACAATGCTGCTTCCATTGGTCTACCTGTCTCTCCAACTCGGGTATCCCTGCAATCTGTGCCTATACTGTATCTAAGTTTTCCTGAAAAGTCTGGAGCTTTTCTTCCAATGCCGTAAACTCCGGATTTCGGATTGCCAGTCTTTCTTCCACTTCCGTAGTCGAAATACTCTGCCTTTTCATTTCTCCACTCTGTTCTTTAGCTTTAACTTTTAATCTCTGTACATCCTGCTCAGCCTTCTGCAACTTTGTAACTAACTCTTTATTGCCCTTCTTTAATTTTTATTCGATTTTTGCACTTGGCCGATCTCTGCTTGCAATCAAGCTATGATTTTTTCTTTTTCCTCTATAGTGACTTTTAGAGTATTGTTCTTTGTCAATGTCTCATTTAACTCATCAACTAGTTCTTCATTAACTGGGCTGACTCGATCCATATTCTGAGCTCTGATAGCTTCTATCTCTTCTTGTAGCTAGGTGATCTGGGCCGTCATCTGCTCCCACTCTGCAACCCATTTATCTTTTTCGATTACCATGGCATTATATTTATGCTAGAAATCCTCCAGTTTCACCGAAGTCCATGCTAGCCCACGAGCCAAGTCTCCAAGTAGTTCTGGTCTGACAGTTTCCTTACTATACATCCATGGATATATCACACTGGTGGACCAGAGTGGGGGTAACTTCACTCTTCCCTTGGGGGTTTTCCATTTATCCACTAGACCACATTCTTGAAATGTATATAACATTGGTATTCGGCTTGAAGACTCACCTGAACGACCACCTTGATCCTCTTGTTGTTTTTTGGACCTCTCTTCTTCTTCCTCCTTTTGCACTACCTCTTCCTCGTTTTGCGCTGCCTCTTCCTCATTTCATGCTGCCTCTTCCTCGTTTTGTGCTGCCTCTTCCTCGTTGGCTTTCCTCTTGACTTCTTCCCTGGCCTTCCTTTCTACTTCTTCCCTAGCCTTTGTTTCTACTTCTTCCCTGGCCTTCCTCCACCTGGCACCTTCTAGATTCCTCCTCTTCATCAACCTCGGTCTCAACCTGATCTTGAGAAGTGTTCCCTTTGGATTTCTGCTTTGCCGCTCGTTTCTTTAGAAGATGTAAAAATACTTTACTTGAGCATATTGTGTATTCCCGAGGTAAGTACTCCGGAGTTGAAAAGAGTAAGGTAAAGACAACTCCCACTTTGGAATCCAGCACTGCATTAACGGCTTGTTCGGAATGCCAAAACAATCTCCAGACTTCCTTCTTCAGCTTCCAAAAAATAATTTTTGCCCAGTTTACCTGGGTCTTCGCCACTTCCTTCACCACAGCAAAGAGCTGCTGGGACACCCCATAATGTTTTGCCTGCAAATTTATGACCATTGTTGTTAGCAACATACCCCACTTCAACGGATTGTCGTCTAGTAGCTGCGCAAACCGATATTCACCCGAACATGGCTTGCCAAGCAGTGCGCAAATCTCTATAGCATCCACAGGCTCCGTGCTCGTTGTGATACCCTCCTTAGCCACATGGTATCGCTCAACAATTAGGTCCATCGACAAGTGTACCACTGCCTGTCCTATGCAAAAACTGATCTCCTGTGCATTGATGTCATTTTCCTCTGTTTGGCAGACTATTTCCATGGCAATTTCCTTCGCTTGAGGATGAGGCTTAATACTGCGCCAATCTATCATCGCGCACTGAAGGAGTCCTCTGCATTTGAACCAATCCTTCTACTCTTATGATAACTTCTATGGAATGTAGAGAAGGTGACAGTTCGAGAATGACACTGCCATCTTGCTAATATTTGTGTGATGTACGTATGCCGCTCGCTATAGTCGCTCTACTTGTTGTAGTCGCTCTACTCGCTATAGTCGCTCTACTCACAAGTTCACCAAATAAGCCGGATTCGGCAGAGTTCGTAGCCTTTTATGCCTAGCTTGCCTCTGTAACGAACTACGAGTCTGCATCATGATGAGTGATTAAAGGACCATAGCTCACGAATCTACGCTTTTTGCTGGCTCACAAAATAAGAACTCATCATTCAGATTTGAAATGTCACAACCGTCGCCATTCGTTAAGGGTTTGTATGTTTGCATGTTAATTATTTAAACTGCTCATCATGCCTTGATCCCACGATCGATTTTTTTTTAAATTTAGCGAGAACACTGATAGGGCCTGAGCTTAGACCCATTCACGACCGTTGGTAAAACTACTCCGGTTAACGTAGCCAACTGGAATGAACCAGGTCCGCACATCTCATGAATCCAGAACGGACCTATCCACCGTAATTTCAGCTTACCCATCTTTCTCTTCATCTTGGAATGAAAATACATGACTAAATCCCCTGGACAAAAAATCTTAGTCCAAAAATTACGATCATGCCACAACTTCTGATGGCTTTGCACTCTTGGAGCAGTAAAAAGCTATGGTAACGGTGTTCATCTAGACACCGCAACTGATCCATTCGATATGTAAAAGACTCCTCCGAAACCAACAGCTTCATCACCACAATCCAGAGATTGGGTACCATGAATTCAGAGGGGAGTATAGCCTCTTGTCCGTACAGTAATTTGAAAGGTGTGCTACCAACGGAAACTTTATAGGCAATTTTGTAAGCCCAAAGGATAGTGGGAAGCATCAATTCGCACTGATCGATGGAATCTAGCAAGAATTTTTGAAGCACCTGGAGTAACACCTTGTTAGTACTCTCCGCTAATCCGTTTTCCCGAGGATAATAAGGAGAGCTAAATTTATACTTAATTTGATAAGTGGCAGTAAGTTTAGCAAGCAACTAATTCAAAAAGTGCATTCCCCGATCAGAAACCAATTCTAATAGTAAGCCACAACGCGGAAAGATATCAATTTGTAATTTTCAAGCAATAGACTATGCAGTAGCTTGCTTCATTGCCCATGCTTCTGCCCAACGGGTATAGTAATCCGTGCAAGTTAAAATATACAGGGCACCGGTATGCGCAATAGGGGGTTTGATGCGACCAATAAAATCCAATCCCCATTTTTGAAAAGGTTTAAGGGGCAAAATCGGCTACAACGGAAAGTACTGACTTGCACGAGGTTCTCTAGTGCATTGGCAGGGATCACAATTCCTTCCGATGGCAGGAATTGTGATCGTCTGCAAAGTCGGCTGCAACGAAAAGTGCTGACTTGCTCGAGGTTCTCTTGTGCATTGGTAGGGATTACATCGTTGGCCACCATAAGCCCGCCTGCTGAAGTTTCCGCACCGTAATCAAATGACTGAAGTGTCTGCCAGCTTCACCAGCATGAGCTTCCAAAATGATGGCGTGCACCTCATGTGGGGGAGCATAGCATAGCCAAACGCCAGTGGGATCCTTATGATACATTTGGTCCATAATAACAATATACCGATGACTACGAAGGCCAAGTTTTTTCAGTGTTGTGGAACTTAAATACGATGGGGCAACCCCATTCTCTAGAAAACTAAGCATTTCTTCATACCATGTAGGGTAGGTGAGAGGTGCGGTCTCCACTTCAGCGACTGCAAAAACCTCCACATCCAGTAGAGAATCATCGATTCCGTAAGGAGGTTCCCCATGATCAATGCGGGAAAGAATCGGCAATCGCATGACTAGCGCCAGGGCGATGAACAATATCAAATTCAAATTCTTGTAAGAGCAGGGCAGCAAGATGGCCTACCAAATTCTACTGCTTAACCAAATATAACAACACATTGTGATCGATATGGAAAGTGAAGGTGTGACCTAACAAGTAATGTCGGAACTTTTTGATGGAGTAGATGAGTCCCAAGCATTCATGTTCCATCGTTGAATAATTCTGTTCAGCTGTGGTAAGCTACCGACTTACATAGTACACCAGGCGGAACCAACTTCGATCCTCTTTCTGCATCAAAACACTACCAGTAGCATGATCTGAAGCATCCACAAAGACATGGAATGGTTGCGTCCAATCCGGAGCCTTCAGTACCAGTGCTGCGGCTAACATTTTCTATAAACGCTCAAACGCTCGTTGTGCTTTTGGTGTCCAAACAAAATCTACTGGTTTCACATGTGGCAACTTGTTTAATGGGATGGCTATATGGGCAAGGCCCCTTAAGTGCCTACCATGCCATTGCACATGACCTAGAAAAGGTAAAACCTTAGGAGTTTTGGGAGCAGGAGTTTCGAGGATAACTTTGACCTTGTTCGGATCCATTGCGATGCCCTTTGCCGAAATTACGTGACCCAATAGTTTATCGCATTTCACTACAAAAGTGGATTTATTCAGGTTGAAACAAAGGTGCACTTGACAAGAATCAAATTAAGCTCGTAAATGGTCCAGATGAGCTGCCATAGTGCCCAAAACAGAGAAATCATCTAGAAAAATCTGCATAAATGACGTAAGATAGGGGAAAAAGATTTGTTGCATGCAGCACTAGAAAGTACTCGGTGCATTCCATAATCCAAACCACATGATAATACATGCAAAGACTCCCTAGTTTGTAGTAAAAGCAGTTTTTGGGATGTCTGCGTCCACCATCCGGACCTGATTATAGCCGCTAAATCCATTGAGGAAGGAATACATTTCCCGTCCTGCAACCTCATCGAGCATGCTATCGAAGAACGGTAAGGGAAACGGATCGGGCACAGTGGCCGCATTGAGCTTCCTGTAGTCCACACATATTCGTAACTGTTTATTTTTCTTCGGAACAATCACTATGGGGGACACCCATTCCAAATTCTCAATCGGAACAATGCAACCAACTTTTATCAATCCGTCCAACTCATGCTTGAGTTGTTCTACAAAATTTGGGTTCATTCTATACCGCTTTTGCATCATTAGGGTGGCATCTGGTTCAAGCAATATTCAATGATGATAAAGCTTAAGATCCAGACCTTTCATGTCGGAATATATCCATGCAAAAACATCCCTACACTGTTGTAACGGTGAAATCAAATCCATCCAAAATTTCGGAGCAAGGTCCGAACAAATTTGGACTGGTTTAGGTTCTTCTAGAGTTCCCAAATTGACCACCTCTAAGGAATCCTCTTCCATGCATATTCGGCCATCCTCCATAGGATCTTTGAGTATCGAGTCGGTGCACTCCTCTTCCTGCAATTTTGGAGATTCTATACACACCACTGGTGCTGGATTGTCCCATTTGGAACTAATGATGGAATTCACATCCATGACCCCAAACGAGAGTAGATCTCTATTGGCTTCCAAGAACTGCTGTTCCTCATCTTCATCGATACCATCCAACATATACGGAGGTTCTGCTAGCAGTAGTTTCTGCTTCAGAAGACAATGATGCTCTTCATCCAACGGAACAGAAAACTTTGCATTCCCTGTTCAAAACGTAATTGTCTTTTCATCCGAGTTTTGACAAACTTTAGCATTATGCAACGAGGGCTGGCCCAATAGTAAGTTGTAATCTAAATTGTTCCCCTTCAGCTCCAGTACAACAAAGGTAATGTTAAAGAGAACTTGTGCAATCCGAATAGGGATATCTTTAATCAGCCCTACTGGTTGGACCCGTGATTGGTCTACCATCCGAACAAAGAAGGGAGCAGGGTCAATACTGTTCCAACCCATTTGCTTACACGTGGTGATTGATGCAATATTGATACTAGAACCCCCATCAATCAAAACGTTTGGAATAACTCTATTTTTATATTGCATTGTAATCATTGGTACCACATAATCCACAATTCGGGCCCACACATTCCGTACCATTGAAACTGAAGGTTCTAGATTCTCAGAAGGTATATATTTGTTTTGTAGTTGTTGTAATAACTATGTCCAAAATGCGGGGACTAATTCCAACAATGCCCCTAAAGACAATTTTATGTGTGATTCCTGTAGAATTTCATAGTACTCCATATTTATTGATGATTCGTAATCATTGGACCCTTGCTTTTGTCCTTCTACACTTTGTTTCTGTGCGAGATCTGTATGCAAGCCGATCCCAATCGATGGATCTTGTGATCTCCCTTCTGCTTTCGTATCAGCTGTACTTCTCATACGCTCCTTTCCAGAAGATTCCCCTGGAAACAATGGAGGATCCACATAGTGCGGTGGGTACTCTGTAGCCCATTGTACCACCTTCATCAAAATATGTTTTTGTTCTATAGGAGGTAAGTAATCTATTTTTGGTCCACTGGCATATTCTTTATGCAATCGGGTGACTACTGATACTTTCGGCTCCAAACATTCCAAAGTCACCACATTGGCCATAGGTGCATTTGAGCTTCACTTCTTACTTCCGCTGATTGTATTCCTTAGCTTCCTCAGATTCCCAACGTCTATGACCATATTGGAGACAAAACTGACACTGAATTTGATGATTACCAGGGTTACCGAGTCCAGGTTCTTGAAGTCGTCGTCCTCTACCAAAGAAACTGTGGTTAGTTTTGTTACAAATAGGACAAAAGATCTGATTAAGCACACAATCAACCATAAAATGCCCCACATTCCTGCACCGTAAGCAATATAGTTGTTGTTTTGGGTTTACACCCTTCTTGAATACCAAATTAGTCTTCTCCGAGCCCAAATTGGCTTGCATCGTCTGATCCATACGGATTGCTAAATCGATTATCTGATCTAATGTACGAGATAGTTCAAGCGTGTACATATAGATCTTCTCTTTAATGGGTGGCTACAATCCATCCACAAAGAATTCTGTTAGCATTTCCTCTGTAGGACACTTATCTGTTGGAAACTATCACAATGTAGATCTGAAATCTGATGCATACTGCTCAACCGTCCCTTTCTGCAACATAAATTGAAGTGAAGAATGTAACTCCGAAATACTCTTCGCAGTCTAAAATCATTCCAAGAACGCTGCCTTCAACTCATCATATGTGGAAAAGTAATCAAGAGGATATTCAATAAGCCATTTGACTTCATCGCCAACTAACGTGGCTTGAAACACCTAAAATTTGTGCCGATTATCATGCAGATTACGATGATTACATAAGTACTGATTCTCAAATGTCCGTATGTGCACATCTGGATCTTCATCCACTCGCCCGTAAAAATGAGTATAATTTAGCACTGGTAGTGGGTGCCTGTTCGTCATCGAGTTACCAAGTGTCTGTAAGGTAGTATTTTGAGGTAACGGTATTAAAGCTAACTGCAATTCTGGCGAGGTTATGCTGCCGTCGCTTTGACCTTCTTTTATAGGGTATTTTCTTCCTGCAGGTGGTTCTGCTAGTCGGTCCCACTAAATTCCCTGTGCCACAATACTTTAGCTAGGTTACCGTCCTTCCACTCAAAGACTAGATTCTTCAAAAGCTTGGGGGGTAAAACTCTAGTTTCCACTCAAAACTGTACTTCTTCTGTAATAGTGATTGCTTCCTCAAGAGGAATATCTTCCAACTTCAATGTTGCGAGTGTCTGTTGCACAAATTCATCTAGATAATTGGGATGATGAGGCTTTTCTAAGTACTCCTTGCCACTTCGCACTGGCATCAATCTACTTTGTGCAGTGTTTTGTTACCCCATCCCATCATGGTCGCCATATGTTTGCGCAAATATAATCGATAGATTAACAACACACAATACACAAGTTCGGGAATGGGGATTTACGAATATGAATACTCATAAACATGCATTTCTGTTCCTTTAATTCAATGTGAATGAGTACAGACAGAACCATTCATAAACACAAAGTATTTGGAATCTTAACTTCACAATTAATAAGTCTTGAATTCGGAAGAGGCCATCATTTACATTACACTATCATAGTTACAATCAGACTACCATTCCCAGACTTTGATCTTCATAGCTCTGCGTATCTGTTCGTTCTGTATCCGTTACTTCTGGAATCCGCTTTTTCATAACATAACACCATACTTCGAAGGAAAGGGGTAAGGGTTCCGCACCTTTCCGAACCTCCGAAATAGAAAAGATAGGGAAAATTACAGTTTCCTTTTCGAAAACTCCTGATATCTCCATTATTACATATGAATGATGATTACAAAATACTTTGCCTCCAACGGCTACTAACAAAGACCATTCAGAACAACCTGCACAAGTGAACTGCCAGGAAGGACTTCATCAGTAGAAATCAACTATTCCTTCAAATCCTTGATCTTTGTAAAAAAACTGTCCATAGAATCACATTCTTTCATGTGCTCACCCTCCAACTGTTTTTGGAGGTAAGCAACATGAGCCTCATTGCTAGCCTAGTACAATGTGGTAAGTGTATTTGAAGCATCCTTAGCTATTCTACAAGAGCGAATGTGAGGAATAATGGCACATTTGACAGATAAAGCTATCAATGCATGTGCCTGAGCATCTTTGCCATCCCAACAAATTTGCTCTACAGTAGGTGCAACAAAAATAGCAGCACGAATAGGACTCTACAGAATATCACCATCCTCCACACCATCTGCATCAGCTTCAGTAATTATATTTGCAGTACCTGTATTCACAGGTCTAAGAGGACGTATTTCAACACCCTGCACAATATTCCATAGTCCTTTTGTGACCAATACATGATGCATCATATAAGCCCACAAGATAATTGGTTACCATCCAACTTATCCTCAATAGCCAACATATGGAATACATCACTACTTTCAGCCATGGCCTCTGACTAAAATACCTTGATGCAAAAAAATGACTGTATCTAAAAATGTTGAAGAGAACTACCCAAAGACATTTTGCTAGACCTGTAGCACACTTGAAGACGCTTATACCGGCGAACCAAAACTAGTATATATCTTTGCCACAAAAAGATGAAATAGCTTGCACAAGCATTGTGATAGTGCATTCAGAGGCTAAAACGAGCTCAGATCACAATTTCGGCACCAAAAAGTGAAGTTGTTTTGATCTCTTAATCACCCTGAGTATGCGCACCAAATTCTGTGTGCTTGTGATACTATGACTGGAGGGGTGTCGACGACATCCTAGATGAAGTGGTGACCTGCTCTGATACCAATTGTTGGAGTTAGACATCTGCGAAAGCACGCGAACAACACAAGGAAGAAGAAGAAGCTTGGAGCACAACACACAATACTGAATGTATTACCGCTAGAATGTATAAAGATAAGTAACCCATTAGGGCAATGGGCGTATATACAATCCAGGGGATAAAAACCTCCTAAAGAGGGAAAAAAATGCCCCGGTGGTCCTAGAGTGTTCAAACACATCACTACCAAAATATATCAACATCTCCATATCTCCTAAGGAAGAAGGCTCTATCAATGGAATCTATTCCTTTCCTTAAAAGAGACTTTTCTTTTGCCTAACTCTCCATAAATGATCTTGAATCGTTTCGCTTCCTCGCAAATGGAGATTCAAAATCAATATGAAGGAAAACCACCATGAGACTAGAATAAAAAAAAGTTATAAGTAGAATCATATGTTTACTTTTGCGATGTAAACTAAAAGATATTCTCTGAATAGCTCTTTGTAGTGTAGTAAAAATCATACTCTATGGATGATGATCCCTCTTCTTCTTGGCCATAGAAGAAGATTTCTTAGAGGGAGATAGTCCCCATCATCCCATACTAGTGGTTCTCATCTCCAATCCATGTAAGCATAAAATCAATAAACATATCATATACCTAATTCTCATCACCAAGATGAAACTCTCATATATCCTATTTGGTGGATTCTCATGAATCCCATATGCTATAGCTAAGCTAGCTTGGTTTAGATGATATCAATGTACGAGTCGAGCTAGTTTTTAGGTACCAATGTAGGTACTTAATCGACTCCCTTATTGTATGACATACTATCTAACTTCCTCTCTCATCGGAATCCACTACTCTTAATAGAGATAAATTCAATACAAAGATATATACGAGTCGAGTGAGCATGTACCAATGCTCCTTGTGATACCCATATGTGATGCCAACTTTCCTAAGTGGTACGTGTCTAGGCTATGCCATCTAGAATAGCTAGCCAAATCATCAGTTGACTATTTTTCCTTCCCAATTTTTAGAATATGACTCCTTGTGGATATTCTTATAAACAACTTTCCTAAGTGGTACGTGTCTAGACTATGTCATCTAGAATAGCTAACCCAATCATCAATTGACTATTTTTCTTCCTAATTTTTAGAATACAACTCCTTGTGGATATTCTTATAAAGATCCCATAATTTATAGTATTAAGAGACTCTCATTGGCTCATTACCTTCACTTACTTTAAAATAGAGCATAGGTATCTCTTTAAGATATCTAATCCTCTTATATGAAAGTATATAAACTTTTCTATACCAAGGCATAAGTGAGATTTGTCCCTATCTCAATGAGATAGATCCTATCTATGTTGATCATACTCAAAATAAACATCATCTAAAAAATGGCTCACTAAATAATCCCATACAAGTATAAATTTCTTGCATGATAAGCATAGAAGCATGATTGATCATACAAGATAATGAAATATTAAACCATTTAAATACTTGGTGAATTCTTTTATAGGATACATGAATAAAATCGTCAAGCACATGCACATGAATCACCAAACATGTTGCAAATATGTGCTTAACCAAAAGAGAAATAAAGAGTGAAGGAAGCTTCCCTAAAAAGATCCAATGCTAAAATGGCTCTTCCATGCCTTGATCTTTCCAACTTCTCATGCTCTTTGATGCTTTGAAATGCATTTGCACCTACTTTGCATGTCCTCTTTCTCTCTCGATAGAAATTAAAATCAATTTTGACGTATCCAATTGGCATCGGCACACTTGGAAAACCAAGAAAACCGTCATTGCATCGAAAAAAGTGCTTCAAAATCAAGCAAAAAGTCTTCAACCACCTGTGGATGCTTGATATTCATGTCTTAAAAAATCTTTCCAAATGTGTAAACATCTCAAAACACATGCTTCTCCACTAAAGAAATTAGTAGGAAGTGAAATCATATCAATCGGATACAAAATGACGAAGTTATGCATCCTAGAAGTGTAGGTGGCAATGCTTGCAGAATCTTCAAAGTGATGCAAAAAATCCAATTCTTCATGGAATGCAAATATCTTTGCACAGATGCCTTTCTTCTTAAAAAAGCTATCATACACCCAAAATGGACATCGAATGAGAGAGATATGGCCAGAATTGTGTTGGCACATATACACCTACCACCTTAGTGAAAATGGTGGAAGGGGGCACTTTGAGGAGTCTAAAATCCCCTCTTTCTTTGCATCGTTTGGGATCTCTTGACTCTACATTAGAGTCCATACATCATACTACTCGAACATATGGTCTACCTGAAAACCCATGTCTAAATGACCTAGTTTTTGGCTCTCCACAACTGGGGATGAGTTTAGTTTAGCTCTTGAAAATTTCATGAAAGTGGTTGAAGGGCCCTCTATCATTTCTTGTGAAATTGAATTTCTAAAGGAAGTTAACACTCCACTCTCTAAGAATATGCTTTTTCCCTCAACTCATCATATGAAATCCCCAATTCATCCATAAAAAATGATTAATTTCAATCTTGTTACCTGCTTGGCTATGAAACTTGTCCATGTCATTGTGATA
The DNA here is from genome assembly GCA_020310875.1 of Ceratopteris richardii. Lineage (NCBI taxonomy): Eukaryota > Viridiplantae > Streptophyta > Polypodiopsida > Polypodiales > Pteridaceae > Ceratopteris > Ceratopteris richardii. The sequence goes on from CM035415.1 coordinate 64,186,235, forward strand.
AAACCATTCTTTTACTACCAATACTCGACTCCCAACTTAGCAAAGTTTTGATAGAATCTCCTGTTTGTAAGGTGCTCGAGAATTAACTCATTTCCTTTGTGGCCTCCAACTCTATCTTGACAACTTGGTAAGTGTTGAGGAAAGGGGAGCAACAAGCCCTAACCGCCTCACATGGAAGTGAGAGGTTTCTCCAAGTTGGGGCAAAGAATGAGAGGAGAGGTTCACCCACGCTCATGGAGCAATGGCAACAATGGCCAACGTCACAAGGAGCAAAGGGGAACATCCTCCCAACCATGCACACACACATGCAAATCCATACACCAAGACCAACGCCATTGCACACAAGGAGGCAAGAGAGTAACAAATGACACCTTCTTCCATTACCAAAATGGAGGCCAAGGCCATGGCCAAGGGACCTCCCTTTTACAAATGAGGCTCTTCTTTATATAGAGAAGAGAGGCATATGTGAATAAAAACATGTGGTCAAAGGACCACATGTGCTAAATCAAGAAAAGAATCTTTATGTGATATGAGACTAACCACCTAGAGAGAGAGAGAGCGCGTGGAGAATTCTTATGTGAGGATTTTTGGTATTTGTGCAAAAAGGAGTTTTCAAAAAAGGCTTCAATACCATAGACTTAGAGGAAATATCAAAAAGGGCTTTTAGGAGAGTGTTCACATGGACATCTCCTAATTTACAAAAAAGAAGGTTTTTTCATGAGGGCTAAAGGATGCCATAACATGAGAAAAAATATGGGCAACCCTTGTAGCAACACCCTCCTCCCCCTAGACTTTGTCACCCTCGACAAAGCTGAGAAATGAGATGCATATATTGCTGGACTGGTCCAAGTTTTGAGTCTTCAATTCTAAGAAGCTCTAGGTCTGCAAATCTTCCATTCTGTAGTTTGCAGTCTTCAGGTCTCCATACTCTTCATTGATCTTTGAACCTGCAACACATCAGTCTTCAATCTGCAATACTACAAGCCCTCAGTTCATCCTTCAATCTACAAATCTTCAGTCTTTATGGCTGGGTGACACAATCCCCTTGGGGGGCAGTCAGCCCAACTTCCATCCAATGTGCCTTCTCTTCAAAGCTCCAAAACCTGAAATTTAAAAGTACATAAGAAGTAGACTGAAATTGAAAAGAACCAGCCACAAGATGTAACTTCATTTTTAGTTTCCGCTTTAGGGAACATCTTTCACTTAAAATTTGCTCTTCTAATGAGAAGTGCTCCTGAAAATCTTCTTATCTCTGCAATCAAAATCAGTCATCTCCAAGTGAGTGTGACATATTGCATTGTACTGTATGAGATGAATATGGAGTTGCAAGTTCAACTTATGTTCCTGCCATCATTCATACTTGCAATTGAACATTATGTGCCTCAAAAAAAAGGAATAGACAATTGTGTGACATTATGAGTCTTAACATTTTGCAAGCATTGCTGAGATTCAAACAACTTGTCCAATATTATTCCTGCAAAGCATAGTAGCAAATCATCTGTAGGAGGTAACAAGGATTAATGATCTAAATGTGTTGGACTGTAATGCAACACATAAGCCTTGAATGAGCTTTGTGAAACTAGAGAGTTACTTCTCTAGTAAAAAAAACAAACACTCACTCATGACTTCACACTTAATTTAGTTCAGGTCTAAGAACTTCAACCCCCTATGTGCATGTTCACCAGTAAATTTCCTTTGAAAACTACATGCTCATATCACAAAGAACCTTTTGAGGTACAAGCATTATGCACTCAACCTCCCATATATTTAAGTTATTGTCATGAGGCACACAACAAGGTCAATCATTCATCCTTTTACTTCAAGAACAGCTAAGTGAGGTCTCAGATGCAAAAGATCCAGTGAGCAATTTCACTAACTTGTTAAGACAGCAAGGGTACCCACTAGCCAACGATGGAGATAGTGGATCTAGACATCAATCATAGGATTGAAGCATACAAGTGTGGGTACAAGCTCTGATTTTAGAACATGCAAAACTATATTCACCAGTGGATACAAGGAAAATCCCAACTCCTAGCCATATGACACCCCAACCCTCTTACCCTTCAGTATAGAAAGAAAGAAGACCAGAACAGGCACTTTGGAGAAAAGGACACAAAACCTTAGCTAGAGCAATCTCACACAGCAACCATATCATATCACAAACTTTTTGTCCATTAACACAAGTGAACACATGCAACAAAACCTATGATGAAAGTGAGCAAGTAGTCGCTTTCCTCAGAGTTCAGCAGAACATCCCAAAGACCAGGAGCCACTGACAATCTTCCTTCATGTATTCTAAGATAGAAATTGACACATATTGCATGCACTACTTGGTCTGTCCCGAGTATTCCATGAAGCAGGGACTGCAAACACTCCTACTCAATTCTGTCTTTCCTAAAAGGTAATAGATATTGGAAAATACCCCCCCACTAAGATTCATTCCAATCGTCAATAGGTCTGGTAGATGCATTCTCCTAATGCTTCATTTTTTTCATCAAGCAAAATAGATCATTAATCATCGGTCAACTAATCATTTCATACCATGCATAACATGAGTTATAAGGGATGCTGCAATCAGGCAGAGCCAGCATGAATGGAAATGTTTCTGGGCTATGGATGCATGATATTGCTATGAAACATAAACATGTTCTATCTGCCTCATGAAGGGTAGACCTCAAACATATGGGTCTTAGAAGCACCAGCAATTTTCCAAAAAAGAAAAAGAGCGGAATCTATCAAGTGCATCTTATCCTATCAAACCTGTAAGTAACATCCCAACCCATCAAGTATTTCTAAAAGAGCAACCCCTCAAGCACTGCAGCTTTTCCTGATCTTCCCCAATTCCAGGTCATACACAACATCATTTAGGAAGCCAAGTTTATCAACTCAGAGTTTATGTTTATGCTACAGACATAGTCATTTTTAAATTGCAAGACCAAGAGATCCTGTAGCTCAACCGAATGCATGTGACAACAAGAAACAGACACTACAATTTCTTTTAGCAGGAAGTTTGGACACCAACCTTGAATAGTGTAATCACATACGTTAGTCACATGATGCCTAGAAATACACAATTATTGCAATGCAAATGAAGTTGTAACAGAAACTATTCCTATCCTCCCTGGAGCTTGCAATAGATATTTTGAAACATATCGATCATCATAATTCTTCAAGGACAAGTAGCCACCATCATCCTTCCCTCCAAGTCTTATCAGGGAGAGCCAGTTGCCTTCTTGGAGTAGTCCTCCAAGCATCATCAACCTGTAAACCATAGCCTCCACATGGTCCAAAATCACAAGCATCTCTAACATCCATTCATCTATTGATCATAGGTAAGACGTTTCATAGTAGGTAGTTTGTACAAAAACTGCGAAGTGCACCATCACCCAGAAACAATCATAGTTCGTTGCAGGAATCTTGAAACCAACAGGAGACAGCATACCAACAGGTGGAGAGTGTCGGGATCAGCAACGGCACTCGGCCTCCACAGGAAAGTGGAGACCCAGCTAATACAAACCAAAAGAATGTGGGCACTTAGATGAGCATGCAGATGGGAAACAGAAGCCTTTGAGATTACAAAAGAGCCGACTGTCAGCCCAAATCTTGCATCTTCCTGCCATGCAAAGACTTGGGGAGCCCAAGGTGAAGCATACGCAGCAGTCGAAATGGCGTCATACGACCATGCCCAACAACTGCACATTCCTTTTGGTGTGACACAAAACCACGAAAATGGAGGGGGAACTCGCACTGACCACTGCGCCCAGGCGGAGAGAAAGTGTGGATCGAGCACCATTCAGCCTGGAGCAAACAAGGGTACTCTTGGGAAATTAATCTGCAAGAATTTCAAACACCATGTTCCATGTGTTGGGAGCAAAACACCTTCAACCCATAGTAATGGAATCATGGGCCCTAAAACACACATACATGAGTACGGAGAGCAGGCAAACACATACGACTGCACCGTATCCAACCCGAAGGTATCCTCCGACACAAAATTCTGAGACAAATTACTTTTACCTATAAGAGGGATTTCATCGAGCCAACAGGTTACACAAGAGATATGCTTATATTTTTACAACACCATGAACTTTACCAGGCTCAAATATTTCCATTAGAAAGGGCGCACACAGATATTTTCTTTTTGTTTTTATCGGACATGTTCAACAACTACAAGGGTTACCCAAGAAGTCCTGGGAAGATGCACAGGGAGCACCAAGGAGTAGCTTCGCCCTTAGACAAAACTTTTCGAGAAAACAAACTTAGGGTCACTTGCAACTTCATCACAAAACAACATATTTATACTCCCGAGATCCATATTTCGTAGCACATCGTCGAATAGGCCTCAAAATCATGCCCAAAATCTTGCCCTATGATACGAAGCATGCAAGACCATATTTCATTTCAAAAGCAAAAAAGGAGATCAGGGAATCCATTACCACCCTTCACTTGTGGTTCATAGAGAGAGGGTAGCAGAGTTGCTAGGTTTAGCAAGCCAAGAATGCCCAGTAATTGGGCCACAGATGTGTTGGTCCTAGTGTGATGGCCACCCACCATAAGTTCTTCACCATGAGCAGGTACATGATGAGGAATTGAGAGATGGAAAAGGGCATCGCAGGCCGTGAGTCATCGTTCCATAGATCGACACCAAATACTTCCGAACAAGTCCAGACGTCATGCCTGGAGAGCACCAACTTCCAAAATAGTATGACTAAGAGCAGGCAACGCAAGGCTTCTAGGCATAGAAGCACTGAACAGGAGATCGTATGCAGACATTCCAAAATACTTCTGAGAAGCCGACGATAAGAGACACTTGACCATGATATAGAGGGAGGAAGGAGCAGAAGAAGCCCAGCACACCCCGACTTGAGTAGACAGCAATGGGTTGCCACAAGAAGCACCACCCCGGAAACAAAGCAAAGTCGTGCATGAAAGCTTAACTCCAAGCGGAGAAACGGGGAACACCTGCACCAGGTTGGAGAGCAAGACAAAACTCGGGCATGACAAGCAAGGTGGAAGCGAGAGAGAGGCACCAACAAATGCCCCACATCATAAAACAAATGGGCACGCCGGAGCTCCAAGGCGTCTACCCTCCATGGTCGCAGCATGCACAGGGGAAGCTCAACACCTTCAACACAGTAGGGTTAAGAGCAGACCCCGCAAATCAACACTGAGCCTCGATCACTTCAAAATAGCTAGAGCAGAGCTTCACCCCGCCATAGCTTGAAGCAGTCCAGACGAAGGGAGGACCGCCAAGAAAACAGACCCCAAAAGTAAAGGGGAAAAGAGGGAGAAATGACATGAGCTAGCCGACTATACTTGTGGCATCAAGGTGGTGGTAGGTGAACAAACGGACCCCAAACCTAAATGCTTGGATTAAAACCCATTTCGTGTGTCTGCCACTGACTCCCAATCAAGCAACTCGCATATATTGGATGGACATCATTTTTATCAAAACTTCGACTCATCACCTTTTTTTTTTTTTCCTTCAAAATAGAACAGAGGGAAGGTCAAGAGAGGAGAATAACCATCCCTCTATCCAAGACAAACACTTAGAACAAGACATGTCAGTGGTGGGAAAGTGATGTCAAGATGTGTGTGGGGAAATGCATATGTGTATGTGGAAGAAAGAGAGAGAGAGGGGGTAGGGGTTGTTTCTGTGCAACAAACAAAATTAAAGATCCAAATTACTAAAAAATTGAAAGAAGAGAGGTACCCAAGGCCAACCGAAGGCCACACATATTCATCCTCCTCCAAGTGTCAAGGTGCATCTCACAAAGTATGGACACGCAAACTTGGAAAAACCAACGGCTAAAGGCCGATGTCCCCGGCAACGGTGCCAAATTGTTGAGGAAAGGGGAGCAACAAGCCCTAACCGCCTCACATGGAAGTGAGAGGTTTCTCCAAGTTGGGGCAAAGAATGAGAGGAGAGGTTCACCCACGCTCATGGAGCAATGGCAACAATGGCCAACGTCACAAGGAGCAAAGGGGAACATCCTCCCAACCATGCACACACACATGCAAATCCATACACCAAGACCAACGCCATTGCACACAAGGAGGCAAGAGAGTAACAAATGACACCTTCTTCCATTACCAAAATGGAGGCCAAGGCCATGGCCAAGGGACCTCCCTTTTACAAATGAGGCTCTTCTTTATATAGAGAAGAGAGGCATATGTGAATAAAAACATGTGGTCAAAGGACCACATGTGCTAAATCAAGAAAAGAATCTTTATGTGATATGAGACTAACCACCTAGAGAGAGAGAGAGCGCGTGGAGAATTCTTATGTGAGGATTTTTGGTATTTGTGCAAAAAGGAGTTTTCAAAAAAGGCTTCAATACCATAGACTTAGAGGAAATATCAAAAAGGGCTTTTAGGAGAGTGTTCACATGGACATCTCCTAATTTACAAAAAAGAAGGTTTTTTCATGAGGGCTAAAGGATGCCATAACATGAGAAAAAATATGGGCAACCCTTGTAGCAACAGTAAGTATGTCGAGCTTCATGCTAAAACAGTAGGACTTCCACTCTGTTCTATCTCTGCATTGATACAATTATACTTCAATTGAACAACATCTGTTAACTCAATGTCATCCCATCTTGAATTACTCTTGATGTACAAATATTTAAAGTTGTTGAGTGTGAGCAATCCTTTTCAAAATTTCAGCACCCTCTATGGGAAAAACCTTCTGTCTCCTTTATCTTCAATGTCAAAGTGTTCATATTCGTTATTACTTTACGGCTCTTCCAAGGGAGAGCTCAGAGATCGTTCCATAAATGATCCCATCCTCTTATATTTGAGTGCTTCCAATCTTCAAGTACTCAATAGTCTCAACAAAATTCAATTCAAACTGAGGGATCGCTGCTTAACCGGTCCCATCAACTAATATCCGACTGCTGACTGCATAAATGTTGATAACATCTATGCGGCCAGTCCACGAGCTAGTGTAGGTGGTTGGGCCTTTCGCCTCTTGAGGCAGAGGTGAGGGTTCAACCTTCTTCTATTGTAGGACATATGTGGACCTAAGACCATTGTAATACCTTTGGGCAGTAGTTTCTCCTAATGTTTTCCTTTGGGCAGTTTAACCCTTGTTTTATGGGATGCGGGGAGTCTAGTGGATAATATGCTCGTTCATTTGTACAGTGGTTCTTTCAATCAATTAATTCAAGCTCTTTCAATCAATTCAAGCAAAGGAGATTACGCTTCTGATGAACTTCCTCTTAAAAAAAGAACACCTATGGTGCTGCGAAAGATAGCTCCAAGAAGACCCCCACGGGCCACAATTCTTTTGCAATGCAATTATAGTAGTCAACCATGGCTCAAACTTACAACATCCATTTTTAGTGCTACTGTAGTGCTATCAAAACCGATAACCTGCATCCAAGCCCACGTAGCATAGTGGCTAACGCCTTGAAGATGTGGGAGGAAGTCTTGAGTTCAAGTTTTGGATGGACATGTTTATGAGTCCGTCATGATGGGTGCCTCTACGTTATGAGGTGGGTGTGTGGGTGTCTATTTTGAATTCATTGTACTCTCAAAAAAAAAAATTGATAACATGCACACTGTGTGTCTCTTCGTTTTTTGACCTACGCTGATGACAAGATGGAAGAGACATAAGTGACGATTATCTTTGCTCATCATCACAATGATGGAAAGAATTAATTCACTGACTCAGTATTGTCTACAGAGAACCGAAGCTTTTCAAGTTTAGGGCAAAGCGCATTGTTGCGTTTCTCCTGGAGGTGAAGGGTTCAACACCTTCTCTCCACTTGAACGTCACACTTGGGTAGATATTGGTAGTGGCTGAACAAGCTAGTTTCTAACAAAGAGACAGTGTGGATGATCAAGTAACTTGGCCATAAGTGCTTTGGATCGATGACCAATTCGAGGAATGTCTCCCCAAAACTGAATCCTAGACTCTCTAATTCTGCAATAATATTTTTGGTTATATTTTTCTGTTGGAATTTATTTTTAAAAGCATCTTTCATTAGATACCAAGTCACAAAATGGTTGTTGGGGAATTGGTTGAACAACTTATCTACCAACCCTTCTAATGTTTCTAGGAAGAGAATCGAAAACACATTTTTCCTTCCTATTAATCCCCTTGTTTTTCATAAAGCTAAAAACCTCCTAACATGCTGTTTAGGGTCTTCGTGCGCTAAGACTTTGAAGGAGGGGAACTTAATGTTTAATCAAGAGATTAAAGTGGCTAAATATATTGGATCTATCATGTTCTCTACTGATGAGGATGAGGAAGAGGGACTGGCGGACCTACATGCAACTTTCCTTCTGGTGGTTTTGAAGGAGATTCTATTACCTAGGGTTTGTGACTGCATTATGATCATGAGCTATGCATCCTCCTCCTTGTTGATTCGTGACAAAAGCTTGTTCATTAACAAGACTGCGGAAAATTGTCACTTGTTGAGCTCTAACGAACTATCATCAACTGTTGAGCTCTTGTACTACTTGTTAACACAGCGAGTGAGCTTAACTAGCTAAAGCTCAACTACAGAATTCACCACGTTACAAGAACTAAGCTAAAGAGATATTAGAACACCTCTATAATCATCAATAGCTTAGCAAACTTTCTGAAGCTGAAAATTTTATAACTATATTTGAAACTCATCAAAATTTCACTGGAACTTCACCGGACTGTTACCGGACTGTCACCGTAATCTTACCGGAATCAACTGCAATTCTGTTTGTAATTACTTCAAATGATTGTAGATGAAGTAAGAAAGTAATACTTGAGCTTCCTTCAGTAATTGAACTCTTTCTGAAGTTTAAGAAAAAACTTCACCAGTTTAGAATACCTTTTTACGGTCAGACTTTGTACTGTGTACTTGTCCCGTTTCAAAAACTCTTTTGATCAACTTATAGTTGAGACTCCTAGCTTCAAGATGAGCTATCTCTCATGAAAAAATTTACACTGTGTTACGAGATCTAACTCTCAGAAGTACCGGAAAATGTTTACTGAGAAAACTGTAACTATTAACTAACTTTCACAGTAACATGCAATTACTCAGATTTCTTCACATACGAAGAATGCGCTCAATCTTCCACATGAACATGTGTTTTCTATTAGAGAAGATGTGTACAAAATAGCTTGGCCTCACTTTGCTCATAACTATGGAAAACTCTCCTACTTTGAGTAGTTATTCCTTACCATCTCTCTCAGATGAATACCCGACAATTCAGGTTCTATTATTCATCTTTACATACGCGATCTCTGACATCTTCTTCTTCGTCTATATATTTTTTCTCTCTATATCTTCTCACCTACATATTCCGGTTCTATATGCTCTCTTATATACAATTTTTGATCCGGGTTTCAACAACCTCGTAATGCTGGAAGTTTCTACGCTGTATATTACAGGCGTGAATTTGTCCCTTCACTAAGGCTTTGATTTTCTGAATGCTTTGTTTCTGCTTCTCTTTTTTTTTTCTTTATTAGTATGTCTGTCTGCATGCCAAATTTGTGAGTGATTCTTCAACAACTCCCCCTCAATCACTAATTTGCATTCTCTGATCTTTCATATATTCTTCTTTTCTTTTATACTGCCATTTCTTTGAATATGCTTGTCTTTACTTCATCTAAGCTCTTTGTCAGAATATTTGCTATCTGATCCTTTGTAGATGTGTATACTATTTCAATCTCCTTCTCCATTACCTTTTCCCTTAGGAAATGATACTCAATCTCTATGTGTTTTGTTCTTGCATGAAATACTGGATTTGCTGCAAGATACAACAAGCTCATATTATCTCCATGTATGATAGGTATACCTTGATCAATACCCATGCTTTTGAACAAAGTTTGCATCCATATCACTTCTTTAGCTGCTTCCACAAGTCCTTTATATTCTGCTTCTGTTGACAATAAAGCCACTGTGTGTTGCTTCTTTGAACACCAGCTTACAATCTTATCTCCTAGGTATATCATATACCCATGTGTTGACCTTCTATCATCTTGGCTTCCTGCCCAGTCTGAGTCAATGTATGCTCTCAACTTTATATCTGACGTAAAAGGATAATATAATCCTTCTTTTATAGTTCTTTTGATATATCTAAGAGCTCTTTGTCCTGCAACCCAATGTTGATCCTTCGGACAATGCATGAACTGTGAGAGAACTCCCACTGCATAACTAAGATCCGGTCTTGTTAGTGTAGCATAAATTAAGCTTCCCACTAACGAATGATATTTCCTCATATCTTTAAACTCTGCACCACCATATTTGCTGAGTTTATGATTTACTTCAAGCGGTGTTCAAGCTTCTCTACAATTCTCCATATTAAACTTCTTCAGTAAGTTTAGAAGATACCTTTCTTGCGAAACATATATGCCATGATCTGTATATGTAACTTCCATCCCAAGAAAGTATGATAACTTTCCTAGATCACTGATCTTGAACTCTTTTTCAAGCAATCTTTTTACCTCCTTGATTCCTTCATCTTAGGTTCCTGTGATTATTATGTCATCTACATAAATAAAATGTAGATCATACCTTCATCTGTTCTCTTGATGAGTAGACTTGCATCAGCCTTCGAGCTTTGGTATCCAAGGTCATTGAGATACTTCACAAGTCTGTAATTCCAAGATCTTGGAGCTTGCTTCAATCCATAGAGAGCTCTTCTTAATCTGCAAACAGGATTTGGGTAACAGGAACTTACAAACCCTTCAGGTTATTCCATGTAGACTTCATCTGATATATATCCATTCAAAAATGCATTCTTTATATCTAACTGACTTAGCTTCCATCCTTTTGATGCTGCTATAGCAATCAATGTCCTTATGGTTGACATCTCTGCCACCGGACTAAACGTCTCATCATAATCTATGCCATGCATCTGAGCATAGCCTTTGACCACCAGTCTAGCTTTGTATCTGGCTATCCTTCCATCTGCAAGTTTTTTAACTTTGTAAACCCATTTATTTCCAATCACTTTCTTACCATTTGGTTTTGGAACAAGATCCCAAGTCTTGTTTTCTGCAAGAGCATTAAACTCCTCTTTCATTGCTTCTTCCCATTGTTTCTTACCTTTTGCTTCACCATAATTCTGAGGTTCTTCATCCTCCTTTACTAAGTAAGCATAGTTTTCTGAGTCAAATAAGAAGTGTCATAGGAATACCTTGTTGGTTGTTTCCTTACTCCGTTTGACCTTCTTAGCTCATATTCTTCATGTGTATCTGAATACAAATCTTCATCAAATCTTGGTTCATCTTCATTTCTCATACCTGATCCAATCCTGGACGTACTTGCCTGCATATGATCTTCATCTCCATTCACCTGCATATGTGATTTTCCTTTTTCTTTCCTTCTTGTCTCTTCTTCAAGTGTTTCAACACTATGCTCTTTATCTGTATACCATCTCTTTCCTTCATCAAATGTCACATCTCTAAAAACAGTAAACTATTTGGTTAGAGGACTCCATAACCTATAACCCATCTGTTTTTCATCATATCCGATGAACACATATTTTTCAGCTTTTGGTTCAAGCTTATGTCTCAGCTGTGATGGCACATAAGCATAGGCAACTGATCCAAACACTTTACAATGATCAAGTGTTGGTTTCATGCCCCACCAAGCTTCATAAGGGGTCATCCCATTTAAAGTTGTACATGGTAATCTATTTACCAGATATGTAGCTGTATTTACAGCCTCAGCCCAAAGATAATTTGGACAATTCTTCTCCTTTAACATTGCTCTTGCAAACTCAGCTAGAGTTCGGTTTCTTCTTTCTGCTACTCCATTTTGTTGTGGTGTATACCTGCAAGTTATTTCTCTTTTGATACCTGCATTCCACAGATAATCATTGAACTCTCGAGAAAAATATTCTCCTCCTCCATCAGACGTTAGTCTTTTGAGTTTCTGTCCTGTAAGTCTTTCAGCATATGCATGAAAATGTCTGAAAGCTTCAAATACTTCTGATTTCTCTTTCAAAACAAAAAGAGTTATCCATCTTGTTGCATCATCAATAAAAAGAACGTAATACCTTGAGCCGCTGATAGATCCTTCTTTTGTTGGTCCCCATACATATGTATGTATGAGTTCTAACACACCATCGTGTTTGTACCCTTTCTTCTGGAATGGTAACCTGTGGGCTTTTCCCATCTGACAGGCTTCACATTTGTGAATCATATGTTGATTCTTCATATTTGCTAATCCTCTCACGGATTGTTTCTCCACCATAGTTTTGAATCCTGTTTGATTAAAATGTCCTAACCTCTTATGCCAGAGGTCTAACTCTGTGAATACCTCATCACCATGTGTGATCAAGGCTTGACCAACATTTCCTTGTACTTTAAGAGTAAAAAGTCTACCTTCCTTTTTACCATGGACAATCTGATTGTATCCATTCTCTGGATCTTCAACAAATACTCCTTCATTTGTAAACCTGACTTGAAAACCTTTTTCTACTATCTGACCCACGTTGATCAGATTCTTCGGGATTGTTGGAACATACAAAACATTTGTTAGTAGGTCAGCTCCATTCTTACACTTTACTTTTCCAATTGACCTTACATTATGTTTTGTGTTATCACCTGTCTGTACTGTATGATTCGAAATACCTCCTTCCAGTTCTGATAACAATTCTATATTTCCTGACAAATGATTTGAACAACTAGTGTCAATATAGAATACCTCCAGGTCTTGGTTTTTTGTCACACTTATTGAGTTCATCATCAACGTTGTATGAATGTCATTCTGCGTATCATTCGCATAATTGTAGTAGGTAGTGTTGTGACACTGATTCTGTCCCCAACTTCTTGCTCCACCTCTACCATATCTGCCTCTTTGGCTTTGTCTTCCTCTTTGATATCTTCCGCTTCCGCCTCTACTATTATTATTCTGATTCTGACTTGATCCTTGAGAATTATGCCAGTAATCATGAGCCAAATGATTGCTTAATCCACAGATGCAACAAGTCTTCTTTTTGTTAGTCTGATTACCTCTACCTTTACCTTTACTTTTACTTCTGGCATTACCTCTTCCTCTTGCAAAATTTGCTTGAGTAGACATCTCCTCTTCATCTTTTTCTTTACCTTTATCACATTTCTTCTTATTCTTTGCATACATAGCCGAACTATATCCTTTATCTCCATCTGTCTTCAAATCTTGCTCAAACGTTAGCATTAGTCCAAGCAACTGATTTAAATCTGGTACAAAATGATTTAAAGAGAGTTCAATTGAGAGTACGAAAGGTTTCCACCTTTCATCTCCTCTCAATCTTGCAAGCACTTGTGCTATCAACCTGTGATCTTCGATATCTTCATCAATAGATCCAAGACTATCCGCCAAATCTTTCATCTTAGTGACATAATCACTAATGCTTTGACTTTGCTTTTTCTTGAACGTTGTAAACTCCGACCATAAGCTAGCCTTCCTAGCTTTCATCGTATTTTGGAAATGATCTTCCAATGCACTCCATATGTCCTCCGCTTTCTCCAGACCTCTAATGTGCGGTAGTAGATGATCTGCAATTGTATTGAAGATATAAGCTCTTGTCATTGCATCTTTCTTCTGCCACAGCTTCAAGGCTTCTAACTCTTCTTTCTTCGGTTGACTGTCGTCTTCGAAAGTCGGCTTCTTTTCTTCTCTTGTCACATATATCATTAAGTCTTTACTCATAAGTAAAGCTTCCATGCGCATTACCCATGCGGGATAATTATCTCTGTCCAATTTGTCAATAGAGATATGATTTGCCGTAATCTTCTTGTTTCTGTTACTTCCGGTGAGTGTAATGGTAAAAGGTTTTACCTTTTACAAACCTTTACCCTTGAGAATTACTTTCGAACATTTCTTGATGCTGTTTGTTGTTGATCTCCTCAGCTTTCACCTTTCTTGTGAAAGTTCTTCAAAATTTTCTCTTGTACCTTTACTTCCGTTTCTACTTCTAAGAGACCTTTTCTGTTCTTCAGAACCTTTCTGCTCTGATACCACTGTTGATTTGTGACAAAAGCTTGTTCATTAACAAGACTGCGGAAAATTGTCACTTGTTGAGCTCTAACAAACTATCATCAACTGTTAAGCTCTTGTACTACTTGTTAATGTAGCGAGTGAGCTTAACTAGCTAAAGCTCAACTGCGGAATTCACCACGTTACAAGAACTAAGCTAAAGCAATATTAGAACACCTCTATAATGATCAATAGCTTAGCAAAATTTTTGAAGCTGAAAATTTTATAACTGTATTTGAAACTCATCAAAATTTCACCGGAACTTCACCGGACTGTCACCGTAATCTTACCGGAATCTTACCGGAATCAACTGCAATTCTGTTTGTAATTACTTCAAATGATTGTAGATGAAGTAAGAAAGTAATACCTGAGCTTCCTTCAGTAATTGAACTCTTTCTGAAGTTTAAGAAAAAACTTCACCAGTTTAGAATACCTTTTTACGGTCAGACTTTGTACTGTGTACTTGTCCCGTTTCACAAAACTCTTTTGATCAACTTATAGCTGAGACTCCTAGCTTCAAGATGAGCTATCTCTCATGAAAAACTTTACACTGTGTTACGAGATCTAACTCTCAGAAGTACTCGAAAATGTTTACTGAGAAAACTGTAACTATTAACTAACTTTCACAATAACATGAAATTACTCAGATTTCTTCACATATGAAGAATGCGCTCAATCTTCCACATGAACATGTGTTTTCTATTAGAGAAGATGTGTAGAAAATAGCTTGGCCTCACTTTGCTCATAGCTATGGAAAACTCTCCAACTCTGAGTAGTTATTCCTTACCATCTCTCTCAGATGAATACTCGACAATTCAGGTTCTATTATTCATCTCTACATACGCGATCTCTGGCGTCTTCTTCTTCCTCTATATCTCTCTATAGCTTCTCACCTACATATTCCGGTTCTATATGCTCTCTTGTATACAATTTTTGATCCGGGTTTCAACAACCTCGTAATTCTGGAAGTTTCTACGCTCTATATTACAGGCGTGAATTTGTCCCTTCACTAAGGCTTTGATTTTTTGAATGCTTTGTTTCTGCTTCTCTTTTGTCTTTCTTTATCAGTATGTCTGTCTGCATGCCAAATTTGTGAGTGATTCTTCAACACTCCTTGAGCTTAGGATAAGTTCTAAAGAGAAAAGGAGTTACCTTTCCAAATTATTGTGTCAATACTTTCTACACTTCATTCTTCTTCTGTTTGAAAAATGTGATTGGCTAGTACTTCGATGCTAAAGCTTCCTTATCTCACTGGGTATGCCAATTGTTTTGCATGAATTATTTAGATAATGGGGTTTGAGTGTTTGTAGGAAAGAATTAGAGAAGAATAATAACATGTTGCATTTGAAAGTTCTTTGTGCTTTGATTAGTACAAGAAGACTACAATGCTTTTGCTTTTATGAGTAAGAAAAAAGTACTCATTGTAGGTTACACTTTAAGACAAAAAGTACACCCAAATACTTCTAAGTACTTCTGAAGGTGGCCAATCTCTCTACCGCTTCTTCATCTTAGCTCAATGGCTTCTCCTTGTGCATCATGCACTCAAGCCTCCACTCAAGATGAAGTCATGGTCACTTTCCACTATTGATCTACAACTCCTCTTTGGCAGAAATCTAACCACTCCTTGGTTTGTCTTCTTCCTTGAATGAGGTTGGCCTGCAATAGACAATAAAGCATACTATACTCTCTTTACTCTTCACTTGGCTCTCTAGCTCTCCATTGACTATGATTGGTAGAGATTTCTTTGCACCCTCTCTCTCGCGCAATGTTATCTTGTCTATGTTTTTGCTTACCTTTCACTCAAACATTCTTTACTTGCACTGCGACTCACAGTGCATACGCACGATTCACTTCACTCCACTTCACTTGTGTATCCAAGATCTTGGCCTTGGATGTGCATCCCACTTTCCCACTCCTTGGTGCACACACTTCACAACTTCTTGTATTTCTTATTATGCTTTTTCCTTCTTGTTGTCTCTCAAAATCTTCTCACATGCATACCGACTATATCCTGTTTTGAAATTTAATAAGCTTAGGAAATTACCTTAATAGAAACAAAATTTTAATGAGGTGCCAAACATACGCTTTTTGCAATTTATGTAAACTTTGCACTTTGATCTTGAATTCTTCAAAATGTAGACAGAAGGGAGGGTTCACCTGAACCTTCCAAAACCTTGAGAACCCTTCAAAAGATTGTAGAAAGCCTTTAGAACTTGTAATTAAACTCAACTAAGAGCAAATGTGAGCATACAGATGTGCACTACTTATGCACCCACTATTTGAGAGCCCACCCATGCACCTCTTTGTGAACTAAGTACCATGATAGGCTCAATAGAAATCAAGCATTTGTAGGTGGATATAATCTTTTTCCTTGATTTTGCAATGTTTTTTGTGATGCCACGATGCTTTTCTTGGTTTCCAAAGTGTGTCAATGCCAACCGAATATGTCGAATTTCATTTTTTGGGCCTAACAAGGAAAGGAATGGGCATTTAAGTGCTTAGAATCATGAAATGTATCATCTATGGTTGAAAGAAGTAGGAAATCCTACTTGACTTTGTAGTTCTTTACATTTGACACATGTTGGTTCATTAATGGCCCTTATACACATATATTATCACATGTTAGTGCACATTCATATGATGCCCCAATGTTGAGGGGAAATATTTTGTTTGTTATTGAGAGGAAAAGTGGACATATGAGCAAGTGCAAGTGCATTTTACGGCATCAAAGACCATGGGAAGATGAAAGGATCGAGCCATGGCTTCTCTTATGGCTTGGATCAATATTAGGATCTTTTGACCCTCTCGGGAAAACTACCTTCACTCTTGTTTTTCCACTTTTTCTCATCTATTTGATTGCACGATGAATAGTTTTGTGCATATGTATGTATAGGAAGATGAATGGTAAGGATATTTGAATTCTTTTCTTGAAGAATTCATGAAAGAGTCATTCATATTCATTTAAAGTACTTCAAGAACATGCATATCCACTCCCATACACCATTGCAATGTTGTTTATGGTATGCTAATTTGTGAGAAACCAAAGAACATTTAAGAGTGGCATATTCATTCCTTAAGTTTGGGAGGTATCACTTGATATCCAAGGCTTTTCTTTTAGTGATGGGAGATTATTTTATTCATTTCCACATGAATGAATATTATGAAATCTTATTATAGATTCTCAGAAGTTACTTTATGGAGACTAGAGGGCACATGAGATAGTAGCCCAAAGAGTGGGTAAAGATCACTCTTTAGGCAATGAAGATAGGGAACCATCAAAGGCAATCTTAGACTATGAGAGACTATGGGGTGTTAATAAAATGCGCACATGGAGTCATACTTTTAGAGTTAGAAGGAAAAAAAGTCAATCAATATTTGGGATAGCTATTCTTTATGGCATAGCCTAGATGCAAGAATAGCTATCCACTCCCATACACCATTGCAATGTTGTTTATGGTATGCTAGTTTGTGAGAAACCAAAGAACATTTAAGAGTGGCATACTCATTCCTAAAGTTTGGGGGGTATCACTTGATATCCACGGTTTTTCTTTTAGTGATGGGAGATTATTTTATTCATTTCCACATGAATGAATATTACGAAATTTTATTATAGATTCTAAGAGGTTACACTATGGAGACTAGAGGGCACATGAGATAGTAGCCCAAAGAGTAGGTAAAGATCACTCTTTAAGCAATGAAAGTAGGGAACCATCAAAGACAAATCTTAGAGTATGAGAGACTATATGGTGTTGATAAATTGCGCACATGGTCGTACTTTTAGAGATAGAAAGGAAAAAAAGTCAATCAACACTTGGGATAGCTATTCTAAAGGGCATAGCCTAGATGTATACCACTTAGGAAAGTTGGCATCACAAATAGCACCTCACATGACTCACTTAAGGTTTTTGTATTGGTTTTAGCTCTATTAAGAGAAATGGATTCCAATAAAAGATATGTAATAGGATGCCATATAATATGTCAATCCAAAATGTAGACTGGTCCTTGGGACCTAGCTCAACTCGGTAAGTAGGCAATTTTAGAATCATCTAAACTAAGCTACTCTAGTTACAAAGTACCATCGAAACCAGCTTTTTAGAGGGGTTGATGAAGTACCATCTCAGTCATGGAGTTCATATGTCTACTTTATTCATAGTGTATCTAGGATCATCTGACGTGATCACTAGAAGATATCATGATGTGATCAATAGAGAGGTGTTTAGAGAACATCCCTATGGACCTCCTTAGGGATTGTGGTGTGGGACTCTACTTTCATTATGGCTTTCCTTCACATGGGAGTTTGATTCTCCACTAATTAGGAAGGCAAACATCTTGGGAGCCCATGATCGCATTTATGGAGAGTGGAGCCAAAAGATTCTAAGAAAAATATGTTTTTATCTCTCACTTCACATAGGCACTTTCTTCTATCATCATCTTTGATGTCTATATCATGATCAATAGGAGGCCTGGGTTGCCTCATGATTGCAGCCACAAATACTTATTCCAATACTTCCACTATTTGTTCTTTAACTGGTAGAGGACATGTAGGAAACAAGAGTGTAAAAATCACCCTCTATTTTAGTTGGTAGAGGACATTTGTGGCTGGTTGGTTTTCAAACAGACGATTCACTTCACATTTAATCCTCAAGAACATGGACTGACACCAATCCACTTGAACTCCTACTTCAAATGCTTCATAGATTAAAGAATATTCTACAACACACCATAATGCTTAGCTTGGATATTAATTGCTAAAGTTGGGAATCACAATCCAAGTCAAAGTGGATATGTCATCTTTGCATTCGTATGGGAGATACATGAAGTTTGATAGCTATGGAAAAGAACCTAATCTTCACCATCACAAGTTTAATCTTACATGTATTTGCTACATGCATGCAACCTAGTGAACTTAGGCATAAATTGGATGCTAGGTGAAAAAAATGTGGCTTCTTAGGTTATGTGAAAGAGTAAGAGGGACTTAACAAAAACAACCTCAAATAATCATTCCTCTCTAACCATTATTCTTTTTATTGGAAGAAAACTAACCTTTCCCATCTCAAGTTGTTTCAAGTGTATCTACTACTTGCATTGCACCTAGTGAACTTAGGCATAAATTGGATACTTGCTGAAAAAAATGCATCTCCTTAGGTTATATAAGAGGATACCAAAAAGGACTTAGACACTTTAACTCTAGAATCAGCGAACTATATGTATCAAGATCTTGAATTTGACAACCTTTTCTCAGGAGATTTTCCAAATATATCCATGGCGGTAGATAAAGAAGAGGCAAATAGACTATCCAATGACAATGATTATCATATAACAAAGTTGATCGTAACAATTGAGATGGAAAATGGTCAAGAAGTATCCCTTCTTAGAATGAACAAAGTAAGTGCATGTGTAAAGGCAAGGCCAACGTATAAGAGATAGCCCAACAATGAGGCCCAATTCAATGGCTCTCTTCCCTCCTTGGGTCGGGTGAGGGTTCAATCCCCACTAGTGTCATTGGTTTGGCATGTTGACTTAGACACTATAACTCTAGAATAAGGGAACTATATGTATGAAGATCTTGAATTTGAAAACCATTTTTGGGGGGATTTTCCAAATGTATCCATGGGGCTAGATAAAGAAGAAGTAAATAGACTATCCAATGATGACGATTATCATATAACAAAGTTGACCATAACAATTGAGCTGGAAAAAGGTTAAGAAGTATCCCTTCTTAGAGTGAAAAGAGTAAGTGCATGTGTAAAGGCAAGGAAAACATATGAGAGATATCCCAACCATGTAGCCCAATTCATTGGCTCTCTTCCCTCCTTGGGTGGGGTGAGGGTTCAATCCCCACTAGTGTCATTGGTTGGGCATGTCAACTTAGACACTATAACTCTAAAATAAGGGAACTATAAGTATTAAGACCTTGAATTTGACAACCTTTTGTCAAGGGATTTTCCAAATGTATCCATGGGGGTAGATAAAGAAGAGGCAAATAGACTATCCAATGATAATGACTATCATATAAAAAAGTTGACCAGAATAATTGAGCTGGAAAAAGTTCAAGAAGTATCCCTTCTTGGATTGAATAGAGTAAGTGCATGTGTAAAGTCAAGGCCAACATATGAGGGATAGTCCAACAATCTAGCCCAATTCATTGGCTCTCTTCCCTCCTTGGGTGGGGTGAGGGTTCAATCCCCACTAATTTCATTGGTTGGGCATGTCAACTTAGACACTACAACTCTAGAATAAGGAAGAGATATCCCAACAATGTAGCCCAATTGATTGGCTCTCTTCCCTCCTTGGGTGGGGTGAGGGTTCAATCCTCACTAGTGTCATTGGTTGGGCATGTCAACTTAGACACTATAGCTCTTGAATAAGGGAACTATATGTATCAAGATCTTGAATTTGACAACCTTTTGTCAGGGGATTTTCCAAATGTATCCATGGGGGTAGATAAAGAAGAGGCAAATAGACTATCCAATGATGATGACTATCATATAACAAAGTTGACTGTAATAATTGAGTTGGAAAAAGGCAAGAAGTATACCTTCTTAGAGTGAAGAGAGTAAGTTGATGAGTAAAGGCAAGGCAAGGTGTAGCTAAGTGATGAGTAGCACCTCCTTTAATGTCAATCCGGGAAGACGTGAGGATGGTATGAAGACCTCGAGCAAGTGGAGGCACAAGTGCGTGAGTGAGAAGCACACAAGCATGCACACACATACACACACACGCGCACACACGGCAAGACAAAGAGTGAGAAGCAATGAAGTTCTTAGATTACTTTCAAAAAGCTCTTACAAGTTCATTTCAATTACAATTCAACCTCAAAAATGAGCTCTCTAGCTCCTTTTATAGTTTTTGACTAGCTTTGGCCCTGTCCAGACCTAGTGTCCGGCCTAGTTAAAATTTAGGTTCCAGGGCTTATTAGAGGGCTCAAACGAGATCTAAAAAATATGAAAATTGGCAGGTAGATACTTCTAAAGCTCCTCAAGCTCAAGGACTCCTTGGCTTGCACAAAATGGAGCTACAAAAATACGAAATGATATTTACAAGGGTTTCAGTGATGAAAATCACTATTTGTGTAGGGGTTTTCTCTATTGATTTGTCATACATACCTTCGAGCTCCCTACTTGCTCTTTCTTCTTGTGTGTCAACTCCTTGATGTCTGAAAAATTTAGGTGGCCTACTTGCCAGATCTTCTTTGAGTGCCATGTCTGCTTGTGCTGTCCCTTCGCTCTGACTCTCTTCGTCTTGTGGCTCCTTCGGTTCCCTGACTGCTGCCAACACCCCCCCACTCTCGCGTCTGTCGCCCCTGACAGACCCTTGTCTAGAGGATTTTTGAACATAATATTGGATGACATCGGAGGCTAGGTGGTGTTCTTCGAGTCGTAAGCCGCGTGAGCAAATCATCCCAATTCACAGGTCCGGGGACGTCTGGATGAGGCACCCTCAATTGTTCTGAGTGAATAGTTCTCTCCACAGCAAATAATTGGAGGAGATGTGATGGTCTGGGTATAAAGATTTCGGAGTGATATTCCCAGAATCCTGTGATGAACATCTCCTCAAATGTCTGTTTAAAGCAGGCTGGGAGGTACTTGATTCTGGCGTGCCAAGCATATATTACTTCAATTGATGGGGTGGTACTCATATCGTACACCAGATCCTGGTTTCTTGTCACGAAGCCTGCTCCTGAGAAGTGGGGGGTCCTTAATGTTCTTAAACGTCCTGAAAGTGATCAGCATTAATTCAAATATTTTCATACACATCTGGGCCATCACATCGGGATTATTGCGTAGCCGAATGCTCCAGTGACGGACTGTAGAAATCATGTAGTTCACCATGGGGGGTCCTCGTGGAGGTGCTAGATAAACGTAATTTAACCATTTTGCGCAGGCTTTGATGTCTCTGACGGCAATAGTGAATTCAGGCCAGGTGCGTCTTCGAAGAACTGGAACGTAACAAGGATTATATTTAATAAACAACGGCATATTTTTCCAGGTTCGGACCATTTCAGGATATGTTTCCAAAAGCCTGATCCTCCAGGTGGGTTGATGGATGGACCCACGCTTAGCACTTTCCGGTATATCATCTGGACCAAATTGTGTAGCAAATGTGGGAGGCTTGCCGCATCGTTGTTGAATCTCGGCGTTGTAATCGGCCAAAAGTATGCAGTAAGGCACATATTGGTCATTATTGGTGCCGATCCATCTATGATGAGACATGCTTCTGAAATATTCTGACTTTATGACAGTTTCTTCTAGGTTCGCTAGTGATTGGATCTGAATGGCCACCCGTTCTTCGTGTGTGTTCGCTGTCTTTTCCAGTGTCTGAAGCCACTCGGGTGCTTCCACTTCCAAGGTGTCTAGTCCCTCTGAGGTTCGTTGCCCGCCTGACATTGGCATAGGAGCATACGGTTCTTTGTACGAATCATCTACCTCAATAGGGACCAACTCTTCTGGCTCTGGTTCTACTACTGGAGAGGGCTGCCTCTTGTATGTCAGTAACCTCTTTTGTAATTCTGCCACCTGCTCAGTTAAGGCCTTTACCTCGTCTGAGGTAGAGGTTGATGGGACACTCTTCGGTTGTTCTTCCTGTTCCTTAAGTCTGCTCCGTAGTGTGTCACGTTCTCTTTCCAAGTCATCATGGGCTTCCAGGAGATCTGCATAGCTTTCCAAAATGGTTTCCATCGTCTCCGAGGGAACTGCTTTGAACTGCTCTAGATCTATCTCGTGGGGAGAGCCTTCCATTGCCGCTTCCAGATTCTCTTCATTTTGTTTCTGCAGTCTCTTGTTCTCTTCAAGTGCCATGGCCATATGTTTCCTGAGTAACGCCAAGTTACGTCTGACTCGTAGGTTATCGGCCTGGTATACTTCGAGCAAAGCTTCTAGTTGTTTGACGCCTGATTCTGTCGATGGTTGGGGTGCCTCCAATAGTGTTTGGTGAGCCTGCTCAAGCGTTGTATAACGTTGATTCACATCTGCATTTTCCTCTTCCAGCATTTTAAATTGCCTTTGTAAGTTCTGGTGATTTGTTGTCAGTTGTTGATACCGGCCGTCCAGAGCTCTGTACTCATTTTGAAGCTGATATACACATTGATTTAATGCTAGAAATATACTATTTACATTAAATGATGTAGGGGAATGGGGGTGGGAAAGGGAGTTGTGAATGATGTGGATGCAAGTGGAGATGTGGGTGGAGGGGGTATGGGAGATGGAGGTGGCATGGGGGGAGGGAGCGGTGCAGTGGCAGGAGATGTTTCCATAGTGTCAAATGTTTGAGTGACCGTGTAGATGGGGATCATGGGTGGGGTGGATGTGATGTTAGTGAAGAGAATGGTGAAAGTGGGCATGGTGACTCCCCCGAATTGGATTCCCGGAGAGAGTGGAATTCCCATGACGATTGAGTGGACGTGGTGGTGATAGTGTCATGTGGTGGAGTGAGTTGTTTAGTGAGAGGTGGGGAGGGTGGTGACAGTGGTGCTTCCTGATGTTCTTCTGCTTGCGTTGTATCTCCTGGTGCTGATACGTTGATATGAATTTGTTTCCCGGACCTCATGTGACGGGCGGGAACTCTTCTCTCAAATCGGTGAATGTAGGCCATTGCCTCATGAATGGCCTCATCCAATCCTACTGCATCGGCGTGTAGGTTTATGGACTCGATGAACATGTCATCCACGCCTTCCTCTGCCAGCAATTGGTTCATGAGTTTCTTGCCTGCTTCCAGTGACATTTTATGTTGTTCTTGAACTAGCTGCATGGTTCGATATAGTCTTTTTATTTGAGCCGAATACGCGGGGGCACTTGCTAACTCTGAAAGTTCGTCATACTCTTGTTCCTCGTAGGCTTCTTCCTCTTGTTCAGTCTCTTGTTCCTCGACGTCGACTTCTACAACTTGCGGTTGGGTGGGGGCTGACGTTGTTGTATGGGTTTGTGGTTCCTGAGCTCGCTCTGTTTCCGTTTCGAGATTAGAGTCATAGATTAGTCTAGCCACTTCTTCATCAGTGAGATCATTGAGAGTAAAGCCCTGTGGAAATTCCAAATCTGATGGGACGGGTGGAAACACCAGATTGGGTCCCTCTGTACTTGGTCTTGGTAGCCGAATGGTGAATGGTCTAATGCGTCGTGTCTGGGGAGGGGTAATTTCTGGTGTAGTGGTGGCTCCCCTTGGTTGAGCGCAGGGTAATTGGACTCCCCCTCTCATCTTCTTTGATGGAGGACCTGCAGCTGATAGCCTTCTCTGGAATTCCTGGGCCCGGGACCATACGAGTGCCCGCTGAATAGGCACGTCATAGGCTAGACATCGATAGATTATCTTGGTCAGAGCACAACATCCGTGAATTACATTTTTCTGCTTCTTGTTCCACCGTTGATGGGCTAGGTGAATCTGATCTATGATCCAATGTGGTACGTTGATAGGGAGGCTTTCTGTCTCTGCCAAATACAAGCTAAACCATATCTTCTTTGGGGGCATGGTGAATCTTTCCTGGGCGGGGAAAGCAAAATGCTGCATGACGGTCCGTAGTTGAAGAGCGATGGTCAGTGTCATCGCTACCATATCCTTCAGCTTATTGAGATCTTTATGTTTCATTCTGCCTGGAACCATTGTTTCCTTTTCAGTAGGAATGTACATACCATACATGTCCAATGCTTCTCGTACCAGGTTGAGGGTCAGTTTGAATCTTTTAAGTTCATGCCCCGGCAACAGTGAGGGTAACACAAAGGTGTTGTCGCCTCCCTTGGCCCTGCTCGGAGTGATGGTACTGATAAGATAAGAACAACGTAAGAAATCCGGCTTTGGTAAGTGGGCCCTGAAATAATTGTCCAAGCCAGCTTTGGTCCATACTGAACGCATGACTTCGGCATTCTGATAGCTCTCAAACTCGTGCGTGAAAAAATGGTAGCGTCCCCATTTACCATTAAACTCCAATTCAGCTTCCCAAAAATAGGTTCCATCACCCAACGGTCCTGCCACATCACTGAACCAATGAGCGTGTTTGCCCACTTGAGAGGTGTGCCCCTGGGGAGGATCCTGAACTGGGAGTACATGCACAGCTTGAAGTTCTTGCGGTCTTTCGGTAAGATGTGGTTCGAGGAGGAGTGTTTCTATATCCACAATCTGTGCGCTGGATCCGACGTGAGAACTGGCACCTCCGGCTTCTGCCATGGCCCTGCTTGCTTGTTGGTTGTGTGAGAATATAGAACCAGGTGTTAACATTGTAATGGACAGAATAAACCCGTTGTTGTCCCTGTTACAACATTAACATGAGGTAGATGATGAGTCAGTGGTTAGTAAGTGCACGATGGCAGTGTGTGTAGTTAATGCCTGGATAGTCCTAGGAGCTAGATGGAAAGATGCACTATCTGACTAATGCAGTTAGTAAGTGGAGATGAATTCACAGATTGGGGTCGGGGGGTTTATTACAAGTCTTCGGTTGCCAAACACCATGGATGGCTTTTGGTCTTGGTTTTGTGGAGACTCGGGAGGGTTGCATGAGTAATTCTGCTGGGAGTTGTTGTGTCATTGGGACCCATCTACAAGTGAGTCTGTGCGTGCTTCTAGGTGGCAGTGTGTTCGAGTGTATCAGACAAGAGTGGGTAGCGACTGCTTGACCGAGTGAACCCTGTCATGTATGATGTGAATTGTGTGGGGTTAGTTGAGCCTGCAAGCAAGCCTTAGGCACCCAAATTTGTCCTGATTGCGGGTCAGCCTTCATCGACTTCTTGGGTACCCAAATGGATTTCACTTTCTCAACAGAGGTTTTAGGAGTCCTCTTATTAGCATCAAGTCGTTGATTACTAATAGGAAGTTGAGACCGTTGTTGCCGCTTAGTTACGGCCGGCAGCTCGTCTTTCCGCACCCACATTTGTTTCATCGGCTGAGTTGTTCTGCTTCGCGCGTTCTTTTGGTCTCTCGCCCGGAGAGTCTTCAGTGATTGATCTGCCCTTAGTTGCTGCCTCCTTCTGGCCTTTGGAAAAGAAGGGAGTTCCATTGTGGTTCTGACTCCTTTTTTGAGATCTTCATTCTTCTGCATCACATAGCCTTGGACAAGAACAGCATGGTCAACTTCATGTGCACCCCTGGAGGGACCAGGAGTCCGTGTCTTTTCTAGTTCCTTGAGTGCTCCATTATTTAACTCAATTGTAATTCTAGTTTGATTCACCCATACCTGAAGAAGTCCACTTCTTAGGTTTAAGTTGACTGCTTGGTCATAAATCCAGTCTTGACCCAGGACAAGGGGTTCAGTGAGGTCCTCATCTTGACATACTAGCACTTTAACTGTCATTGCCTCATCATGAATATAGAGGGGAAGTTCCACCTTGCCCATGCAAGGGGTTTCCACGCCTTCCAAGCCTATGAGATATGCTTCCACAGGATTGACAGTTAATTGCAACTCTTGACAGTAGGACAATTTAACAGCACTAGTGGCTGCACCTGAGTCAATCAGGGCTCTTACAGTCCTTGCACTCTTTCCTTGTCCTATATCTAAGGTTATGAAAGGACGTCGGTCAGTTATTCTATGTGAGCTAACACCTGAAACTTCACACATAGCCACGTCATATCCTTGATCTGCATATGCATCTTGCCTAGGGTGCTCTCTACCTTGTCTTCTTAATTTCATTCTCCGTATGCGCTCTAGGGCTTTTGCTTGAGCTTCTTCTCGAATTCGCTTTTCTTCCTCTTTGCGTTTCTTAGCAGTATTGAGTCGACTTAGCATTTCCTCTGTGAGAGGTTCCTGATACAACTTGACTCTGCATCCGCTGATATAACTTGGGAGAACATCACCCTCTAATGTGGCTAGTTGTACTGCTCCACTTGTTGAGATTCTGTTAATGATCATGGGTCCGTAGCCTCTCTTCTCCAGTTTCCTCGCATGTTGCTTCAGTGTGTAGACTAAAACTAAGTCGCCTTCCTTTAAACCCTTATCCTTCACATGGGCATCAAAGTATGCCTTCTGTCTCTTCTTAGCTGCATATATCCCTGCAGCTGCTTTCAGTCTTGTTTCTCCTAATCGTTCAAGGTCAAAAAGTCTAGAGGAGAGTTCATGACCCGTCCATTCGTGCTCTTGTGCTACTTTCAATGTAGGTATTAAGAAGTCTAAAGGTAGCACGGCGTTTTGGCCAAATACCATCTAAAAGGGGGTGGCTTGGAGTACCGTTTTGTAGGCGAATCGATATGCCCAAACAGCGTGGTGTAGCTGTTTGTCCCAATCAGAGCGTTTATTGTTCACTAATTTTGTCAGTACATTGCATAAAATCTTGTTGGTGCTCTCAGCCTGGCCATTTGCTTGAGGGTGATAGGGGGCAGATTTCTTATGAACTACCAAGAATTCTTGGAGCAGATTTTCAATAACTTCATTCAAGAAGTGAGTGCCTCTATCACTAACTAGCTCTATAGGTAGCCCATATCTTGTGAATACATTTTCAAACAAGAATTTAGCAGTTGTTTGAGCATCGTTCTTCATTGTGGCTTTTACCTCTACCCACTTAGTTAGATAGTCTGTTGCAACAATGATATATTCTGCATGGGAACCCTTAGCTGGGGGATTAATAGGACCTACGAAGTCTATTCCCCACTTAGAGAATGCACGTCCACCCATCATAGGTTTCAGTGGCATCTCATCTTTACGTATAGGATACTGAGTTCTCTGACAGACATCACATCGTTTCACATAGGTATGTGCATCCATGTGAAGCGTAGGCCACCAAAAGCCCGCAAATAGTATTGCCTTGATCACCCGATCTGGTCCAAAGTGTCCTCCTGCTACACCTTGGTGAGCACTTTCCAAGATCTTGAGATATTCACTTTCATGGACACATAGCCTCAGGTAACCATCTTTACCACGCTTGTATAGATTATCACCAATGAGTGAGTAATCCTGGGCTTCTTGTTATAAACTCCTTTTCCTAGCCAGAGTCATGTTTGGAGGGAATGTTTTCGTCCTCAGGAAGGATACTAGTGGTTCACTCCAATCTGGCACTATGGACACTTGATAAAGAGTGGCGTGTTCCACAGGTGGTTTAGTGCAACAGATTGAGCATTCCTTGCACAACCTTTGGACATCAGCTTCCATAGTTGGCCAATGTACTCCGAGTCTCCTTAGTGTCTGTAAGGTTCATTGCTTTGAGTAGTGTTGCTCTAACGCACCTACATGTGCTAAATGCAACCATTTATTGTACTCGTCCTCTTCCACACAACAAGCCAAGATTCCTTGATCTGTGTGCTTGTACATGCTTCCTGCCATGATGTGGTACTTTTGGGCTTTCACAACCTCTCTATTCTGTGTGTTTACTACTGGATGGTTAGGCCCGTATGTCAATACTGGTACCAATGGCTTAGCCCACTGCGGCACCACTTCCAAATTAAACAAGTAAGCATCAGGAAGATCATCTGATACTCCTTGTGGGGCTTCTCCAGATGTGATTGCTCTAGCACAATGGTGAGAACCACGTTAAGAAGCTTCACCTCCTTAATGTCAATCCGTGGGAGAGGTAGGAGTGATATGAAGATCGTGAACGTGAGATGATGTGAGAGTGAAGGTGAGAAGCACAAAGATGCACACATGCAGACACACACACAATGAAGAGACAAGCAAGACACAATGGAAGGTGGGAATTTATCTCTATTACTCAAGAATACTCTTACAAGCTCAAAAGAACTCTAATCTCAAACAAGCTAACCTCAAAAATGAGCTCTCTAGCTCTTTTTATAGTTTCTAGACTAGTTTTGACCGGTTTCACATCTAGTGACCGGCCTAGTTAAAAAATAGGTCCTAGATGCTATTTGGAAGGGTAAACAGTATCTAAAAATAACGAAAATTGGTACACGCATTCTACCTAAGCTCCTCAAGCTCGAGGACTCCTCGGCTTGCACAAAATGGAGCTATGGATTACAAAAATGGGGTTTTGTCTATATTACATATGTTACAAGAGTGATGAAAATCACTGTTGGATGTTTGAAGAAGTAATAAAAATATAATTGTTTTGAAAAAATGATCCGACTGGCTCCCTGCTCCGTCTTTACATGCTTCCATGTCGTCTGTGCCTCTGACAGTGCCTCTGACTGTGCCTCTGACTGCTTCCAACACCCCCCTCCCTCTCGCTTCTGTCGTCCTCGACAGAACCTTGTTGTGCGGTCTGTCGGATGTAGTTTTGTAGGAGGTCGTGAGCGAGGGTGTGCTCAGAGACTCGAATGCCTCGGGCCAGATCAGCCTCGAGCTTCTCCCAGTCGATCGGTTGCGGTTCGTCGGGTGGCGGGAGTTGATAGTGCGCGGAATAAACCATTCGTTCACAGGCAAAAAGTTGCAATAAATGTGTGGGCCTGCTGATGAATACCTCGGAATGGTATTCCCAAAACCCGGTGGTGAACATCTCTTCAAAGGTTTGTTTGTAGCATGCCGGGAGGTATTTTATCCTACAGTGCCAGGCATAACACACCCGGAGCGATGGCGTTGTGCTCATGTCATATACTAGATCAAAGTTACCATGCTCAAATCTCGGGGTGTTTACATGCGGTGCCTTGACGCGTCGGAAGACTTTAAATATCATTTGCATCATGTCAAATATCTTGACAGTCATATGCGCGGCGATATCATCCATATGCTTCAGGCGAGGGAGCCAGTGACGGATTGTAGCCATCATATAGCCAATAGTGGGCAACTCGGTAGGTGGCTTGAAGTAGGGGTAATTCAGCCAATCCTGACACTGCCTATTGTTGTGTACTTTAATAGTGAATGCAGTCCAAGAGCGGCATCGTGGTACTGGTCCCCAGCAAGGATTATACTTTAAATATAAGGGCGCTTTCACCCATGTGCTCATCATTTCTGGGTACTCCTGTAAAAGACGTGTACGCCAATCTGGTTGATAAATAGTGCCTTGTTGCGCATCCAGTGGCAAGTCTTCAGGCTCGAACTGGGTTGCATGTGATGGCTTCTTGCCAGTTCGCTTTTCTATGGCCAGCTGGTATTCGGCCATTAGCATGAAGTAAGGTTTGTATTGAAGCTCATGCCCGGATATGTACCTACGTGGGGCCAATTGAGCAAAGTAGGGAGATTGCAGAATTCGTTCTTCTATCATGGCCATAGCATGTAGCTGGGCCTCGACTCTAGCTGAGTGCGTTGTTCCAATCTCCTCCACAGTCTTCATCCATGCGGGGGTCGGAAGTTCGTACGTCATCTGGCCTTCAGCCGTGACTTGTCCGCCTGGGATGGGTGTGGGCTCGTATGCTTCTTCAAACGTTTCCTCCACCGGAATGGTTATGTTCTCGTCGTCAGCTGGGATCTCCGGTGGGGAATCAGGCCGTGGTGGTGCTTCGCATACATCTATGCGTGATTGGAGAGTGGCTACCTGGGCCCGTAGTGCGTTGAGTTCCTCTATGAGTTCAGGAGAGGGGTCCACAGGTTCTGGTACTTCTGCTGCTACTTGTACTTGTTGTGTTGCAGGTTCTCTGAGCTGTAGTAGCTTGTGATCTTCCTTTAACTTTTGATGCTCTTCGTTCATACGATCATAGTCCTCGAGCAATCGAACATGGTCATCTAGCAACATCCTCATCGATTCGGATGGGATTGCCTTGAATCTGCTCGGACTTAGTGGTTGTTCTGGATGATCCAATGCCGCTTCCAAGTTTTCTCTATTCTGCGCTTGAAGTCTCACGTTCTCCTCCTGGGCTGCGGCTAGGTGTCTTCTGAGTAGGCCCATATTCCTTGTCAGCGTCGCGTTTCTAATCGTTTGGGCTCGAAGTAGGTTGTCCAAATCCGCAGTGGCTTCTTTTGTTTTCTCCTCACTTTCTAGTTCTAATTTGTGATAGGCCTCTCGTAAATCTTGGTATCGGCTGTTCAGTGAGGCATTCTCAATTGATAATGAATTAAGCTGCGTTTGTAGTTCATTCGTCGTTCTCTGCAGCTGTTGATAGTTGGTGCCAAGTGATGCAAACTCATCGCGGACTTGTGTCATGCACGTGAACATTTGTTGAAATGCGGTGTCTATGGTGGGCGATAGTAGTAATGAAGTGCTAAATGAGGATGCAGTGGAAGTAGATGCAGCGGGAATGGGAAATGGGGTTGGGAAGGTGGATGCAGTGGTGATCGTGGAAAATTGTGATGTGTCTAAAAATGTTTGTGCCGGGAGTGAAGTGAGTGGTGGTGCCGTGGGTGGTGAGATGTCCATGTCACTGGACGTGTTTAGTGTTGTGACTGTGAAAAGTGGTGTGATTGTGGGTGGTTGTGTAGGTGTGAATACGGGATTTACAAATGTAGAGTAATTTACAGGGGGGATGACTGGAGCAGCTTGGTGAAAAGGGGTTATAGGGGTTATGGTGGGTTGGGGAGGTGAAACTGGTGAGAAGGTTAATGGGGTTAGAAAAGTGAAAGGGGGTCTTAAAGGTGGGGGAAACGCTGGGAAGGATGAAGGGGTGAAGGGGTTAACATGTAGATGCGGAGGGTTGGGTGTGGGCATGGTGGTATGAATGGGCAGGGCAAAGGGTGTGGCTATGTTGCCTTGTACTGGTGTGGATGTGGGGGAAGTAGGTGGGTGTGCGGGGGATACAGGATGGGTTGGTGAAAGATGAGGTGAGAGAGGGGTAGAAGGTGTGGATGTTATTTCGAGGATAGTGGTGGTATGTACAACGGTAGTAAGTGGTGGGGAATCTACAAGGATGGGTTCTGCGGTCAATGAACTTTCGGAGACAAGGCGTGCCTCCCTGGCTTGTGCTGAAGACAGAGCTCCTGTTGGTACACGAATATACTCTCCGGGCTTTGAAAGTAGTCGCACTCGGCGGGGATCAAACTGTGGTAGTTGCTTTCTTTGTAAGTACCTGAGTGCTTCATTGGAGCCTACTGATTTGACTAACTCTCTGAACCCTTTGATGTATGCGTCTTCGAATCCTCCGGAGATGAGTTCCTGTTCAATTAATGCCTGGCTCTCCTCTTCAGTTAACTTCTTCCGGGCCCAGACTTTCTCCATCGTACGATATAATTTCTTTATGGCCAGCGTGTACGCTGCGGCTTCGAAAGTCTCATCTTCATATGTGCTGGTGTCGCCGTGTGCGTCGGTTTGTTGGCCTTGGCCGTCTGTCTGTCCTTGTTCTTGGGAATCTTGCGTGCCCTGGCTGGCTTCATCGTCGCCTTCATCGTCGTCTGTTTTGGTTCTTTCTTCTTCAGAGCTCGACACAGCTTGTCCCTGTGGCAGATCTCGCGGTGTGGTAGGGTAACTGGGGCGTTCATATTCTTGGGAGAACATCTGTGCCTCTGAGTACTGAAATTCATTTGAGAATGCATCCGGCATCTCAAAGTCAAATGTTGTGTTTAGTGGTTCTGCCTCCATGTGTGGTATTGGAAAAGAAAAGGCGTCCGCACCAATAGTGGTGGGAGCTTCTGCTGAAGTGGTGGTGGGTTCTGTGGTTGCAGCTACCTGAGGTGCAGCGACACTAGTTGTGCCCTCCGTGACCACTGGTCTAGACAACCTTATGCGAATAGGTTGTACTGTGGGAGCGGCTTCTGTTGGTGATCGCTCTGGAGAGGGTTGTGGTGATGGCGACTCTGGCACTTGAAGACAAGGAATAGTGCCTCTCATGCGCTTACCTGCCCGTGTTCTGCTGGGCTTCCTGGCTTTCTTTGTCGTTCCTTTGAATGCTTTCAGCTCTTCTCCTGTTAATGCGCGTTCAATTGGCAAGTCATAAGCCAAGCACATATAAACAATTCTTGTCAGCGCACAACATCCATTAAGTACTTTCTTGCGTTCCCATCTGTGTTGTGCCATTGATCAATGATCCAGCTCGCCAGATCAACAGTCTGAGGTCCGGTACACGCTAAGTACAATCCAAACCATATTCTTTTGTGTGGCATGGTAAATCTGTCCTGAGCGGGGAATGCGAAGTGTTGCATGCATATCCGTAGCGGCTTTGACAGCTCAGGTGTAATTGCTGAGATCTCCTCCCACTTCGTGACATCCCCACGTTTCATAGGGTCTGGAACTAATCTTTCTCGATTTGTGGGCGTGTGGGTTCCATGAATCTTGATGGCAGCCCTGATTAAATCCTTTGAGAGGTAAAACCTTTTGTAGGGTGGATCATCCACTAAAGAAGGCAAAATAAAAGTTCCTGGGATGTCCTTATTCTCTGAGGCCAGCAAAGTAGTAATTAAGTAATAACACCTGTAAAAGTCAGGTTTGGGCAGGGGGTCGCTGAAATACTCTGTGAAGCCTGCTCTGGCCCAAACGTGAGTTAGGTCCTGGGTGTTCTGTAGGTCTTCGAACTCTCTGGAGAAGAATTGGTATTTTCCCCAAGTGCGGTCATCAAATGTCAAAGTGGATTCAAATATGAAGTCCGCGTCCGCTAAGGGTCCTGCAAGTCCCTGAAACCAATGAGAGTTACGGTGTATCTTTTCTGTGTAGCCCATAGGTGGGTTGTCGATAGGCATGGGCCCTGGAAATCCTTGGAATTTTGGCGGTGGAGCAGTCGGGTGGGATTCTGCTCGTAAAACATTGAGGGGCACTGCCGCTACACTGGGGCCTGCTCCTGATGGTCCTTCGTCAGTTTGCATGATGACTGGTGCGTTAGTGAGAAAGATCTGCTACCAAAGATTAACACATTAGCATGGAAATTAATTATGATCCCATTAAAGTGAGACCGCAATCCCTTTCCATAACTGATGCGTAACCCGTGTAGCCAAGTGCTGTGATGTGATGGATGCAATGCTTCTTGCAGCACTAGTGCAGGTCTCTAGACACCTACACGTTTCAGATCATGCATACATTTCTTGGTGAAATGAGATTATGAGTGATGTGTGATGATGGTGGGTGAATTTATACAAGGTTTAAAGGTTAGTGATTTAGTACAAGGTTGTATGTTAGTCGGGGGGGTAGTTTTGTCAGACATGGGGTTAGGGGGAGACGGTTGGACACGCTTCGGTATCCATTTCCTAAGGATCTTGGAGTGGGTGGTGGGTTTCTGCTGAGGGGCAAAGGGTGGTGTCGGGTGATGAAACGAGTTGTGAGGGTTATATATTACATGGCTTATGGGTTGAGCTATGATACATGGTTTGGGTACCCAAATCTGCGTGGGCGTGGGTCTATGGGTAAGGTACTTCTTGGCGATCCACATTTGTCGAATGCTGGGACCTGTAGGAGAAGGTCGAGGGGATGGTGGATACTGATTCTGTTTCTGCCTTGCCTTTTTCTTGTCGATCTCTGCCCGGTTGGAGTTCTTCGGTGCTTTTTGTCCTTTTGGCACCCATATTTGTCTGGTGCCGCTTCCTTTGGGTGGCCTAAACTGCTTTCCTTGTTGTTTCCTCTGATACTGCAGTCGGTCTGGGTTCCTTCGTCGAGGTTGACTCTGTTGTTGTTGAGGTTGAGAGGTCGGATGGACACTCTGCTTTAGAAAAGAAGGGAGATCCAACACTTGCGTGACCTGCCCATTAGGAAGTGATGCATTCTTTAACTTTAATCTAGGCCAGTCCGCAACAAGTTTGGAAGGATGAGCACCGCAGGGTGTCGTGCTCATTTGGCCGCTGATGCAACCCACCTGACCACTGATTGTGTCCATCTGCCCTTGCAGTTGGGTAACTGTCTCTTCTAGTTTGCAGGAAGTCCCAGGGAAGATCTCCTGTCGTCCTTCTGATTGACAATTGTCCATAGCCAAGCCCGAGTGGGTTGGTGTAGACGTAACGTGACTGGTCTGCGTAAAGATCTTCCGGTCTTCCGTCGCATGCATTTCATAGGGTCTAGGGTCACACCCGTCAAGCGGAATGCCGTTAGGGAAGTCAAGCGGTATCACTCGCTTCTGCTCTAAGGTTCCAATTTGTAAGGAGCCTTGTCTAAGATTTAGGTCCACTGAGTGATCGTATAGCCAATCTTGGCCAAGGATTAGGGGTTCTATCAGGTCGTCATCATGGCACACTAGTAGCTTTGCTGTCATGGTCAAATCCTTAATGAGGATAGGAAGGTCCACCTCACCCATGCAAGGGGTTTCCATGCCTCCTAGGCCTATGAGGTATGCCTCAATTGGCCGCATTTCTATTCCTGAATCCTTATAGTGGGACCATCTAATCGCACTAGTCGCAGCACCTGAGTCAATTAAAGCCCTGAGTTCTTGGTATGGGTTGCCGTGCTCTAGCCTAACTGTAACAAATGGTCTCCTGTCCACTATGCTAGGATGAGTGGTTGACTTTACTTGACACATGGCCATGGGATATCTGGGGGATGTTTCCAGATGGTTATAATATTCTCTTCCTAGTCCTTGTCTTCTTAGCTTCATGCGCTTAATGCGTTCTATGGCTTCTGCCTGAGCTTCCGCTCGTATTCTATTTTCTTCCTCCTTACGCTTCTTTGCCAATGTGAGTCGTCTAAGCATATCCTCAGTAAGAGGTTCTTGATATAGCTTGACTCTACAGCCACTAATGTAATTAGGCATTATATCTCCTTCTAAGGTGGCTAACTGTACTGCTCCACTTGTCGAAAGTCTGTTAATGATCATAGGTCCATAACCTCGCTTTTCTAACTTCCGTGCGTGCTGTTTCAGCGTATACACTAGAACTAAATCTCCTTCTTTTAGGCCTTTATCTTTCACATGTGCATCAAAATATGCTTTCTGTCGCTTCTTCGCTGCGTATATTCCTGCTGCTGCTTTCAGCCTGGTTTCTCCTAATCGTTCCAAGTCCATTATTCTTGCTGATAATTCATGGCCGGTCCACTGATGTTCTTGTGCAACCTTAAGGGTCGGTATCAAGAAGTCCAAAGGAAGCACAGCATTCTGACCAAAAACCATCTGAAAGGGAGTTGCATTGAGTACGGTCTTGTAGGCCACTCGATATGCCCAAACAGCGTGGTGTAACTGTTTGTCCCAATCTGAACGTTTGTTGTTCACGAGTTTCGTCAGTACGTTACAAAGTATCTTGTTAGTGCTTTCAGCCTGACCATTGGCCTGAGGATGATATGGTGCAGATTTCTTGTGAATCACCATAAAATCCTGTAACAAATATTCAATGACTTGGTTTAGGAAGTGAGTGCCTCGATCGCTCACTAACTCTATAGGCAATCCATATCTTGTAAAGACATTTTCAAATAAGAATTTTGCAGTCGTGTGAGCATCATTCTTTTTTGTTGCTTTTGCCTCTACCCATTTGGTTAGATAATGTGTGGCAACAATAATGTATTCCGCATGTGTACCTTTTGCAGGGGGGTTGATGGGTCCTACAAAGTCTATACCCCACTTTGAAAATGCACGTCCGCCCATCATGGGTTTCAATGGCATTTCATCTCTGCGAGTAGGAAACTGAGTTCTTTGGCACACATCACATCTCTTTACATAGGTATGGGCATCCATGTGAAGAGTGGGCCACCATAATCCTGCAAAGAGGATGGCTTTGACTATTCTATCTGGTCCAAAATGACCTCCTGCAACACCTTGGTGTGCAGTCTCTAGTATGCTAAGATAATCGCTCTCATGAACACATTGTCTTAAATATCCATCTCGTCCTCTTTTGTATAAATTATCGCCAATGAGTGAATAGTCTTGAGCTTCCTGCTCTAGACTGCGTTGTCGAGCTAAGGTCATGCCTTGAGGGAATGTGTTCGTCCTCAAGTATGTCACTAAAGGTTCACTCCAGTCTGGTGTGAGAGACACGTGATAGAGTGTAGCATGTTCTACTGGTGGTCTTTCACAGCAAACATGGCATTCTTTGCACAAGTTGTAGACATCTGCTTCCATAGAAGGCCAATATACTCCTAGTCTTTGCAGAGTCTGTAATGTTCGATGTTTCGAATGATGTTGCTTTAGTGCACCTATGTGTGCTAATTGCAACCAATTCGCATGTTCTGATTCATCTACACAACAAGCAAGAATCTTTTGATTATCCTGTTTATATATGCTTCCTGCCATTATTTGGTATCTCTGAGACTTGGTAATATCTCCTTCTCCGATCTTTAACTTAGGATTCTTGGGTCCGTATGTGAGAATAGGGACTATAGGCTTAGCCCATTCTGGTGCTATCTCAAGGTTAAACAAGTATGCATCTGGTAATTCATCGGCTATTCCTTGAGGAGCTTCTCCTGAGGTTAATCTTGAAAGGTGGTCGGCTCTAAGATGCGTCTTTCCTTTCCTAACTACCACTTCGAAATCGTACTCCATGAGCAATAGAAACCAACATATCAGTCGTCATGTGTTACATGGTTTGTTGACTAAATATAATAGGGCTTGATGATCTGTAAAGAACTTGAATTTGTTGGCCAACAAGTAGTGCCTAAACTTCTTTACGGCGTAGATCATCCCTAATCCTTCTCGTTCCGTCGTGGTGTAATTTCTTTCTGCTGCGTTCAATTGTCTGCTAGCGTAGGCTATGGGGAGATCTATGTTACCTTCATTCGTGGGTTGTGCTAACACACATCCTATGGCATAATTGGATGCATCCACATGTACATGGAATGGCTTACTCCAATCTGGGGTAGTCAATATAGGTGCTGAGCACAAGCGTCGTTTAAGTTCATTGAATGACTTTTCACATTCCTCTGTCCACTCAAAGTTGGTTAAAAGAGAGTGCAAAGGCTTGGCTATGATTGCATACATGTGTATGAATCTCCTATAATAACCGCAATGGCCCATGAATGCCTGTACCTCTTTCACATTAGTTGGTCTGGGTAATTCTGCAATTACCTTCACCTTTTCCTCATCCGTAGAGATTCCATTTTTTGACACAATGTGTCCTAGAATTTTGCCTTGTCTGACCATGAAAACGCATTTTTCTGGGTTCAAACAAACCTGATATTCTCGACATTTGTCAAATATTTGTCTTAACTCTGGGATATGTGTCTGTCTTACATTTGAATGAGCACATAAGTCATCGACGTAAACTTCCAAATTCTTGCGTAAGAATTCCTTAAAAACATGACACATGAGTCGCTGGAAAGTGGCGGGTGCATTTGTTAAGCCAAATGGCATTACACGAAATGCAAATATGCCCCATTCTGTGGCAAAAGCCGTCTTGTGTTGATCTTCTGGAGCAGTGGCTACTTGGTTATAGCCTGAGAATCCATCAAGAAAGCTGTAAACTTCCTTGCCCGCAACTCTTTCCAATAGGTGTTCCGTGATAGGAAGAGGATAACTATCCCTAATCGTTGCGGCATTAACTTTTTTAAGGTTAATACACACACGCAATTTTCCATTCTTCTTGGGCACAACCACAATGGGAGATACCCATTCGGTATGTTCAATTTCGTAAATGAATCCTGCTTCTATCAAGCGATCTATCTCCTCTTTAATCTTCGCAGCGTAGTTATCATTGTACGTGTAAGGTTTCTGTTTTGTCGGTTTTGCATCTGGAGTCATAGGGATTCTATGAGAACATATATCTGGATCCACTCCTTTCAAATCTTTATAACTCCAAGCAAAAACATCTCTATATTCACGCAATAGGGCAACTAACTCTTCTTCTTCTTCAGTCGTCAAATCATGCCCTATGTAGGTACATTTTTCTTCTTCTCCTTCTATGGCAACTATTACTTTCTTGGTTTTCTCTCTGTTATCATATACTTGTCCGTCATTCGCCTTTCTATTGGGCATTCGTACCATGATTCTTCTATCTTCAATTTCATATTTCTTGAAGTTCTCGGGTACTTCAAATAAAGATTCTTCCTTTTCTGTCATGGTGTCTTTCTTCTTTCTTTTCTTACCTTCACTCTTAGTGGTCACTTCTGTGGCTAACCTTACCTCGTTCGTAATGTCCTCGTGCCTCTGAGTGTGAGTCTCTACTTCGTAGAAATATTCTTCCTCTGATGCAAAGGGTGGGTCCATGATAATTGATTCTAAATCAAAATCGCTCGCATCCTCAAATGCATCAGTGCTAGGTTCACACTCTTCTAAAATTGCATCGCCAGTGATTGGCTCTATCATAAAAACTGAAATGTCATAGCCATCCTCGTCACAGTGGGGTGTCCATTGTTCTTCATTGATGGCTACATCCATGGTTGCTAGTATTTCTGCCCAACCATGGGGTTCAAACTCTTCGTCTGGGAATACTACAGGTGCATATGCTGGATCTTGAAGGGTTCGTGGATGTTGTTCCGCACCTAAGGTCCTGGCTTCTAATCGTTCTTCCTCTTGTTTGGCTACTTTACACATCCATAAATGGGTATCCTCATGCAACCAAGAAGGATCTGATTCTAATGAGTGCACGGATTCCGTCTCTACTGGTGTCTTATGGATGGTATTCCATTGTATTGGGGGTACATCTCGATGTGAATAGTCTTTAAGATTGACTTTGGTAGTCACTCCTAAGTGTTGCAAGTACAAAGAATTAGTTCCCCAATCTTGTACAATTTGCAACTGACGCATGAATGGTCGTCCCAATATCATTTCATAAGCACGATTTTTCGCAAAGTCACAAATGGCAAAGGTATGCTCAAATTCTACACCACAAGTGGTGAGAGATATGCCTTCTAGTAAGCCTAATGGTTTTTCTATGTGTCCATCAGCCATTTGCAGCTTCATCCTGGTGGGTCTGAGTGCTGGCTTACCCCAACGTTTCCACAAAGCGGTGGTAGCGATGGCTACTCCGGCTCCCGAATCTAAGATGGCTTTCGTGGTGTAGCCCTGATGGGTTATTGGAAGATATGTGTTACCTTCCTCTCCTTCGCTTACGTCTCCAATCTTTTCCACGAGTATCTCTGGTACCTTCTTATGTGATCCTATCTGAGAGGGTGTGGTAGCTAGCTCAGGGAATTGATTTGCTACGTGCTTCCACAATTCTGGTTTTACCTTTAACAATTCCTCCAGAGTGAGATTACACTGTACTTTCGTATTCTTGATCACTTCCGTGTTCCTAGGGATCACTGATTCTTCATTCCTCACTATTATCATGGGTGCTCTCATACTAATAGACTTTGCTTCCCAAGGTCCTGTGAACTGAGGTAATTCTTGTAAAGAATTAGATTCAAATCCTGTGGGTTCACTCAGTTGCTCCACCTCTACATCATCGTAAATAGAGGGGATGTCTTGGGGAAATTGTTCCTGCAAATCGTCTATTTCTTGAATAGGAGGATGAGTTCCTTGTTCTTTTCTCCATTTCTCTTCTTGTATTTCTCTCAAAAATTCATGTGAGTACCTATGTATGGAAGACAAATTGTCTTGACTTTCTGTATTGGGTACTGGAGACAGGGATGGTGCATTCCTCTCCTGTGTCTCTGGGATAATAGGGTTCCTATGCTGATCCTTTTTCTCTTTGCTTTCTATCAAGTGTTCTAGCCTCTCCATTAGTCCTTGAAAGTGTAGTTCCGGTTTTGCCATGTTATTCCAATTAAGATATCTAGAGGCTTCAAACAAAGCTTGTGCTAATTCTACCATTTTCATGCAAAGTTTAGTTCTCTCGATTTCTAGATCAGCTCGAGGGTAGTTTTTACTCATTTCCGTGACTTGAGGTCCCTCTTTTATTCTAGCCTGATATGCACGAAACATCATGTCTAGATCTTCGGGTATGGGCTCCGCTAAAACCGATCCTGATTTTTGAGCTGGGTTTTCTTGGTTTAATTCTTGTGAGGCCAATTCTTGTATTTTGGCTCTAGACTCCCTTAAACTTCCTTCCAACTCACTTATCTTTTTACTCCACTTTCTCTTTATTCTTTCTCTAGAATCTTTCCAAGATTTCGTCTTTTTACTACTCGATTCTGCAACTTCACTAGTTCCGGCTACTTTCTCTTGATTAAGCTGTTGGTTTTGTAAGAGCGCCTGGGCTCTGGTTATAGCTTGGATAGGCACGTATGTAGGGTTGGATCCATCTGCGTTGTTTACAATACCTATCACATTGATCGGTGTCACATTCGAAGCGTTAACTGGGTTCTTAGGACAATCTTTGATTATGTGCTCTTTGCCACAATCGACACAAAAGCCTTGTATGTTATAGTACTGTGATTGCCTTGCTATTGGGGGATGTGGACAATCCTTAATGAAGTGATCTCCTTGGCACCTAAAGCATGGTCCTCTAGGGCCCTGTAGTCTTTGTTGTCTCAGTTGGGGCCGTGGGTTTGGGTTTGCGTACATCACATTAGCATAGTCTGGCTCCCAACTAGGTTCCATTGGTGGACTATCATAATGATATGTCTCCACATGTTCTGGTGACTCCGTGTAATAAGCGGGTGGGCTAGTTACATGAGTAGAGTCAAAACTGTTTGAGTTCGGGTCACTTTCTGTGATCAAGGGTGAAGAAGGCACTAAGGCCCTACTTAGGTTTTCTTCTGCAGCAGCGTATTTGACTGAGATGACATTCGCTGGTGGGGGTGGCTGCTGAACTAAGACGGGTTGAGGTCTCTGTTGAGCCTGGTATGGGTAGTTCTGAGGAGGCCTATAGTAATAAGGCTGAGCATTGTATTGGCCTTGATACCTACCTGGCTGCTGGTATGTTTGCGGGTAGTTCTGTCTCACGGTTTGTTTGTTGTATGGGCAGTCCTGAGCCGTATGATTCGTATATCTTCTCTCAATTGTGCAATATTGGCCACTAGGGTTGGCTTGAGGTTGAGGTGCATTGGGACACACGTTTGCTAAATGATTTCCACCACAAGTGTAACAACGCACATTTGTTGGCAGCTTGGGCACCTCTTTACTAGAAACTCCTAGTTTTTGGGCCACTTTTTCTGCTAGGTCCTCTATCGAATTAGACAATTTTGTGGGTGCTAGAGAAGAACAATCTGAGTCCTTATAGACCTTTGAAAGTTCTAATTCATCTCCTAGGTTATCCTCAATGTCTATACATATTCTTACACACTCCTCTAGCGTTCTGGGTTCTTTTAGGTACACATAAGAGCGTAGTTTAGTGCTCAACAAGCCATCTAAGAACAGTGATACTTGTTTGGCTTGTGAGGGTAGCTCTTGCATTGGACATCGTTCGACATATTGTCTGAATCTACGACCTGCCAGTCTTACTGTTTCCTGAGGGGTTTGTTTAAAGCTATGAATCAACGAAGACGTGTCGTGTCTAATCCCACTTTTAGAGAATTCTGTGATGAATGACTCTAAAAAGTGATGGATGTCTCTAAATTGCCTTTGTTGCAATGGTTGAAACCAAGTTAAAGCGGTATTCTTTAACGTTAGCCCAAATGCATTGTATTGTGTGAACATGTCCTCGACTTGTTCTGCTCTTAGTACTTGCTTGAATTCTGCGACATGGTCATAGGGATCTCCTGTCCCATCAAAGTAATTCTTCATTGATTTTACTAACTGTGTGGGTCTCAATACTCTTGCGTGTTCACGTGGTCTAGGTAGAGGGAAATCATCTCTACCACCTAGTATTCCATGATCTCTTTGTCTCTCCGCTCTATTAGTGTTCGTGGTTGTTCTATCTCTCCCTATGGGGTGATTGAAGCTTACTTCCGGTCTTTCTTTAGTTCCTTCTCTTTGATTTCCATGGGCTGAGGAGGTTCCTGCCCCTTGTTGACTTGTATTTATGTTCGTTCTAGATGGAGGGAAGATCAATTCACCTCTCCATGTGTATGTGTTTTTAGCGCATTCAGGCACCACAAAGACTCTTTCTGAAGTCTCATCCAGGTATACAACCTTTCCAGGTGTATCTGGGTCCTTGAATTCATAAATTGTAATGATGCCTATCTCACCAGGGTTTTCCTTTCTGTACCTCCAAAAGGCTTCATCTGTCTCTTTATTTACATACAACTCGGTGCTCCTGTTATCTTGAGGGATCCATTCTGGGATGAGTACTCTTGTTAATACGGATTTCCCTCTAGGTGTTCTAGGTTCTTCTAACGGTTCTTTCCCTTGAAATTTCGCTTCCGTCCCTAATTGAATTGTGCCAAACTCATTAGTATCGTTTGGTTGCGTACTTAGAACGTACATGGTTCCTTCTTTGTCTATGTAAGCGTCTCTCTCAAATTTCACCACTGGTCTTTCCAATCCAATGGGTTGATCAGGGTTGTGCAGTTGCACCACTTGCCTTTGCAAACCATCCTCATAGATGCGAGCACCTAATCGGTTGGTTCGGAGAAACTCTAGTTGCGTTCTATAGGGTCCTTCGGGTTTTTCTAGGTATGCTACATGGGACCCTCCTTCTGGTCTGTCTGTGCTAAATGCCATTTCTGATTCACTTGATTCTGAGCTCAACTCGTAGGGATAACTACTATTCAATTGCTGAGCCCAAGATCGTGCGGTAGTTCTTACACTAGCCTCTGATGATCTAAGGCTTCTTCGGTCCGACTTACCTATATGTTTGCCCGATCTAAGGTTCATTAATTTTCTTCCTCGCTCAGTCAATTACACACTTAGATCGTCAATGGTTCTTTGTGATTACTTTCTTGATCCTTTTTAATTTCCTCTGGATTCTTGTCTTAATTTATGCGTCAGGAATTCGACTTTCGTTATGATTTTGAGTTCTCGTTCCGTCAGACTTAAGTTCTTTTCTTTAGGTTTTCGTCACACACACTTTTACTTTAAGTCTTAAACTTGAAAGAATTAGGTATCTTGAACTTGAGGCGTTCCTATCGTCGTTAATCCACAATGCTAACGTTTAGCCTAAGCTAAGAATTGACTGAGGGGGTTGAGTAATCTTCCAACCTCGAGTCGGCTTTTCTGGTTGCTCTGATGCCCTGTTGCCCAAGAAGCTGTGCTTCCCAAGCTCTGTCGTCTTCACTGCCTTGCTTGCTTGCCTTTGATTGCCCTTGCTAGACCTGGAAAAATTCCAATATTAGACCAATTCACAAGATGATCAAACACTTGAGCATATACACCTTTTAAATCCCTTCCCTTTTTGCCCAAATTTTCAATGTGTGCCCCCTGGCTTTCTAGTCCCAAACTAGGTGAACCTCAAAATAGCTTATCTAAAAATAGATGTATCTTCTAAGAAAAAAACAGTTGAGGTCACGTAGTACTCGTCACGAGCTTTCTAACGAGCTATTAAGCTCAAAAAACGGACTTCGGATGAAAAAGTTATGAGCGTTCAGGCCCTGGGGGGTAAAAACTGACAATCAGGTTTTCCTTCAAATATGAGCTAAGGGGTCTCCTATGAGTCTAATGGTCCAAAAATTTCTCAAAAATACCCTCAAAATTGGTCAAAAATTGGAGCCCAAAATTTGCGATGGGGGTGCACAATCGCGATGGTCTGGGACCGTCGCGATGGTCCAAGCGAACCGTCGCGATGGCGTGACCAAGCGAACCGTCGCGATGGCGTGGGATTTGGACAATCGCGATGGCCCGAAAAAGTGAACCGTCGCGATGGCCCGAAGTGAACGATCGCGATGGCGTGAGGTCGAACCGTCGCGATGGCCTGAAGTGAACGATCGCGATGGCGTGGAAATGGACCGTCGCGATGGTCCGAAAAATGAACCGTCGCGATGGCGTGATCAAGCGGACAATCGCGATGG
Source organism: Ceratopteris richardii (assembly GCA_020310875.1). NCBI lineage: Eukaryota > Viridiplantae > Streptophyta > Polypodiopsida > Polypodiales > Pteridaceae > Ceratopteris > Ceratopteris richardii. The sequence continues at coordinate 64,230,522 of CM035415.1, forward strand.
CACGGTCAACGGTCAAAGGTGGACAATCGCGATGGTCCGCGATGCGATGGCTTGAGCCAATCGCGATGGTCCGATTTTGGGCTGTCGCGATGGTCCGAAAAATGAACCGTCGCGATGGTCTATCGTGACACGTGGCACTGTCGTGGCGATGGCATGAGCCAATCGCGATGGTCCGGGGTCAGCTGAACAATCGCGATGGTCCAAGTGGACCGTCGCGATGGCTCAAGTGAACCGTCGCGATGGTCCGAAAAAGCGAACCGTCGCGATGGTCCGGCCGAGCCGTCGCGATGGCGTGAGCCTATCGCGATGGTGCGACACAATCGCGATGGTCTGAGCCAATCGCGATGGTCCACCAAACAACGAATTTTTGAAATGCAGCTGTGGTTCCGTGTATGCGCAGGGATCGCCTACCTCGTGGTGTGGTCGCCTACCTCAAAATCCGAAAGTTGCAGACCATCGCGATGGTCCGCCACACTCGGAAATTTCTGACAGAAAGTACATTTTTTACCTTTTGGAAGCTTTCCTGATGCTCTGAAGCTCTGTACCTGCAAGAAAACTCAAGAAAACACAAGCGCACACAAGCACAAAAATTCTCTCTCACTCTCTCGCATGCACAAATGAGGGGAAATGAGGTGAATGGGTGGATATGGTGAATTTTCTGATTTTTTTTTTTTGGAGATGAAGATGATGATGCGATGATGAAGATGGAGTATGGGGAAGGTGAAACACACTAAAAACTAAGTAAAAACAACAACAAAAACTGAAATTTTTACCTTCCAACGCCACTTCTTGCTATACTCTTACCATCACACATTCGTCCTAGACTCGATCCCCGGCAACGGCGCCAAATTTGGTGTTGCTCTAGCACAATGGTGAGAACCACGTTAAGAAGCTTCACCTCCTTAATGTCAATCCGTGGGAGAGGTAGGAGTGATATGAAGATCGTGAACGTGAGATGATGTGAGAGTGAAGGTGAGAAGCACAAAGATGCACACACGCAGACACACACACAATGAAGAGACAAGCAAGACACAATGGAAGGTGGGAATTTATCTCTATTACTCAAGAATACTCTTACAAGCTCAAAAGAACTCTAATCTCAAACAAGCTAACCTCAAAAATGAGCTCTCTAGCTCTTTTTATAGTTTCTAGACTAGTTTTGACCGGTTTCACATCTAGTGACCGGCCTAGTTAAAAAATAGGTCCTAGATGCTATTTGGAAGGGTAAACAGTATCTAAAAATAACGAAAATTGGTACACGCATTCTACCTAAGCTCCTCAAGCTCGAGGACTCCTCGGCTTGCACAAAATGGAGCTATGGATTACAAAAATGGGGTTTTGTCTATATTACATATGTTACAAGAGTGATGAAAATCACTGTTGGATGTTTGAAGAAGTAATAAAAATATAATTGTTTTGAAAAAATGATCCGACTGGCTCCCTGCTCCGTCTTTACATGCTTCCATGTCGTCTGTGCCTCTGACTGTGCCTCTGACTGCTTCCAACAGGCTTCTCCAGATGTGAGCCTAGAGAGATGATCTGCTCTCAAATGAGTCCTCCCTTTTCTCACCACTACCTCAAAATCATATTTCATTAGTAAGAGAAACCATCTTACTAATCTTCCTGTATTACATGGCTTGTTCACTAGATATAACAATGCTTGGTGGTCAGTAAAAAATTTAAACTTATTTGCAAGCAAATAATGTCTAAACTTTTTAACCGCATACACCATGCCTAAGCCTTCTCTCTCAGTAGTGGTGTAATTTCGTTCAGCTGCATTCAATTGTCTACTAGCGTAGGCAATTGGAAGATCCATATTACCTTCACCAGTAGGTTGAGCAAGCACACACCCAATAGCATAATTGGATGCATCCACATGAACATGGAAAGGCTTATTCCAATCCGGTGTGGTTAAGATTGGTGCTGAACATAATCACCGTTTAAGCTCATTGAAGGAATTCTCACATTCCTCAGTCCACTCAAAGTTTGTCAGAAGTCCGTACATGGGCTTTGCAATGACAGCATACATGTGAATGAACCGACGGTAGTAACCACAATGTCCCATGAAAGCTTGTACTTCCTTGACATTCCTTGGCCTAGGTAGCTCTGCTATAGCTCTCACTTTCTCTTCGTCAGTAGATATGCCGTTCTTTGACACTATGTGTCCTAGAATCTTGCCTTGCCTGACCATAAAAACGCACTTTTCTGGGTTCAGGCAGACTTGATATTCTCTACATTTGTCAAAGATTTGTCTGAGTTCGGAAATATGGGTTTGCCTAATGTTGGAATGAGCACAAAGGTCATCAACATAGACTTCTAAGTTCTTCCTCAGGAACTCCTTAAACACATGGCACATTAGTCTCTGGAAGGTAGCTGGTGCGTTGGTAAGCCCAAATGGCATTACTCTAAAAGCAAAAATGCCCCATTCTGTGGCAAAGGCTATCTTATGCTGATCCTCTGGAGCCATGGCTACTTGATTGTAACCCGAAAATCCATCAAGGAAGCTGTACACTTCCTTGCCTGCCACTCTTTCTAAGAGATGTTCTGTGATGGGAAGCGGATAGTTATCTCGAATTGTGGCTGCATTGACCTTCTTCAAGTTAATGCACACACGCAGCTTGCCATTCTTCTTGGGCACCACTACGATGGGGGATACCCACTCAGTGTGCTCAATTTCATAGATAAATCCAGCTTCAACCAGTCTATCTATCTCCTCTTTAATCTTAGCAGCGTAATTATCATTATATGTATAGGGCTTTTGCTTAGAGGGTTTAGCATCTGAGGTCATGGGGATGGTGTGTGAGCATATGTCCGGGTCAACACCTTTCAAATCCTTGTAACTCCAAGCGAATACATCTCTGTATTCTCTTAGCAAGGCTATTAATGCATGCTCTTCTTCCTCTGTTAGGTCATGGCCTATGTACGTGCATCTCTCCTCTCCTTCTTCTAGGGCCACTACTATTTTCTTGGTGGTTTCTTTGTTATCATAGGCCTCTCCTGATTGTGCCTCTCGTTTAGGCATTCTTATCATGACTCTCCTATCGTCTATCTCATACTTCTTAAAATTTTCTGGGACCTCAAACAAGGATTCTTCCTCTTCTGGTGAGACTTCTTTCTTCTTTCGTTTCTTTCCTTCTTCCTTCGGGGTCACATGTGTGGCTAATCTTACATCGTTTGTAAGCTCTCCATGCCTCTGGGGTTGAAATTCTACTTCATGGAAGTATTCTTCATCTGATGCAAAAGGTGGCTCCATAATGATTGACTCTAGATCGGAGTCACTTGCATCCTCAAATGCATCAGGGCTAGGTTCGCATTCTTCTAGAACTGCCTCTCCCATGATTGGCTCTATGGAGAAGACTGAAATGTCATAGCCATCCTCATCACAGTGAGGTGTCCATTGTTCCTCATTGATGGCTACATCCATGGTTGCTAAAATTTTTGCCCAGCCGTGAGGTTCAAATTCTTCGTCTGGAAAAACTACAGGTGCATAGGCTGGGTCTTGGATTGCTCTATGGGTTTCTTTTGCACCTACCTCTCTGGCTTTTTCTCTCTTCTCTTCATCTACTGCTACTTTGCACATCCATAAGTGGGTGTCTTCGTGCATCCAAGAGGATCCTGACCCAATGGAATGCACCGATTCTGTATCATCTTTGGCTCTATGGATGGGATTCCATTGGATAGGAGGTACATCTCTATGAGAGTAATCTTTGAGATTTACTTTGGTTGTAACACCTCAGTGTTGCAAATACAAGGAGTTGGTTCCCCAGTCCTGTACCACTTGCAACTGTCGCATAAATGGTCTTCCCAAAATCATCTCATAGGCATGATTTTTGCTGAAGTCACATATAGCAAATGTATGCTCAAACTCGACACCACAAGTGGTGGGAGTTATTCCTTCTAGCAATCCTAAGGGTCTCTCAATATGACCATCGGCCATCTGCAATTTCATTCTCGTTGGCCTGAGTGCAGGCTTGCCCCAACGCTTCCATAGGGAAGTGGTGGCAATTGCAACTCCTGCGCCTGAGTCCAAAATTGCCTTGGTGGTGTACTCCTGGTAGGTAATGGGAAGATAGGTGTTCCCTTCTTCACCTTCACACATATCTCCTATCTTATCCAAGGGTATTTCTGGCACTGTCCTTTGGGATCCTACCTAGGAACGAGGTTTTGCTATCTCTGGTACTTGTTTGGCAACATGTTTCCATAATTCAGGTCTAACCTTGAGTAGCTCTTCTAACTTGAGATTGCACTGCACTTTAGTGTTCTTCACTACCTCTGTGTTCCTAGGTATGACCGAATCTTCGTTTCTTACCATGACTGTGGGTGCTCTCATACAAGTGGACTTTGCTTCCCAGGGGCCTGTGAAATGGGGTAGTTCTTGTAAAGAATTAGACTCGAAGTCTAATCTTTCCTGAGATTGGGTACTCTCCTGCTCTCCATAAATGGATGGGATGTCTTGTGGGAATTGATCATGTGCATCATCCACCAGTTCAATGGGAGGAGGGACTTCACTTTCTTTAGCCCATTTGTCTTCTTGAATCTCGCGTAGGAATTCTGGTGTGAACCGATTCATAGAAGATGACGTGTCTGGCTCCGTAGAGTTAGGCACATAGGCTTCCTGAGCAGGAATGCTTACTCTTTCACTTGCCTTGTCCTTGTGTTGAGAGGCTGGTTCCTTTTCTGATTGTGCAATCAACTTCTCTATTCTTTCTAGGGAGGGGGGGTTGTCTGGTTCAGTGGAATTGGGCACATAAGCTTTCGGTGGGGGATGGGTCATGTTTTTGCTTGCGTTATCTCTTTCTTGATTTTTTTCTTCCTTGGCCGATCTTGCAATTATGCCCTCTAACTTCTCTAGAAGTCCATCCAAGTGTAATTGCGTCTTGGCTGAGCCCCAGTAATTGAAAAGGCGACTGGCTTCAAACATAGTCAGAGCCAATGCGACCATTTTCGCGCAAAGCTTGGTTCTTTCTATCTCTAGGTCAGCTCTAGGGTAGCACTTGTCATGATCCGTGACATTTGGCCCTTCTTGGATTCTGGCCTGATATGCTTTAAGCATCATGTCTATGTCTTCAGGGGTGGGGTCAGCTAATACTGATCCTACTCTAGGGGGTGGTGGAATCGTATGAGGTGGGTTGGAAGGTGGCGGGTCGGATGGCGATGGGAATGGTGGTGGTGGGGTAGTGTGAGAGGGAGTTTGAGATGTGAGTTCAGTTATCCTGGATTTGGTTTCTCTTATGCTTTCCTCAAGTTCACTCATCTTTTTAGCCCATTGTCTTTTCATTCTTTCCCGACTATCTTTCCATGCTCTAGTCCTTTTCTTTGTCATGCTCTCGGTTTCACTAGCCTCTGGGTTCTTATCCTGGTTTACCCCTTGGTTCTGTTGCAATGCCTGAGCTCTAGTCACTACCTGTACTGGTGCGGTGGATGTCACACTTCCTGTGGAGTCTACCACCAACCCAATAACGTTAATAGGAGTGATTTTTGGCATATTATTAGGATTCTTAGGGCAATCTCGTAAAAGATGCTCCTTTCCACATTCTTGGCAAAAGCCCTGAATTGTTACTGACTGGGGTTGTGTGAGTGGAGGTAAGGGACAATCACGAATGAGGTGATCTCCCTGACATCTGTAGCATGGTCCTCTAGGGAATGGGGGTCTTACCTGCCTAGGTTGAGGCTCAGGATTGGGGTTCGTATACATGACGTTTGTGTAATCTGACTCCCAACTAGGTTCACTCAGTTCCTCACTGTAGTAGGACTCACCATGTTCAGGAGATTGCATGTAGTAAGCATGGGGACTATCGACATGTGTAGAATCATAGCTATGGTCACTGGGGTCACTTTCGAAAAGCAGTGGGGTTACCGGGACTATAGCTCTATTCAGGTTTTCTTCTGCTGCTGCGTATTTTACTGGGATCACATTAGCTGGGGCAGGGGGTTGTTGAGCTAACACAGGCTGAGGCCTTTGTTGGTTTTGGTATGGTTGCTGATAAGGTTGTTGTGGCCTGCCATATGGTTGTGGAGGGTACGGGTTCTGGTATCTTCCCTGCTGAGGGTATGGCTGAGGGTAGGGTTGCCTAACCGCCTGCTTGTTGTATGGGCAATCTTGCGCGGTGTGATTGGTGTACCTCCGTTCTATGGTGTAGTACTGTCTACTAGAATTTACTTGGGGTTGAGCCATAATGGGACAGACATTTGCCATATGGTCGCCTCCACAATTATAACATCTTTTTACAGTGGCGAACCTTGGGATTTGTTTGCTAGTTACACCTAATTTCTGAGCTACTTTCTCTGCAAGTTCCTCGATTGATGTGGATTGCATGGAAGAGAGGTTAGAGGCACTATCCGAATCTTTGTATATCTTGGAAAGCTCTAACTCCTCCCCTAGGTTATCCTCAATGTCAATGCACATGCGTACACACTCTTCTATGGTCCTAGGGTCCTTCAGATACACATATGATCTCAATTTGGTACTTAGCAATCCATCCAAGAATAAAGCCACTTGCTTAGCTGGTGTGGGTAGCTCAGGGACAGGGCATCTTTCAAGATATTGCCTAAATCTCCTTCCTGCAAGTCTCACGGTCTCTTGAGGGGTTTGCTTGAAGCTGTGAATCAGTGAGGAGGTATTATGTCTTATGCCACTCTTAGAGAATTCAATAATGAAAGCCTCTAGGAGTTGGTCTATGCTCCTGAACTGTCTCTTGTTTAGTGGCTGAAACCATGTCAGGGCAGTGTTCCTAAGGGTTAGACCAAAGGCATTGTACTGCGTGAATAGATCCTCCACTTGTTCAGCTCTCAGGACTTGTCTAAACTCAGCCACATGATCGTATGGATCTCCAGCGCCATCGAAGTAGTTCTTCATGGACTTAACTAGCTGAGTTGGTCTCAAGGTCCTTGTGTGCTCTCTAGGTCGTGGTAGAGGGAACTCATCCGCATTTCTTTGATTCCTATGAGCTCTCAGCACCTCAGGCTCTACTCTATTTGTTTCCATCCTCGTTCTTTCTCTGCCCCCTGAGTTGGCAAAGCTCACCTCCGGCCTTTCTCTATGTCTGTCTCTTTGAGTTCCATGAGCGTGGGAGGTTCCAGCTCCTGGGTGACCAAAGGACACGTTCGATCTTGGTTGGGGGAAAACGAATTCACCGTTCCAAGTGTAAGCATGCCTATCATTTTCTGTCACCACAAAGATCCTCTCTGAAGCGTGATCTAAGTAGGTCACTCTGCCTCGGCTATCACGATCCTTAAACTCATAGATCATGATTGTTCCTATATCAGTTGGCTGATCAGATTTATACCTCCAAAAGGCTTCGTCAGTTTCTCGATTGAGGAGCAAATCTATGCTCTTATTATCCTGGGGAATCCACTCTGGTGTGATGATCCTAGTGAGAACCGATTTGCCTTGAGGGGTTCTAGGTTCTGTACCCATGTTTCCTTGCTCTAGGTCCCCTAAGTCCGCTTCTGAGATCACATTTCCAAATTCGTTCGTCCTATCTGGGTGACTGGTGACTACGTATATGGTTCCTTCTTTGTCCAAGTATGCTCCGTTTTCAAACTTGACAGCTGGGCGCTCTAGTCCAATGGATTGATCAGGATTCTTAATCTGTACCACAGATCTTCCTAGGCCGTCCTCATAGATGCTGGCACCTAATCGGTTGGTCCTAAGGTATTCCAACTGCGTTTTGTATGGGCCTTCTACCCTGTGCAAGTATGGCACTCCTGAACTTCCCGTAGGTCTGTCCATGCCTTGAGACATCTCTGATTCACTAGTATCAGAGCTAGGGTAATGCGAGTGGTGACTCAACTGCTGGGCCCAAGACCTCGCAGTATGATTGACACTAGCCTCTGAAGACCTAAGGCTTTGTCTATCTCTTACTAGGTGTCATCCTGATCTAAGGTTCATATGCCTGACTGATTAACCCAATTTTTCCCAGGTACAACCACGTTTCTGAGTCCTTTGTATCAATTACTTAATTCCCTTTTTATGTTGATTATCGTGTTTATACTCTTGTCTGATATCACGTCGTTAGGAATACTTGAGTTTAATTTTGCACTTTAGTTTGGTTGTTTCACGTTAGGTTCTTTTCCTTTAAGGTTGTCGTCCACACACACAGGTTATCTCTTGACTTGAACTTGGTTTCTTAGATAGTCTTTGATTTATCTCGTGCCTATCGTTGCCTGGAATTACTTCTAACACTACTTGCACTTAGCCTGAACTAAGAATTGACAGAGGGTGTTGCGGGTTTTCCAACCTTGAGTTCCTTTCCTTGTGTTGTTGCCCTGGTGTGCCCAGGACGTGCGTTCCCAAGCCTGCACTTACTCTTGCTTTGCGTACCCTTCGATGCTCTCAAAGGACCTGTAAAAGGCCCACCGTTAGCTCAAGACTTAAATTCAAAAGACAGAACCAATCACTTTCATTCATGTAATACTTCACCAATTTGCACTATGAATTTTTTTTTTTTTGGACACAACTCTAGAGATCCCTGAATTTTGTTCCCCGCGAGCTTTCCAACAAAACAGAAATCACAGCAAACGGATTTCGTATGAGGAAGTTATGCCAGTTCAGGGTTTTGGGGCTAAAACAGGATTAAACTAGGTTAACAGGCAAACAGGAATTCTCGGGTTACTTGGGTCATGCCCACGTAATGCAATACTACACCCTAGTGTTTGTCCCACACTTGGCCAAAATTTAGACCAATATTTTTGCCTTAAAAATTTGACCTAATTTGCCCTTCTAACGTGTTCGCAAAGTCTGTCGGTCGCGATTGACAGGTCAGTCGCGATCGACGTGTCGATCGCGATTGACAGGTCCGTCGTGGCTGTCAGTCGCGATTGACTGGTCAGTCGCGATTGACTGGTCAGTCGCGATTGACACGTGGCCGAAAATTCAGTCAATCGTGGTCAAACAGTCGTTTACTCTGTCGATCGTGATTGATGCGTCGATCGCGATTGACAGGTCGGTCGCGAGGGTCTGTCCGTCGTGGTCAAACAGTCGTTGACTGTGTCGGTCGCGATTGACAGAGCCGTCGTGGGCTGTCAGTCGCGATTGATGGGTCGATCGTGATTGATGACTCGATCGCGATTGACACGTGTCACGCGTATGGTCCGTCGGTCGTGGTCAATCGGTCGTTGACTTTGTCGGTCGCGATTGACAGAGCCGTCGTGGGCTGTCGATCGCGATTGACTGGTCGATCGCGATTGACAGGTCTGTCCGTCGTGGTTTGTCGATCACGATTGACAGAGCGATCGCGATTGACAGAAATCTGAGGAGTTTCAAAATTCTAAGCACATTTTTGGGAAGCTCTAGGCCTGTAGATCATGGTTTTGCACTTTGTTTGGCAATTTGAGCATTTTTTCTGTCGGTCGCGATTGACAGAGGTTGGCGACACACAGACAGTTACTGCGAATTCCGTACCTGCGCAGAGTGCTGGGGACGATGATGCGGCCTGTACCTGCAATACAGCTCAAAAAACATGCAAAAACAGCACACACAATTTCGCTCTCTCGCTCTCTCTCACAAGTGAAATGAGGGAAATGAGGTGGAGAAGGTGATATGATCAAAAAACTGAAATTTTCGCGATGATGGAAATGGAGGTGGAAGATGGTGATGATGATGGTGATGATGGTGGTAAGGTAAGAAAGAGAAAAATAGGAAAAGTAAAGAAATTACCTACAACGCCAACGTCTCCAATCTACGTCTTACCATCACACGCTCATCCTCAAAGCTCGTTCCCTGGCAACGGCGCCAAAATTTGGTGTAGCTCAGTGATGAGTAGCACCTCCTTTAATGTCAATCCGGGAAGACGTGAGGATGGTATGAAGACCTCGAGCAAGTGGAGGCACAAGTGCATGAGTGAGAAGCACACAAGCATGCACACACATACACACACACGCGCACACACGGCAAGACAAAGAGTGAGAAGCAATGAAGTTCTTAGATTACTTTCAAAAAGCTCTTACAAGTTCATTTCAATTACAATTCAACCTCAAAAATGAGCTCTCTAGCTCCTTTTATAGTTTTTGACTAGCTTTGGCCCTGTCCAGACCTATTGTCCGGCCTAGTTAAAAATTAGGTTCCAGGGCTTATTAGAGGGCTCAAACGAGATCTAAAAAATATGAAAATTGGCAGGTAGATACTTCTAAAGCTCCTCAAGCTCAAGGACTCCTTGGCTTGCACAAAATGGAGCTACAAAAATACGAAATGATATTTACAAGGGTTTCAGTGATGAAAATCACTATTTGTGTAGGGGTTTTCTCTATTGATTTGTCATACATACCTTCGAGCTCCCTACTTGCTCTTTCTTCTTGTGTGTCAACTCCTTGATGTCTGAAAAATTTAGGTGGCCTACTTGCCAGATCTTCTTTGACTGCCATGTCTGCTTGTGCTATCCCTTCGCTCTGACTCTCTTCGTCTTGTGGCTCCTTCGGTTCCCTGACTGCTGCCAACACAAGGCAACCAATGTAGCCCAATTCATTGGCTCTCTTTCCTCCGTGGCTGGGGTGAGGGTTCAATCCCCACTAGTGTCATTGGTTGGGGATGTGGACTTAGACACTATAACTCTAGAATAAGGGAACTATATGAATCAAGATCTTGAATTTGATAAACTTTTGTCATGGGATTTTCCAAATGTATCCACGGGGGTAGATAAAGAAGAGGCAAATAGACTTTCCAATGATGATGACTATCATATAAGTTGACCGTAACAATTGAGCTACAAAAAGTCAAGAAGTATCCCTTCGTAGATTTGGGAACGGCTCTCCAAAGTACATCCCATGTGGGATAATTCCCCTCAAAGGAGAATGCATGCATTGGTAGAAGCAAATGGAAAGGTACCCAAATACAAAGGATATAATATAAAATGGAAATGGAATAGCAATAGAGTGTCTCCAAGATACAAAAGGGAGATGCACTCTTATATTCTCAACACCCCTCTTTAGCTCCATTTTGTAGAGTATGGAGGCTGCTAGGGTATGAGAGAAAGGTCCACCAAGAATGTAGCAGCAGCAACATGAGCACCAAAGAGGAAGTCTCCATCTGGAAAGCCACAGGCTCCAAGTGGTATCGACCATTTGGGATCACCAGGTATTCCATAAGATGTCCACTAGATGGATCAAGCGGATGTTCCATAGGTATGCCACCAATGAAGTACATGAATGGAACAAGATATCATATGATGAGATCACATCCATGCAAGATAGGTTGCATAACTCCATGTGGTACACGAAAAACTCCAAAGCTTTGAAAATATCCACCATGAGATGTGTATCACCAAGAAGTAGGTCCTACAAGAATGAAGTATAAAGCATGAAGCATAAAATCATAGTCACATTGTAGTACATCTGTATGTTGTAGTCCTCCATGGAACGTACAAAGTCCTGATGTGTGTCAGTAGGACCATGGAAGCCCCCTCTTAACTGAGAAGCTGACCCAAAAAGTGATCCAATTGAGGGATGAATCCAAGTGGATGTAGGAGTATCCTATGGTAAATGAAAAGATGCTAGACTCCATGAATGAAAAAGTACATGCTAAGACTGGTACTGCAGATGAGGTAAGTGGACTCTTGAAGATAGGAATGGAAAATGATGATTCATTGATCCTGGAGTAATGGCCAACTGAGGCTAAGGGGAAATATAAACCTCTGATGGTACGATAGGAGGTGTAGCCATCTGAGGTATAAATTGAGATGGTATCTCTGATTCCTCCTGTTCCAAAAGTGTATCATGATCTGGAAAGTCATGTACAAAGAGAGCATGCTCCACATAGTGTTATTGTCCGAAACTAGAATGATCATCCTCTGAAGTGGAAATGGGAGGATCCAAAAGGGATGAATACTTAGAGTATTCATCAAACATGCAATCTTTGGTTACTGTAACTGAGTGACTCTTTGGGTTGTAGAGTTTGTATGCCTCTTGCCATTCACTATAGCCAATGAAAATGTACTACTTAGGCCAATCATCATCATGGCCTTGGACATAGGCATCACTACCAAAGATGTGAAAATAGCTCACACTTGGCTTCTTCTGAAAGTAAGCCTCAAATGGTGCTTGGTTCTTCAAGGCATTTGAGAACCCTCAAATGCTGGTGTCTGAATATGTACTGGTGTCTGTAATGCTTCACCCCAAAAATTTAGTGGAAGTTTCTTTTGACTAAGCAAAACCTTGGCCATCTCGATCACACTTTGAATCTTCTGTAAAGCAATACCTTGTTTATCATGTGATTTTAAATACTTAATTCCATGTTGCTTCAAGTACTTGGAGAAGTTGTGATCGATAAAGCTATTGTCTCAAGCAGATCGGATGATCTTCAAAGAGATTGGAAATTCTTCTTGAAGTGTTTGTATGCACTCCTTAAACTTGGAAAGGGAATCCTCTTTATGCTTGAGTGAATACACCTAGGTATATCTATTGAAGTCATCTACTATTAGGGAGAAGTAAATTGACTCACTTAGAGAAGGTGTATGCATAGGTCCACACATATCAGCATGGACTAATGATAAGGTCTTAGATGCAAAAATGGATGCTTCTATAGGCAAAGGGGCAATTGTTTTCTTGGCACATGCTTGGCAATTCAATTCCACTTGTGTGATCCTGGGTAATACCTTGACAAGATGATTGGAAGAAATCTTAGCTGAGCAAGAGTATGTCAATCTACAATGCCACAAGCTTAGACTTGAATCTTTGGCCATAAAACTTGAAGGCTTGTAGAGACCATCTTCAAAGCCTTGAGCTATCACTTCATTGGATTCACGATCGACGACTTGAACCTTGTTGTGATCGAATTGCACCGTCATGTTGCTCTTTGTAATGGCCTTCACTTAGAGAAGGTTCTTACAAAGGCTTGGTACATAAAGACCATGTTTGAGTGACTTGGTCTTGCCTTCTGAGTTAGTGACATGAACTTTTCCTCTTCCTTGGATTTCAATGCACTTGTTGTTTTCAAGATACACTTGACTTTATGCTCCTCAAACTCATGAAAATCATCTTTATCATTGCACATATGTGATGAAGCACCACTATCAAAAATCCATTCTTTCTTGGGAGTGGATGAGACAAGTGCTTTGTGTTTAGTTGTGAGAAAGAGATCTTCACTTGTGCAGTGAGAGTGATCTTTGGTCTTTGAACTAGACTTAGACTTATCCTTGTTCTTCTTCTTGAAGCAATATTTTTCAATGTGGCCAGGCTTTCCACAAAAATTGCAACTGAACTTCTTCTTGCCTTTCTCCTTTGATTCTTGATCTCCTTTTTGTCCTTTATTCTTGTGGAAGGTGGCTTTAGCCTTCATAGCTATTTCTTGGGTAGCTTGGGTCTTTTGTCTAGAGTCGTGGAGAAGTAACAATCTTCCAACTTCTTCCCAAGTGAGTGCTTGACCTCTGTTAAACAGAGTAGTCACGAATGTTTCATAGGACCTAGGAATCTTGTTAAGCAATCCTATAGCCATGTCTTCACTGGAAAGTTTTCATCCACAAATTGGTAACTTGCATTGATAATCTTTAAATTAGGCGATCACTTTTGTGATGGTCTCTTGTGGACGTATAGTGAGATTGTGGAACTCGGCCTCTAGAGTATAAATCTTAGAAGGTGTTTTATCCTCATAGAGATTGGCTAGAGTATCCCAAGCTTCTTTTGAAGTCTTACATGAAGTGATGTGACCTTTTGTCAATTCATCACATGCAAGGAGAAGTTGGCCTAATGCTGGCTTGTCTTTTACATTCCATATATTCCAAACTCCTAGATCGTTATTCTTATCAGGCTCTCGTTCTGTTCCTTTGACTACCTTGTACAACAGGTTTGTATAGAGATAGGACCTCCTTATATAGATTTGGGAGGGGCTCTCCAAAGTACATCTCATGTGGGATAATTCCCCTCAAAGGAGAATGCATACAATGGTAGAAGCAAATGGCAAGGTACCCAAATACAAAGGATATAATATAAAATGATAATGGTATAGAAATAGAGTGACTCCAAGATACATTTTTCCATCATTTTGTGCTCATTTTTGCGTTACATTTTGCCCATTTGCTTTCTTTCATCCATTATCTTACTCTATTTCCCCATTTGCCCTCCCTCCCACCCTCATTGGGTCTACTCTGTATCCATTTTTATCACTTAACTTGGCCATTTTATGAGTTGATCGAGGATATCAAGTATTAAAGTGTTCATAAATACTTACGCAATCACTCGTACATAGTTGATTATGTAGAGAGTACACGTGTGGAAAAATGAAAAGAAGAGTGTACTCATAAAAAAAGAGTGTGAGAGACTCAAAGTGCATAGACCAAGAAATGGGTAAACTCACATGGATTAGAAATGAGCTTGCCAAGAGCATGGAGTAGGATCCTCAAGCTTCTAACCAAGTACAAATAGGGGGAGAGTCAAGCATGAAGCATAAAATCATAGTCACATGGTAGTACATTTGTATGTTGTAATCCTCCATGGAGTGTACAAGGTCATGATGTGTGTCAATAGGACCATGGAAGCCCCCTCTCAACTAACAAGCTGGCTTAGAATAGGATCCAACTGAGTGATGAATCCAAGTAGATGCAAGAGTATCCTATGGTAAATGAAAAGATGTTGGATTCCATGAATGGTAAAGTACATGCTCAGAATGTTGTTGTAGATGAACTAAGTGAACTCTATAAGATAGGAATGGAAAATGACGAGTCACTTATCCTGGAGTAATGCCCAATTGAAGCTGAGGGGAAATATCAGCCTTCGATGGTACGATAGGAGGTGTAGCCATCTGTGGTATAAGCTAAGATGGTATCTCTGATTCCTCTTTCTCAAAAACTGTATCATGATATGAAAAGTCATGTACAAAGAGAGCATGCTCCACATGGTGTGATGGTCCAAAACTGGAATGATCCCCCTCTGAAGTAGAAATGGGAGGATCCAAAAGGGATGAATACTCAGAGTATTCATCAGACATGCTGTCTTTCGTTATTGTAACTAAATGACTCTTTGGATCGTAGAGTTTGTATGGCTTCTGTCATTCACTATAACCCATGAAAACGTACTTCTTAGGCCGATCATCATTATGGCCTTGGACATACGCATCACTACCAAAGATGCAAAAATACCTCGCACTCGGCTTCTTTTGAAAGTAAGCTTCAAATGGTGCTTGGTTCTTCAAGACATCTGAGAACCCTCTGTTTTGAATATGTACTACTGTCTGTACTGCTTCTCCTCAAAAATTTAGTGGAAGTTGCTTTTGACTAAGCATAACTTTGGCCATCTGGATCACACTTCAAATCTTCTGTAAGGCAATATCTTTTTGAGTATCTTGCATTGCTTGATACTTGATTACATGTTGCTTCAAGTACTTGGAGAAGTTGTGATTGACTAAAATATTATCTCCATCAGATCAGATGACCTTCAAAGAACTTGGAAAGTCTTCTTGAATTGTTTGTGTCCACTCCTTGGACCTGGAAAGGGCATCCTCTTTATGCTTGAGTGAATAAACCCAGGTATATCTAATGGAGTCATCTAATATCAGGAAGAAGTAAATTGACCCAGTTAGAGAAGGTTTATGCATCAGTCCATAAATGTCGGCATGGACTAATGCTAAGGGTTTAGATGCAGAAATGGATGCTTCTATAGGCAAAGGGGCAATTGCCTGCTTGGCACATGCTTGGCAATTCAATTCCACTTGTGTGATCGTGGGTAAACCCATGACAAGATGATTGGAAGAGATCTTAGTTAAGAGAGAGATATGTCCAAATCCGCAATGCCACAAGCTAAGACTTGAATCTTTGGCCGTAAAACTTGAAAGTTGTTATAGACCTTTGTCTTCAAAGCCTTGAGATATCACTTCATGGATTCACGATTGATGACTTGAACTTTTTTGTGATCGAATTGCACCGTCATGTTGTACTTTGTAATGGCTTTTACTGAGAGACGATTCTTATAAAGGTTTGGTACATAAAGAACATCTTTGAGTGACTTGGTCTCACCTTCAGAGTTTGTGATTTGAACTTTTCCTCTTCCTTGAATTTGAATGCACTTGTTGTCTCCAAGATACACTTGACCTTTATGCTCTTCAAACTCATGAAAATCATCTTTGTCATGGCACATATGGGATGAAGCACCATTATCAAAAATCCATTCTTTCTTGGGAGTGGATGAAAACCTTGTGTTTAGTTGTGAGAAAGAGATCTTCACTTGTGCAGTGAGAGTGATGTTCACTCTTTGAAGTAGGCTTAAACTTATCCTTGTTCTTCTTCTTGAAGTAATATTTTTTGATGTGCCGAGGCTTACCACAAAAATTGCAAATGACCTTCTTCTTGCCTTTTTCCTTCGATTCTTGATCTCCTTTTTGTCCTTTATTCTTGTGGAAGGTGACTTTAGCCTTCATGGCTGTTTCTTGGGTAACTCGGGTCTTTTGTCTAGAATCATGGAGAAACAATCTGCTCTAAAGCATGTAATGCATAGAACTCATCTGCACCATCTACTTAAAACTGAATTCGAGGAGTACTATAAAAGTCAACCTAGAGGGGCAGTATAAAAAGTTGACAAGTTGACCTAGGTCCTAGAGCAAGCTATAGTTGGACTTGCTCAGAGGTACCTATTCATAAAGCCAACCTGGACCTATTCACAAAGTCGAATGTCTGCACATACTAAAGCTGACCTCTGGTGATTACAAACTTGATCTGCTCAGTGGATGCAACTTGACCAATGTGCACTATGAGAAGTTGAATTAGAAAGGAGATATGAGATTCATCCTCACTATTCTAACCAAAGTCAACCTGTGCTGATGGTTGACCTGTTGATGCAAGGCGATGTGACTTGGGTTGGGCACATAACAAGTCCCCTTGACTTTTGACTTGGGTAGCGAATCCGACCTAGACATCAAATCGACCAATTCGGCATATCAAACTTGACTTGGGCATGTAGAGGGTTATCAAACAGCTCCATGAATAAATCGACTGGTCAGTTGAGGCTATAAGGCAATTTAATCTACCTTACTGAGGTAAATGGCTGTAACTCCATTATGCATTAGAATCTCAAACACCATATCTGTTCCAACATAGTATCTGTATGTATTTAATGTATGTAGTACAATATGTATGTATGTAGGTATGTATGTATGTATGTATGTATGTATGTATGTATGTATGTATGTATGTATGTATGTATGTATGTATGTATATACTATATGTATGTAGTGATATGTATTGTATTGTATTTATATATGTATGTATTGATATGTATTGTACTATATGTACATATGTATATATGTATATATATGTTGTATGCATGTACTGTATGTATGTATGTATGTATGAATGATTGTATACAATATATATAGTATAAACAATAAATATATATAAAGCACAGTATATATATATATATATATATATATATTATACAATATATACAAAATATGTATGTACTATATGTATATAGTATATATATACAGTATATACATATAAATATATATAAAGTACAATATATATATATATATATATATATATATATATATATATATATATATATATATATATATATATATATATATATATATATATATATATATATATATATATATATATATAATGCAATATATACAAGTACAATATATATGTATTATATATACAATATATACAGAATATATATATTATATATGTAGAGAGAGATGTATGCATGTATGTATGTATCTACTGCATGTGATGTATGTATGTAATGTATGTATGTATGTATGTATGTATGTATGCATGTATGTATGTATGTATGTATGTATGTATGTATGTATGTATGTATGTATGTATGTATGTATGTATGTATGTATGTATGTATGTATGTATGTATGTATTCTAGGCGTTGTGAATCCTTACCTTGTCGTGTAGAAAATAGTGTTAGAGTCGAGTTTATAATCTAGAATGCATATCATTCTAAATTAAAGAGTGCATAAATTTTGATCTTAACAGCTCTGCTTCTATAACATGATTGATTGCTTCTATAACATAGGCCAATGCATACATTTTAAGTACATCCTAGAAAATTCTTTTGGAAATAGGATTAATTCAAAAAAACAATTTTGGCCATAGCATTGCATAATCATTTGAGCTCTTCCTTGTACATGGAAGTGGAAGTCCTAACGTAGACACAATCTAATAATTGGAAGTTAGTGCTTTGTATGTATATATATGTTGTATGCATGTAGTGTATGTATGTATGTATGTATGTATGTATGTATGTATGTATGTATGTATGTATGTATGTATGTATGTATGTATGTATGTATGTATGTATGTATGTATGTATGTATGTATGTATGTATGTATGCGTGTATGTATGTATATATTTATGTATGTATGAATGTATATAGTTTATACAATATAAACAATAAATATATATAAAGTACAGTGTATATATATATATATATATATATATATATATATATATATATATATATATATATATATATATATATATATATATATATATATATATATATATATATATATATATATATTACAGTATAAAGAGAATATGTATGTACTATATGTATGTAGCATATACAAGGACTGATGTATGTATGTATCACTGATGCAAGGACTGAATGTATACAACATTCTACAACATGACATTTTGAATGTACGCATGTATGTATATGTATGTATATTGTGCAAGTGTGTCTATATATATATATATATATATATATATATATATATATATATATATATATATATATATATATATATATATATATATATATATATATATATGTATGTATGTATGTATGTATGTATATGTGTGTGTGTATGTATTTAATGTATGTATGTATGTACCTATGTTCTATATGTATGTACTGATATGTATTGTATTGTATTTATATATGTGTGTACTGATAATTATTGTATTGTATGTACCTATGTATGTATGTATATATATGTTGTATGCATGTATTGTATGTATGTATGTATAAATGATGTTGGGATAGATGGATGGATGCTCCAAGAGACTGAGTAGGTACTGCTAAACCTGCTTTGTACCAGCCCTCTTTTGCTTCAGAGTTGATAAGTAGACCTTCTTAGCTTTCCAATAACACCAAAAAATGGCCTTTGTGCTTTGGAAGTGATGTGTGTAATGATTGAACCAAAACAGATAACTTTGAAGTTCACAAACTCAAGAAAACCTTCTATTTTAGTCTTGACACCTGCTGACTGTTTTTGTCAGTGTGACCAGTACAGTAGACATTGATAAAATTCCTTCTAGGGGTATTTAATTAGCTTAGTAAGCTACCATTTGCAAGTGGAACGATGTAAAAAGATAAACTATGCTAAGAGAAATCAATTTAGCAAGTTTAGCTATACCCTCCACTTTTTAGGACTGTAGCAGAAATTGACCAGAGTTCACCTCGACGCAGATTTCTCTGAAATGGCAGAATAGAATCATTTCAAACTTTGAAAGCATGTAGATGAATTTAAGCTGAATCTAATAAGCTTTGAATCACTCGATTTGGTGGAGACTTGACCGAGATATGCCCTTGCCAAGTTGACAGACTTTTGAGTAGACTAACAGAGAACTCAGAGATTAATGATGTAAATGTATCTATTAATTAACACTTGTATACAATTCGATTGGCATGAATGACATTGCCTAATGGTGTAGAGAGGTGTAGGCTATGGCATAATCCTCACACACACTCAAACTCAGTAGAATGAGACTCGGGAATGATCTCTCTCTAACCGCGACTTTTCAAGTTCACTTTTTATGTGTGATGAGCAAAGATTTGAATTCAAATTCAAATTTTGGCTCCCTATGATCAAGCTCCTAAATGCTTGGAGATATTCCTTCAGTCAAATGAGCTACTTTTTCCACGATTCACTTTGGTAGGTGATTACAAAAGATTCTAAGTCAATTTGACTTTTACATTAAGGTAAAGTGGTAATTGACCACTAGCATATGTTCCTATGCTTCTTCATGTATGTGTAGACTTTAATGCATCCTTTGAGCCAAATGTGTAGGCTTTCAAATTACACCAACAGCTCCCCCTCAAGCCAAACATTTTGTCTTAAGTCTTCATCTTTAATCTTCAAGTATATCCTGCAATCCAATCATGGATTTGAACCTGCAAAGTTTTGCTCCATCCAAAGCTTTAGTCAACAAATCTGCACATTGCATGTTGGTTGATACATAGGTAAGTTGAGTCTCCTTGCTTATCAACTTCTATCTCACATAATGGTAATGAACCTCTATCTGTTTAGTCCTAGCATGATAGATAGGATTAGCTGCAAGGTGAAGAGAACTTGTATTATCCCCAAAGATAATTGGTGACCTAGTATATAAGCCCAATTCTGTATACAAAAGCTTAATCCAGATTGCTTCTTGTGTGGCATTAGCTAGTCCTCTATACTCTGTTTCTGTGGAAGACAAAGCAACAGTAGGTTGCTTCTTTGAAGACCATGAAATTGGGTTGTCACCTGCAAAAGAAATATATCCAGAAGTGCTTCTCCTATCATCCTTGCATCCTGCCCAATCTGCATCTGAATAAACTTTTATATCAATATCTGAAGTGTAAGGGAAATACAAACCATGGTTCTGTGTACCCTTGAGATACTTCAAGATTCTCTTGGCAGCCTCTAAGTGAGGTATCCTTGGCTTGTGCATAAATTGACTTAGCACACTTACTGCATATGCAATATCAATTCTTGTAAGAGTAGCATAGTTCAAGCTACCCACCATACTTTGATAACCTGTAATGTCTTTGACTTCATCACCTTCATGGGCACTTAGCTTTAGGTTCACCTCCATTGGAGTGCTTGCTACTTTAGCATCCTGCAAGTGAAACTTCTTCAACATATCTTGTACATACTTTTTCTGAGTAATGTATATCCCTGAATTAGTGTAAACTAATTCAAGCCCTAGAAAATACTTCAATAAACCAAGGTCATTGATCTTGAACTCCTTCATCATCTGGCTTTTGATATACCTGATTCCATTGACATCATTACTTGTAATGATGATGTCATCAACATAAACACAGAGATAGATTACCTCTGAATTACTTCTCTTAATGAATAGAGAAGTATCAGCCTTGCTCATGACAAAACCTTGGTCTTGGAGGTACCTGGTTAACCTGTAATTCCATGCCCTAGGTGCCTGTCTTGACACCTGCTGACTGTTTTGCTTAGTGTGACCAGTATAGTAGAAATTGATAAAATTCCTTCTAGGGGTATTTAATTAGCTTAGTAAGCTACCATTTGCAAGTGGAATGATGTTGGAGTTAGACGTCTGCGGAAGCACGCGAACAACACAAGGAAGAAGAAGAAGCTTGGAGCACAACACACAAGACTGAATGTATTACTAGAGAATGTACAAAGATAAGTAGCCCGTTAGGGCAATAGGCGTATATACAAGCCGAGGGAAAAAAACCTCCTAAAGAGGGAAAAAAGTGCCCCGGCGGTCCTAGAGTGTTCACACACATCACTACCTAAATATATCAACAAATCCCCCCTGGGAGTGATGCGGTGAACAAGGAGCTGGCACTCATGTATAAGGAAGTGCCGAGCTATGTGGAAATCACTCCACAAAAGGAAGTAATCCCAAAGCTTTGCGGAAAGCTTCAAACTTCTCCCTAGGCAGAGCCTTCGTGAAAAGGTCTGCAATGTTCTCCTGCGTGGGCACATATGCCAAGCTGATCTCCCCAGCAGAGAACCTCTCCCTGACATAGTGATAATGCACCTCAATGTGCTTAGTGCGAGCATGGAACACAGGGTTCCTGGCAACTGCCAATGTGCTTTGACTGTCAGTGAAGATGGTGGTGGCAGAAGACTGGCCAACACCCAAATCAGCCATAAGGCGTCTGAGCCACACACACTCAACAGTCGCTGTGAAAGCTTCCCTATACTCAGCCTCACAACTGGAAGTGGCCACAGTAGGCTGCTTCTTGCTCAACCAAGATATACATGAGCTACCAAGCATGAAGCAAAAACCACTGGTGGACACACGAGTGTCATAGCAACCAGCCCAATCTGAGTCAGAAAAAGCATGCAAATCTGGCGGTAGTGATCCCCCCTTGGGATAAAACAACCCAAGTAGCCGAGTACCACTCAAGTAGCGAAAGATGCGCTTAACCGCTTTCCAATGCGTGACTCCTGGGCAATGCATAAACTTGCTCATCTGTGAGACAGCAAACTGAATATCTGGCAGAGTAATGCATAAGTAAATCAAGCATCCAACAGCCTGCTGATAGAGAACAGCATCAAATGCATCTCCAGCATCATGAAGACTCAATCGTAAACCTGTCTCCATAGGAGTGGCAATAGGCTTACAGTCTTCAAGGCCAAAACGCTGCAATAATGTGTCAATATATTTCGTTTGACACAAAGCCATTCCACCATCAACTTGCATAAACTGAATGCCCAAATAGTGATGCAAATGCCCCAAATCAGACATCTCAAATGAGGCATGCAAATCAGCCTTGAAATCAGCAATATGCTTCTCAAGAGGACCAATGAGCAGCATGTCGTCTACATAGATAACAATGATCAAAAGCACATCATTAGCACGCTTAACATATAAGGTGCTTTCAGTTGGACTGTTCTCAAAACCATGTGCAATCAGATAGGCATGTATTTTCTCATACCAAGCACGTGGTGCTTGCTTTAAACCATATAACACCTTCTTTAACCTGCACACCTGGTTTTCATGCCCTTTCTGCACAAAGCCACGGGGCTGAAAAACATACACTTCTTCATGCAAGTCACCATTCAGAAATGCTGTTTTAATGTCCAACTGATGTACATTCCAACCATGATGGGCTGCAAGTGCACAAATGCTCCGAACAGTAGTCATACGGCATGTAGGTGCAAAGGTCTCATCAAAATCAATGCCTCTTTCCTGCGCATAACCCTTTGCAACAAGCCTAGCCTTATACCTGTCAATTGTACCATCAGGTTTACGCTTCAGCTTGTATACCCACTTAGTGCCAATGGCCTTCTTGCCAGGAGGCAAGTCACATAAAGACCATGTACCATTCTTCATTATAGCATCATATTCAGATTGCATAGCAGCCATCCAATTTTCTGAATTTTGTGCTTCATCAAAAGAAATAGGCTCATTCTCATCACAGAGACTAGATGCAGCCATAGCATAGCAATCTGATGCAAAGGAGGTACTATGAGAGCCTGAACGAGTACGATATGACAAAGGTGCATCTAATTTGCTGTCACACAAAGTCTGCACCAGCCATTTTGGCATAGTTTTTGCCTGTTCAATATCAGCTCTCTCATCAACAAGTGCATCATGTAAATCTGCATCAGAAATGGAATGATCTGCATCATCATATGAAGCCTGCAAAGGCTGAGAAGTTGCCTCATTAGGACCAGCGCTAGCTTGTCCACCTGTAAAAAGAGGCATCAAAGTATCATACATGTCTTTGGAGCTAACAGATGTCTCCTTAGTACATGAAAGCAATGGCTGAATAGCATCTTCCACAAAGACAACATCACGGCTAACCAGAATGCGTTTAGTTTGTGGATGATACAGACGATAGCCTTTACTTTTAGAACTATACCCAACAAAAATACATTTTACTGCCTTATCATCCAATTTTCTGCGATGTTGTTCAGGCACTAATGCATATGCCAAACAACCAAAAACACGCAGATGAGCAACAGATGGCTTGCGGTCATGCCAAGCCTCATATGGAGTGATAGACTGCAACGCTTTCGTGGGACACCTGTTCAGTACATATGCTGCACACATGACAGTCTCAAGCCAGAAACTATGTGGTAAAGCCTGACTTTTGACCATGCACCTCGCCATCTCCATGAGTGACCTGTTCTTTCGTTCAGCAACTCCATTCTGTTGAGGTGTATACGGCACTGTACACTGGTGTTTTATCCCACGTTCAGCCAGAAATGCATTAAAATCTGAAGACATATATTCCCCCCCTCGATCAGAACGGAGGGTGCCCATTTTACATGCTGACAGATTTTCAGCCAAAACCAAAAACTGTTTGAAGCACATGAACACTTCAGACTTTGCTTTGAGTGGATATACCCATGCATGCCTGGAAAAATCATCAATGAAAGTCACGAAGTAAAGGTAATTTCCAAAAGAGGGTGTCTGCATAGGACCACAGACATCACTATGTACAAGCTGCAATTTCTGCATAGCCCAAACTGAACCATCTTTTGGAAAGGAAGAACGCTGCATTTTGCCCAAAATACAGCCTTCACAAACATGTTTTCCAGGTGCCTCAAGTTTGGGCAAAGAGGACACCATTTCAGATTTCTGCAGGCGTAACAAACTAGCAAAATTCAGATGACCAAAGCGTGCATGCCAAAGCTTTGCATCTGACATAGCCTGAGAATCATGAACTGCACATGCCGAATCATTCACAGATTTTTTATAGTCTATGAGCTTATACAGCCCACGACATAAAATGCCAGAAGCAATAATCACATCGCCATTTGAGAGATCATGGACTGTACACCTGTCATCAACGAATTTCACAACCAAGCCAATCTTGGCTAATGCAGAAACTGATAACAGGTTCTTTTTGATCCCTGGCACAAATAAAGCATCTGACAAAGTGAAAGAACTACCATCAGCAGTAGTCAGAATGATCTTACCAACTCCCATAACAGGATAAGAGGAGTTATTGGCGCATGTGACAGTATTCCTTGTAGGGGCAGGCTCGAGTGAAGAGAAGAAACTGCGCTGCGAGGTAATATGTTTGGTTGCCCCACTGTCAAAGTACCAAACATCTGAGTGTACTGCAGACATGCACTGATCATGAGAAGATGGGTCAAAACTGCAGACAGTAGTAAACGCCCATTCTTCTTCCTGCACAAGATTTGCAGACTCTGTTTTTGGTGTAGAGGCCTCTGCAACAACCATTCTAGCCTCTTTCTTCTTTGCCTCTTTAGCAGCCAGTTTTGGACAGTTCTTTATAATATGATCATTTCCTTTACAGTACTTGCAGAACAATTTCTGCTTTTCTGATTTCTTCTCATCTTTATCCTGGTTCTTCGATTGTGCAGCATTTGCAGATTTCTGCTTACTAGTAGAAGAGCTCCATTTTCCTTTGCCCTTCTGACTAGCCAGGAAAGCTTGATCTGCAACACGCATAATGGACCTGTTCTGCCTGGACTGATCTTCCTGCAACAGAACAGAGACTAATTCCTCAAATGACAAGGCATTCGGATTGCCTTTCATCATCAATCGAAGAGTAGAGGCAAAACTCTGATATGAATAAGGAAGGCCATTCAGAACGATCTGCACAAGTGAGATATCTGGTATAACCTCATCAGCAGAAATCAATTGTTCCTTCAGGTCTTTGATCTTTGTAAGAAAACTGTCCATCGAATCACCTTCTTTCATGTGCTCACTCTCCAACTGTTTTCGGAGGTAAGCAACACGAGCCTCATTCCTAGCCTGGTACAAAGTGGTAAGTGTATCCCAAGCATCCTTTGCTGTTCTGCAAGAGCGAATGTGAGGAATAATGGCACGTTTGACAGACAAAGCTATCAATGCATGTGCCTGGGCATCTCTGCCATCCCAACGAATCTGCTCTGCAGTAGGTGCAACAGAAACAGCAGCAGGAACAGGAATCTGTGGAATATCATCTTCGACACCATCTTCATCAGCTCCAACACCTGTATTTGCAGTACCTGTCGTTACAGGTGTAACAGGACGTCTTTCAACACCCTGCACAATGTTCCACAATCCTTTTGCAACCAGTACATGTCGCATCATATAAGCCCATAATGGGTAGTTGGTACCATCCAACTTATCCTCAACAGCCAACATACGGAATACATCACTGCTTTCAGCCATGGCCGGTGACTAAAATACCTTGATGCAGAAAATTGACTGTATCTCAAAAAGTTGAACAGAACTGCCCAGACGAGTTCTGCTAGACCTGTAGCAGACTTCGAGACGCTTAAACTGGCGAACAGAAACTGGTATATACCTTTGGCACAAAAGGACGAAATAGCCTGCACAAGCACTGTGATAGTGCGTTCGGAGGCCGAAACGAGCTCAGATCGCGATTTCGGCACCACAGAGCGAAGATGTTTTGATCTCGGAAACACCCTGAGTATGCTCACCAAATTTTGTGTGAATCTGAGACTACAAACGGAGGAGTGTCGACGGCGCCCTAGAAGAAGCAACAACCTGCTCTGATACCAATTGTTGGAGTTAGACGTCTGCGGAAGCACGCGAACAGCACAAGGAAGAAGAAGAAGCTTGGAGCACAACACACAAGACTGAATGTATTACTAGAGAATGTACAAAGATAAGTAGCCCATTAGGGCAATAGGCGTATATACAAGCCGGGGGAAAAAAACCTCCTAAAGAGGGAAAAAAGTGCCCCGGCGGTCCTAGAGTGTTCACACACATCACTACCTAAATATATCAACAAATGATGTAAAAAGATAAACTATGCTAAGAGAAATAAATTTAGCAAGTTTAGCTATACCCCCGACTTTTTAGGATTGTAGCAGAAATTGCCCAGAGTTCACCTCGACGCAGATTTCTCTGAAATGGCTGAATAGAATCAAAGCAAACTTTGATAGCATGTAGAGGACGTTGAGCTGAATCTAACAAGCTTTGAATCACTTGATTTGGTGGAGAATTGACGGAGATATGCCCTTGACAAGTTGACAGACTTTTGAGTAGACTAACAGAGAACTCAGAGATTAATGATGTAAATGTATCTATTAATTAACACTTGTATACAATTCCATTGGCATGAATGACATTGCCTAATGGTGTAGAGAGGTGTAGGATATGGTATAGTCCTCACACACACTCAAACTCAATAGAATGAGACTCGCGAATGATCTCTCTCTAACCGCGACTTTTCAAGTTCACTTTTTATGTGTGATGAGCAAAGATTTGAATTCAAATTCAAATTTTGGCTCCCTATGATCAAGCTCCTAAATGCTTGGAGATATTCCTTCAATCAAATGAGCTACTTTTTCCATGATTCACTTTGGTAGGTGATTACAAAAGATTCTAAGTCAATTTGACTTTTACAATGAGGTAAAGTGGTAATTGACCACTAGCATATGTTCCTATGCTTCTTCATGTATGTGTAGACTTTAATGCATCCTTTGAGCCAAATGTGTAGGCTTGCAAATTACACCAACAAATGATTGTATATAGTATATACAATATAAACAATAAATATATATAAAGTACAATATATATATATATATATATATATATATATATATATATATATATATATATATATATATATATATATATATATATATATATATATATATATATATATATATATATATATATATATATATGTGTGTGTGTAGTGCAATATATACATATACAATATATATATAATTATACAGTATATACAAAATATGTATATCTATATGTATGTACTATATATATATATATATATATAAATTATATACAATATATATAGAGTATATATATTATATATTTAGAGAGAGCTGTATGTATGTATGCATGTATGTATGTATGTAATGCATGTGATGTATGTATGTATGTATGTATGTATGTATGTATGTATGTATGTATGTATGTATTGTAGACGTTGTGAATCCTTATCTTGTCGTGTAGAAAATGGTGTTAGAGTATGCGTTCGTGGGCCTCGGAGTTAATGGAATGGGGCTTAATCTCCACAATAGCAGACAAGGCAGCCATGGTGCCGTCATGGGGGCCGGAGGGAGAGAGGGGGAGGGGGACCCACAATACTCAATCAAGTGAGTTTTTATCTTTTTGAGTGTAGCTTGCAGTTGCTTGTGGCAGTCGATATCATCTTGCTTCCAATGGCTGGGAGTTCACCATCCTCTCTCTCTCTAAATAATATATATATATATACATATATATATATATATATATATATATATATATATATATATATATATATATATATATATATATATATATATATATATATATATATATATGTTGGGATAGATGGATGGATGCTCCAAGGGACTGAGTAGGTACTGCTAAACCTGCTTTGTACCAGCCCTCTTTTGCTTTAGAGTTGATAAGTAGACCTTCATAGATTTCCAATAACACCAAAAAATGGCCTATGTACTTTGGAAGTGATGTGTGTAATGATTGAACCAAAACAGATAACTTTGAATTTCAGAAACTCAAGAAAACCTTCTATCTTAGTCTTGACACCTGCTGACTGTTTTGCTCAGTGTGACCAGTACACTAGAAATTGATAAAATTCCTTCTAGGGGTATTTAATTAGCATAGTAAGCTACCATTTGCAAGTGGAATGATATAAAAAGATAAACTATGCTAAGAGAAATCAATTTAGCAAGATTAGCTATACCCCCGACTTTTTAGGACTGTAGCAGAAATAGACCAGTGAGCACCTCGATGCAGATTTCTCTGCATTGGCTGAATAGAATATCTTCAAATTTCTCCAGCATGTAGTAGGCTTTAATTTGAATCCAACAAGCTTTGAATCATTGAATTTGGTGGACTATTGACCGAGATATGCCCTTGACAAGTTGATAGACTTTTGAGTAGATTAGTAGAGAACACAGAGATGAATGATGTAAATGTATCTATAAATTAACACGTGTACAATCCCATTGGCATGAATAACATTGCCTAATGGTGTAGAGAGGTGTAGGATATGGTATAGTCCTTACACACACTCAATTACAGTAGAATGAAGCTTGAGAGTGAAGTGATCTACCTGCGACTTTTTCATATCCATTTTTTATAGGAAATGACTAAAAATTTGAATTCAAATTCAAACTTTTGGCTCCCTATGATCAAGCTCCTAAATGCTTGGAGATATTCTGTCAATCAAGTGAGTTACTTTTTCCATGAATCACTTAGGTAGGTGATTACAAAAGATTCTAAGTCAAATTGACTTTTACAATGAGGTAAAGTGGTAATTAACCACTAGCATATGTTCCTATGCTTCTTCATGTATGTGTAGACTTTAATGCATCCTTTGAGCCAAATGTGTAGGCTTGCAAATTACACCAACACCTCCCCCTCAAGCCAAACATTTTGTCTTAAGTCTTCATCTTCAATCTTCAAGTATATCCTGCAATCTAATCATGGATTTGAACCTGCAAAGTTTTGTTCCATCCAAAGCTTTAGTCAACAAATCTGCACATTGCATGTTGGTTGATACATAGGTAAGTTTAATCTCCTTGCTTATCAACTTCTCTCTCACATAATGGTAATGAACCTCTATGTGTTTGGTCCTAGCATGATAGATACGATTAGCTGCAAGGTGAAGAGAACTTGTATTATCTCCGAAGATAATTGGTGACCTAGTATATAAGCCTAATTCTGTATATAAAAGCTTAATCCAAATTGCTTCTTGTGTGGCATTAGCTAGTCCTCTATACTCTGCCTCTGTGGAAGACAAAGCAACAGTAGGTTGCTTCTTTGAAGACCATGAAATTGGTTTGTCACGTGCAAAAGAAATATATCCAGAAGTGCTTCTCCTATCATCCTTGCATCCTGCCCAATCTGCATCTGAATAAACTTTGATATCAATATCTGAAGTGTAACGAAAACACAAACCATGGTTCTGTGTACCCGTGAGATACTTCAAGATTCTCTTGGCAGCCTCTAAGTGAGGTATCCTTGGCTTTTGCATAAATTGACTTAGCACACTAACTCCATATGCTATATCAATTCTTGTAAGAGTAGCATAGTTCAAGCTACCCACCATACTCTGATAACCTGTAATGTCCTTGACTTCATCACCTTCAAGGGCACTTATCTTTAGGTTCACCTCCATTGGAGTGCTTGCTACTTTAGCATCCTGCAAGTGAAACTTCTTCAACATATCTTGT
The DNA here is from genome assembly GCA_020310875.1 of Ceratopteris richardii. Lineage (NCBI taxonomy): Eukaryota > Viridiplantae > Streptophyta > Polypodiopsida > Polypodiales > Pteridaceae > Ceratopteris > Ceratopteris richardii. Next base: position 64,260,299 of record CM035415.1, read on the forward strand.
ACATACTTTTTCTGAGTAATGTATATCCCTGAATTAGTGTAAACTAATTCAAGCCCTAGAAAATACTTCAATAAACCAAGATCATTGATATTGAACTCCTTCATCATCTGGCTTTTGATGTACCTGATTCCATTGACATCATTACCTGTAATGATGATGTCATCAACATAAACATAGAGATAGATTACCTCTGAATTACTTCTCTTAATGAATAGAGAAGTGTCAGCCTTGCTCATGACAAAACCTTGGTCTTGGAGGTATGTTGTTAACCTGTAATTCCATGCCCTAGGTGCCTGCTTCAATCCATATAAAGCCTTCTTTAATTTGCAAACATAAGTTACCTTCTTAGGGTCTTCATAGCCAGGAGGTTGTGACATATAAACTTCTTCTGAAATCCATCCATTCAAGAAAGCATTCTTGACATCCAATTGGTACATGTTCCAATTCTTTGATGCAGCCACACTTACCAACACTCTGATTATTGGCATCTTGGCCACAGGAGAAAATATCTCTTCATAGTCAATGCCTTGGGTTTGTGCAAAACCCTTGGCTACCAATCTGGCTTTGTACCTATTAATTGTTCCATCAGAATTTCTTTTCAACTTATAGATCCATCTGGATCCTATTACCTTCGTAGAATCCTTCTTGGGTACTAACTCCCATGTGTCACTCTCCTTGAGTGCTTCAATCTCCTCATCCATACCTTCTTTCCATTTTGATTTGGTTATTGCTTCTTCATATGAACCTGGTTCTTCATTTGACAAATCTTTGGCAAGATAAATTGAATGTTTAGTAACAAGAGATGTATCATACCCATATCTGATAGGTTTCTTGCTTTCTCTTTGAGATCTTCTGATTGATTGAGTTGATCATTCCGACATGTCTTCAAGCTTCTTCATCTTCATTTTGCCCTTGGACTTCCATGCTTTGAATTCTTCAAGGTTGATAGTGTCTTCATCATCTGAACTTGAGTCTTCATTCTCAGTAGGTTCCTCCTTTGCAAGTTTTGGAAATTCCTCTTCCAAATCATAGGGTAGTTTGACCTTCCTGCATTCATTCTCATACCAAGAATCATTTTCATCAAAGATCACATCTCTGCTTACCATAAATCCCTTGTTGGTATGATTATTAAACCTGTAACCTTTTTGATTTAAATCATACCCAATGAAAATGCATTTTTCAGCCTTTGGGTATAGCTTACCTCTTATCTGAGAAGGAATGTGCACATATGCTACACATCCAAATATTTTGCAGTGATCCAATGATGGTCTCTTACCATGCCATGCTTCATAGGTATCTCCATTTTTTGTGAGCTTTGCTTCATGTGTAAATAGTTGTCCCATGAGAGTTGTAAGATATGGAGTGTGCATGTCCGTGTAGAGATCCATTGCAGTGGTGAAGCTTTCCCATTTGTCATCAGCCTTGATTCCATTGATCACTTGCCTTACAATTTGTTCTTCTTCAATCTCTTCTCCTATGCTTGCTAACTGATCTGCAACATCTTTGATCTTGGTCACAAATTCTGAAACAGCTTGCTTAGGTTGCTTCCTTAGTGTTGTGAATTCAATCCACAACTGATTTTTCCAATCCCTTGTATTGGAGGAAAAATATGATGACAAGGTTTCCTAAGTTTCTTGGGATGTCTTACAGTTTCTGATATGTGACAAAAGAAAGTCAGAGATAGAGTTGAGTAAATAAGACCTTGCCAATGCATCATTTGCACACCATTTGTTGATCTTTTCTTGTTCTTCCTTGGTTGGCAATCCTCTTGCTTTGAATGAGGGCAATTCCTCATCTCCTAAGATGTATCCATAGAGACTCCTTCCTTGTACGTACGTCTTCATTCTTAGAGACCAAGCTTGATAGTTGTTCCTGTCCAATTTATCAATAAATGAAGGAAAACCATCTCCCATTTTACGTTATTTGCTCTGATACCACTGTTGGGATAGATGGATGGATGCTCCAAGAGACTTAGTAGGTACTGCTAAACCTGCTTTGTACCAGCCCTCTTTTGCTTCAGAGTTGATAAGTAGACCTTCTTAGCTTTCCAATAACACCAAAAAATGGCCTATGTACTTTGGAAGTGATGTGTGTAATGATTGAACCAAAATAGATAACTTTGAATTTCACAAACTCAAGAAAACATTCTATTTTAGTCTTGATACCTGCTGACTGTTTTGCTCAGTGTGACCAGTACAGTAGAAATTGATAAAATTCCTTCTAGGGGTATTTAATTAGCTTAGTAAGCTACCATTTGCAAGTGGAATGATATAAAAAGATACACTATGCTAAGCGAAATCAAGTTAGCAAGATTAGCTATACTCCCGACCTTTTAGGACTGTAGCAGAAATAGACCAATGAGCACCTCGACGCCGATTTCTCTGAATTGGATGAATAGAAGGCCTTAAAATTTTGACACATGTAGTAGGCTTCAAGCTGAATCCAACAAGATTTGAATCATTGAATTTGGTGGAGTATTGACTGAGATATGCCCTTGACAAGTTGACAGACTTTTGAGTAGATTAGCAAAGAACACAAAGATGAATGATGTAAATGTATCTATAAATTAACACTTGTGTACAATCCCATTGGCATGAATAACATTGCCTAATGATGTAGAGAGGTGTAGGCTATGGTATAGTCCTTACACACACTCAATTACAATAGAATGAAGCTCGGGAGTGAAGTGATCTACCCGCGACTTTTTCATATCCATTTTCTATAGGAAATGACTAAAAATTTGAATTCAAATTCAAACTTTTGGCTCCCTATGATCAAGCTCCTAAATGCTTGGAGATATTCTGTCAATCAAGTGAGTTACTTTTTCCATGAATCACTTAGGTAGGTGATTACAAAAGATTCTAAGTCAAATTGACTTTTACAATGAGGTAAAGTGGTAATTAACCACTAGCATATGTTCCTATGCTTCTTCATGTATGTGTAGACTTTAATGCATCCTTTGAGCCAAATGTGTAGGCTTGCAAATTACACCAAATATATATATATATATATATATATATATATATATATATATATATATATATATATATATATATATATATATATATATATATATATATATATTGTATATACTGTATATATGTGGTAGGTCTAGGGCATGTGTAGTAGAGTTAGGGTTTGTATGTATATATAAAAATGGATCTATAGAAAGACATAGGATTAGTGTTGGTGATTTCAAATGCTTCTCTCATGGGTGTGTTCATGTGTGTATCTTCTATATATATACAGGAACCACTAAGATGCAATCAAAGTCAAAAGGAAAGGTAGTAATGGATTCGAGACCTAAGAGAAAATCTATTTCTGATTTTTATTCACTTAAAGGAGGGATTGGAGGCTCGAATGTCATGCGCTCTTCATGCGTAGCAAGCTCATCCCTTGAGCCTACAACTTTACCCCCAATTGCATGCTCTAACATCTCTATGTTTGAGTCCAAAACCTCAAGTGACACTTCTTTGTCTAAACGTATGAAGAGAGGGAAGGGTCAATGGGACATAGGAAGGACTTTTAAAATAGATTGGATAACAAAGTTTCCTTTTATTGAGCCTTTGATGATTGAGGGTGAAGAAGAACCAAAATTTGCCACTTGTATACCATGTAGTTGGAAATTAGGTAATCAAGTCAAGTTACAATTGAAATTAGATACCATTGAGAAACATGTGGGTAAAATGTATGAGAAAGTAGAAGTAGAAGGGAAAATGGAAAACATCATAGATGGAAAACAAAAGATGAATGTAAGCATCTACAGAATGTAGATGCCTATAATTCTCATTTATTGCTTTTGGAGCAAAGTAATGAGAATAAAAGATCCTTTATGCATCTTTTTGAGAGAAAGCTCAAATCAAATAATCAAGCCATATTAATGCAATTTTCAATTGTGCTACATATCTTGTCCATCGGGAAACCAATGTCTGATTATCCTAAGTGGAGAGTTCCATTGAATTTCATTGGATTAGGAATTCAAAGTTTTTCGACACAATATTGGACAGAATCTTCAAGATGGGAATTCGCAAAAGCAATGGGAGAGATAATCAAATCTAACCTGAAAAAAAGTTTATCGAATGCTACTTTTATTTCTATTCCCTTGATGAAGTGACAGCAAGGGATTGCACTTCTTGGGTATGTATCCATGCATATGTTGTGGAGAATTATGCAATAAAAGCCAAATTTATTGGTGCTTTTCAACTAAATGGAAGTGCAACTTCTAATTTGTTGGCGCAACTTGTTTTTAGATTCCATTTCAAATACTGGAGGGATGGCAATTAGTGATATTAATCAAAAGATAGTATGCATTGGTGTTGATGGATGCTCAGTTATGCATGGGCTTAGAAATGGATTGTGTGTTCAATTGCAAGAAGACTATACACCATATGCTTTAGGTATACATTGTATGTCTCATCGTACAAATCTGGCATTTAAAATTGTGTCAGAATTTGTTTTCGTACAAAAAGTTGAAGATCTTGTACACCAAGCATATGCTTTCTTTTCAAAAAGTCCTAAACGTATTAAAGAGTTTAAATTCTTCTTTGAAGGGATAAGTAAGGGAAGAAAATTGAAAAAAAATATTGACACTAGATGGATTTTACTTATTGGACCTATAGAACGTCTTTTTGAAGAATATAAATCAGTCATCGGTGTGGTCAATATTATGTGTTTAACTAAAGGAATACAAAAAGGAAAAGATCATACTCTGTTGCAAATGCTATGTGATGTGGAAACGCTTCTCTATCTTGCAGGAATGTCACCATTGTTAAGAGAAATGAATAATTTGATAAAAGTTTCTCAATCAAGAGATATTTATGTAATGGAATATGCAGTAGCAAGAAAAATGACTTGTATGTGCTTAGAAACTTTGTATTTTGAGACATCAGTTTTTGATTCGCAAGAATTTATCGAGTAGGAATCGTTGCTACAAGCTGGTGTAGAAGATAGTTTTTTGCAATACAATAAGAAAGGATGGTTGTGCATATTTGTGAAAGATAAGCAGATTCCTCTTTATGTATCACGAGAAAGTTAAGGATTATGCATCAGGAAAAAAGTTAATCAAGCATTCTTTCCTATCCTAGTGGATAGTGTAAAACAAGGCTTAAGATCCATATGTAATAAATTGACTTCTGAGACCAGAGAGAGATTTTCTCGAGATGAACTCTTAGAAGCAATGGCCATAGTTCATCCTTTATATTGGAATCATGCAAAAGACAAGAGCTTACTAACAAATGACTTTAAAAGCAAGGTCCAAATATTATCCGATCATTTTGGAAAGAATGCATATTTAAGAGATAGGATTCTAGAAGGAATTATAAATCCAAATATTTAGAAAAAACAATCTGGGATATTTGGACAAACAATGTGGGAGCAATTTGACTTTGTCAAAGATCCTTCAAATCCAGGTGCAATGACAAAGCTATGGAAAAAGCTCGATATATCTCCATTCTTGAAGGAATATATGTCAGAGTATTTTAAAATAGCAAATTTGTGTCTAACAATGATCCTTGGATCCATTGAAGATGAACGTCTATGGAGTAGTTTAACTTTCATAAGAAATGCAACGAGGAACAGCTTGAATAAAAACTTGGATACATGTCTTAGATTGTTTGTTTCTAAGAGTGACCTTGAACTTTCTCTTTCAAAGAAGCTTATGCCATATGGAAAAGTCAATGTCAACGAAGAAGTTAATGTGTAGTATCAGACGAGAGGAAACACATGGAGGATGTTGAACCTTCTAATATTTTTCGAATTGATTGATTATAAAAAGGTATCTTTTTTACTTGATTTCTTTTTTAATATTATGATGAAGTATAATTTATACTAATATTTCTTATTGTTTTGACAGGTTTTTAATATATCAAGGACTTCAATATTTGCCTATTTTTGTTTTTTTATTTTTTTTAATATCTGAAATGATGAGATTTAAAGGTTCCTAGTGTTCAATGTTCATGCCTATTTATGTATCTATGTATGTATGACTCATGCATGTGCCATGCTTGCATATGTGTATGTTTGTATTCATGTATTCTTGCATGTATGTATGTTTGTATTCATGTGTGATGCATGTAATATGTATGGGTGTATGTATATGTGTGCATGGGTGATTCTTGCATGTGAGATGCTTACATGTGTGCATGTTTGTATTGTTGTATTCGTGGATGTATATATGTATGTTTGAAATTCGAAAGTATGTGTGATGCTTGCATGTATATATTATGTTTTTATTCATGCTTATATGTGTGTATGTATGTGTGTACACTGAACAATCCTTTTAGAGGATTTGAAGGCTTGCACATTGAACTTCTTGGAATTTGGGACCTATCTCGCATCAGAAATTTGGTAATCTAATGTTGTTTCTAGATAGATGTGTGTAGAAGATATTATGCACGTGTGTGTATGTGCAAGTGTGTGCAAGAGCTAGGTATGCATATGTCAAAATAAATCGACACAGGTATGTATATGCATGTGAGGATAGGCTATTAAACTGGACAGGTTTCCAAGAAGTTTGAAATTGTTTCCCACAAGAAGGCACTGAAAAGAACCCAGGTAAGGTAATTGTGTGTGTGGCATCTCATATCTGGTTGCTTCATCTTTTGGATCATTGTTACATATGCTTCTTGATTGTTATAATATTGCAGCAAAAAGATGGCCAAATTATCTTGTTGTGGATTTTCATAAGGTAATTTTTGAAGAAAAAGGTTCTACCATAGGTTCTTTTTGAGCTTGGTTCCTAGATCCATAATTATCTACAGGAATCTCTATAACAGTAGGTCTATGTCTATTTGAATATGTTGCATTGTTTACTTTCTGATTTTTTGAGTTAGTTACTTTTAGTCTTGCCAGTGCATTGTCGTACCCCAAGAAATTAGCAGATGCAGCTGTGTCTCATTGGTCTAATAGTGTTTGAGTATTCCTTATCAATTTTTCTACGGTCTCAAACTATTCTCAAACTCTTCCATAATTGCAGGTGGGGATACATCCATCTGCTACTGAAGGATTTGTAACAATGAGAACGGCTACTAGGTGGGTTTCTCCAGATGTAAAACTAAAAGGCATTTGAGCTGGAAGCATCAATTTGCACATCAAGAATATCATGAGCCAGGACCAATCTGAGAAGTGTATTAGCATAAGTAATGCCATGATATTTGAGTGGAAGCAACAACATTGAACAACTGTCAAATCATGATTTGGCTTTTTTTCATAGATGCGAGATCTTATGAGTGTGATTACAAGTCAAGAAAGCTTTTGAAAAGTATATGATGAACCCTATGTAGATACCTCTTTATGTACATATTAAAATGAATGATTTTTTTCTAGACAGATTTGCTGGCTCTATGAGGTATTTATTGCCCAAGTGGATGTTCACATACAAGAACATGGTTTCTTATACGGAAAACAAGAAGGAAAGGAAATAAGCCCAACAACATTTTACATTATGAAGCTTTTTCAAAGCTTCTAATCTTTGTTTGAATTAAGTTCTTGTATTTAATACATAAGTCTAGTTTTCTGAGCATAAAGCCAACAAATAATGTACATGTGCATCTACATACAGATGTTTTTTATTTACATCTGACTGTTACCCTTGATTGGTTGATGACTAGACATTAGTTCTCTACAAGTTGCTGACATCATGCTCATCTTAGATAATATAACAATTTTAGTCCATTTTTGTGTGATTAGAGTTAGCTTGGTTAGCCTTTGTAATAGTATTGTTTCTAAAATGATAATACATACATGATTATTGCAAGTTGCTTGAGAAATTTCTCATATTTGAAGGACAGTCCTTTTCTTTTATTGGAGGGTTAATATAGCATGTTACTATAAATATCTTTGACCACCCTTCATTTTCAAAGATCTAGTTTTCAGAATAATTTTTTGCTATCTAATGTATTGGAAGGAGATAGCTTCCCCTTAATTATGAGGCATGCATGTTTTTGCTCACATTCCATTGGTTGGTTTTTAGTTTTCAGGATCTTCTGATAGCTATTGAATTTGTAGAAATTTCCTATACCATTCTTATGGAGCAAGGACTAAAATATACCCCAAATATTCCTAGGAGGTGTGCATATGTACCTATTGAGAGGTGTGTATGAGACAAATTTTTGAGATCTTGCGAGTATGGATTTCTTGAAGTATTATTCTGCCTGGCAGGTAACACTACTTGGAAAGGTTTGCCTAATTCTGTAGTCAACTCTTTTCAGTAAACCAAAATTATAACATGCAGACAACACTACTGGGAAAGGTTTTGCCTAACTCTGCACTCAACTCTTTTCAGTGAACTAAAATTTTAATATGTTACTGCTTGGCAAAGGTATTGATTCCTTGAAAGAGTGTAGTGACCACTCACTACCCTTTGAGACTGAACTAGTAAACAATCATCTTGTTCCAATGATATTTTCTGTTTGTTGAGCTATATTCAATATGAGGATTTAAATATTGCAAATTCCAAAATTCTTCAGACCACATTGTGGACAAGGGTTTAGAACTTGAGTACATTGTACTATTTTTCTTTGATGAAGAAGTCAAGTTTGATCTAGATATGAATCTATCAAAGATGTAGCAATCAAAGCTATGGTGATTAGTTGTGGAAGGTTTGTTTTATTTCACCAAGTTATAACAAGAAATATCCATAACATTTCCCTACCTACATTTGCAATAAACAATTGCTATCATCTTTCATGCAGGTGACATTGAAAGCTATGAATGTGTACCCTCTGTTTCTACAAACTCAGCTTCGTTTTAAAGGTATGGTGATCATAGCTTAGCTACCTATTATGCATGGACAAAAGTTCCCTTACAAAATTGGTTTTTGGATTGATTTGACATAGCGAATGGTATCATTTACTCAAACATATCTATATTTTTAAGGGAGGTTGTTATAAAAATTTTCTTAAAATTTTATATTTCAAATATAAGTTATCGTGAGATACTTAGAGAAATTCGCCCATATTTATATATTTTTGAGAGAGGGGGTGGTCTTATTTTTAACCCTAGTCACATCACTGCATGTAAGACTTCAAAAGAAGCTTGGGATACTTTAGCAAATCTTTATGAAGATAGAACACCTTCCAAGATCTATGCCTTAGAAGCGGAATTTCACAATCTCACTATATGTTCACAAGACACAATCACAAAAGTTATAGCCAAATTTGAAGATTATCAATGCAAGTTAGCACTTTGTGGACGACAAATTTCAAGTGAAGACATGGGTATACGATTGCTTAAAAAGCTTCTTAGGCCCTATGAAACATTCATGACCACTCTATACAATAGAGCACTCACTTGGGAAGAAGTTAGAAGATTGTTGTTTCTTCATGACTCTCGACAAAAAACCCAAGCTACCTAAGAAATAGCTATGAAGGCTAAAGCCACCTTCCACGAGAATAAAGGACAAAAAGGAGATCAAGAATGGAAGGACATTGGCAAGAAGAAGTTTACTTGCAATTTTTGTGGCAAGCCTCGCCACATTGAAAAATTTTGCTTCAAGAAGATCTCTTTCTCATAACTGAACACAAGGCACTTGATGCATCCACTCCAGGTAAAGAATGGATTTTTTACAGTAGGGCTTCATCACATATGTACCATGACAAAGATGACTTTCATGAGTTTGCGAAGCACAAAGGTCAAGTTTATCTAGGAGATAACAAGTGCATTGAGATCCAAGGAAGCGGCAAATTTCATGTCACTAACTCAGAAGGCAAGACCAAGTCACTCAAAGATGTTCTGTATGTACCAAGCCTTTGTAGGAACCTTCTCTCAGTAAAGGCCATTACAAAGTGCAACATGATGGCGCAATTCGATCACAACAAAGCTCAATTCATCAATCGTGAATCCAATGAAGTGATACCTCAAGGTTTTGAAGATAAAGGTCCCTTTCATGGCCAAATATTCAAGTCTTAGCTTGTGGCATTGCAGATTTAGACATATCTCTTGCTTAGCTAAGATCTCTTCCAATCATCTTGTCAAGGTACCTAGGACTGCACAAAGTGGAACTAAATTGCCAAGCATGTGCCAAGTAGAAAATTGCCTCTGTACCTCTAGAAGCATCCATTTTCGCATCTAAACCCTTAGCATTAGTCAATGCTGATATTTGTGGACCTATGCATACACCTTCTCTAAGTGGGTCAATTTACTTCTTCCTGATAGTAGATGACTTCACTAGATATACCTAGGTTTATTCACGCAAACATAAATAGGATGCCCTTTCTAAGTTCAAGGAGTGGACACAAATAGTTCAAGAAGACTTTCCAAGTTCTTTGAAGGTCATCCGATTTCATGGAGACTATAACTTTGTCAACCACACCTTCTCCAAATGCTTGAAGAAGCATGGAATTAAGTATCAAGCATCACAAGATACTCAACAAGGTATTTCCTTACAGAAGACTCAAAGTGTGATCCAAATGGCCAAGGTTATGCTTAGTCAAAAGCAACTTCCACTAAAGTTTTGGGGTGAAGTAGTACAAACAACAATACATATTCAGAACAGAGGGTTTTGAGATGACTTGAAGAACCAAACACCATTTGAGGCTTACTTTTAGAAGAAGCCGAGTATGAGCTATTTCCACATCTTTGGTAGTGATGCCTATGTCCAAGGCCATGATGATGATCAGCCTAAGCAATACATTATTATTAGGTACAGAAATCGACAAAAGGCATACAAGCTCTATGATCCAAAGATTCACACAGTTACAATAACCAAAGACTCCACCTTTGATGAATACTCTAAGTATTCATCTCTTTTGGATCCTCCTATTTTTGCTTCAAAGGGGGATCATTCCAGTTTTGGACACTCACATTATGTAGAGCATGCTCTCTCTATACATGACTTTCCGGATCATGATACAGTTCTGGAGCAGGAGGAATTAGAGATTCTATCTCAACTTATATCTTAGATGGCTATACCTCCTATCGTACCATTGAAGGTTTATATTTCCCCTCAGCTTCAGCTGGCCATTACTCCAAGATCAATGACTCGTCATTTTCCATTCCTATTTTTGAGAGTCCACCTACCTAAGCAACATTCTCAGCATGTACTCTTCCATTCATGGAGTCCAACATCTTTTCATTTACCACATGATACTCCTACATCTACTTGAATTCATCACTCAAATGGATCCTATTTTGAGTCAGCTTCTCAGTTCAGAGGGGGCTTCCATGGTCCTCTCGACACACATCAGGACTTTGTACACTCCATGGAGAATTACAACATACAAATGTACTACCATGTGACTATGATTTTATGATTCATGCTTTATATGTCATTCTTGCGGGACCTACTTCTTGGCGTTCAGTCATCCTACCTATCTTGCATGGAGGTGATCTCGTCCAGTGAGATATTGTTCCATTCTTGTAACTCATTGGTGGACTATCCAATGATGATGACTATCATATAACAAAGTTGACCATAACAATTGAGCTAGAAAAAGCTCAAGAAGTATCCCTTCTTAGAGTGAAGAGAGTAAGTGCATGTGTAAAGGTAAGGCCAACATATGAGAGTTAGTGCAACAATGTAGCCCAATTCATTGGCTCTCCTCCCTCCTTGGGTGGGGTGAGGGCATCAAGATCTAGATATTGACAACCTTTTGTCAGGGGATTTTTCAAATGTATCCAAGGGGGAGGATAAAGAAGAGTCAAATAAACTCTCCAATGATGATGATTGTCATGGACAAGGAAACCATCTTAAACCTTAGATTCTATGTGACTTTCCATATCTCATGATTGTCTCAAAGTTTGGAGAAACTAATGCTTCCATCGCATCTGAAATGTGCCAAAACCCCAAGATCGACTATCTATTTGCTGAATTCTGACACCTGGAGGTCTTGTTTCTAGTTGATGACATCACTAATGACATCATCAACTTGTAACTAACCTTGAACCACCCTTGGAAAGCCTATATAAAGAGGGGTTGGCCACATTTATTCTCAGTCTTGCCAACACCAATCTTAGGAGCTCATGGGGTCGTGATCACTAAGTAAGTACTCTCCAAGTTCCAATTCAAGTTCTTGTCTTGTCTCTTGCTCCAGTCTTGTCTAGCCTTGTATCCTAAACATCTACCCTAATCCTGCTATCTTGTTCCATACCTATGATCCCGGGTTGTGGGATCTCTTATGTCATCTCTAGTCCAGTTTTCCATACCTGTCGGTCTCGAGTTGTGGGAGGTCTTGTATTGGTTAGGTATTCTTGTATCATTTTCCCTACGTGGGTGCTCTTGTAATCAGAAGTGTGTTTCTGAAATCTTGTCTAATGTAGACAGAGAGCACAATTTAGTGCTCCCCTCACATTTTGGCAAGACTATCCACATCCAGTCCCTATCTAGAATGATGGACTCCCTAATCCTGCTATCTTGTTCCATACCTATGATCCCGAGTTGTGGGATCTCTTATGTCATCTCTAGTCCAGTTTTCCATACCTGTCGGTCTCGAGTTGTGGGAGGTCTTGTATTGGTTAGGTATTCTTGTATCATTTTCCCTACGTGGGTGCTCTTGTAATCAGAAGTATGTTTCTGAAATCTTGTCTAATGTAGACAGAGAGCACAATTTAGTGCTCCCCTCATATTTTGGCAAGACTATCCACATCCAGTCCCTATCTAGAATGATGGACTCCATATCCATACTCAAAAATATCGAGTCTACTCTAGATGATATATATAAAAAACTTCAAGACTTTGAATGGAGGTTACGGCAAGGTGATCACTCAGTTGGAGAATTCGCATCAGACTTCAAAATTGTATTTCAAGGATCCACATATCAAGAAGACTATTTAGTTAATCAGTTTCAAAGTGTTCTAAAAAATGAAATAAAGAGCTATTTATCCTCTACATCTTAGTTAAATACTTTAGATGAGGCTATCAATCAAGCAATTCAGTATGAGAATCAGTTGTTAAAAGAAAGCCAAGTCCAAGAGTATGAAGTCTTGAATAATGAAGACACTATTCCTCAAGAATCTTAATCAAGAATCTTTGAAGCCCAAAAAGTCATTACAAGTGATGCAATATACATATTATGAAGATATCGAGAAGGTAAAGGATAAGAAGGAGTTCATGTTCAATCAAGGAGGTGTGCTTACTCAATGCTCTCCATCAAAGATCTTGGAAACACCACAACATTCCACTAGAAGCTCAAAGGATCTATTGCATGAAGAAGCTCAAAGGAGCCAAGTCCAAGAGTATGAAGTCTTGAATAATGAAGACACTATTCCTCAAGAATCTTAATCAAGAATCTTTGAAGCCCAAAAAGTCATTACAAGTGTAAAGGATAAGAAGGAGTTCATGTTCAATCAAGGAGGTGTGCTTACTCAATGCTCTCCATCAAAGATCTTGGAAACACCACAACATTCCACTAGAAGCTCAAAGGATCTATTGCATGAAGAACCCAAGGAAGCTCAAGAGAGAACCAGTCCTTCACCACCTATCAAGATTGAGAATCATGAAGAATTCGAAGTTGTGCATTATTAGATTCAAGGATCTCTCAAGGAAGATTGGAATGCCTTATTCATTGGAAAGCATATGTCATCATTGATCGTACTTGGGAACTTACAAAAAATATTCAGAGATCCATACGAAGAATCCAATGAAACCAAAGCTAGACAACATGGCCGCTCCCCATGGAACTCGTCGCTTGAGGGGGAGGTGATGTCATGGACAAGGAAACCATCTTAAACCTTAGATTCTATGTGACTTTCCATATCTCATGACTGTCTCAAAGTTTGGAGAAACTAATGCTTCCATCGCGTTCGAAATATGCGAAAACCCCAAGATCAACTATCTATTTGCTGAATTTTGACACCTGAAGGTCTTCTTTCTAGTTGATAACATCATCAATGACATCATCAACTTGTAACCACCCTTGAAAAGCCTATAAAGGAGGGGTTGGCCACATTCATTCTCAGTCTTGCCAATGCCAGTCTTGGGAGCTCAAGGGGTCATGTCATGGTCACCAAGTAAGTACTCTCCAAGTTCGAGATCAAGTTCTTGTCTTGTCTCTTGCTCCAATCTTGTCTAGTCTTGTATCCTGGACATCTAGCCTTGTCCTCCTGTAATCTTGTAGTATGAGATCCTATCGAGTTCTTTCTTGTATCTACTTCATCTCCCTTAAGGGAGTTCTTGTAATCTTGATATCTTGTTCCATACCTACGATCCCAGGTTGTGGGATCTCTTGTATCATCTCTAGTCTAGTTTTCCAAACCTATTAGTCCCAAGTTATGGGACGTCTTGTATCTGTTACATATTCTTGTATCATTTTTCCTACGTGGGTGGCTCTTGTAATTAGAAGTGTATTTCCAAAATCTTGTCTAGTGTAGTCAGAGAGCACAATCTAGTGCTCCCCTGACAATGGTTATCATATAACAAAGTTGACCGTAACAATTGAGCTTGAAAAAGGTCAAGAAGTATCCCTTCTAAGAGTGAACAGAGTAAGTGCATGTGTAAAGGCAAGGCCAACAAATGAGAGCTACCCCAAATATGTAGCTAAATTCCTTGGCTCTCTTCCCTCCTTGGGTGGAGTGAGGGTTCAATCCCCACTAGTGTCATTGGTTGGGCTTGTTGACTTAGACACTATACCTCTCGGATTTTCCAAATGTATCCAAAGCTAGACAACATGGCTACTCCTCATGGAACTCGTCGCTTGAGGGGGAGGTGATGTCATGGACAAGGAAACCATCTTAAACCTTAGATTCTATTTGACTTTCCATATCTCATGATTGTATCAAAGTTTGGAGAAACTAATGCTTCCATTGCGTTCGAAATGTTCCAAAACCCCAAGATTGACTATCTATTTGCTGAATTTTGACACCCGAACATCTTGTTTCTAGTTGATAACATAATCAATGACATCATCAACTTGTAACCACCCTTGAACCGCCCTTGAAAAGCCTATATAAGGAGGGGTTGGCCACATTCATTCTCAATCTTGCCAATGCCAATCTTGGGAGCTCAAGGGGTCATGTCATGATCACCAAGTAAGTACTCTCCAAGTTCCAAATCAAGTTCTTGTCTTGTCTCTTGCTCCAATTTGTCTGGTCTTGTATCCTGGACATCTAGCCTTGTCCTCTTGTAATGTCATAGTATGAGATCCTATCGAGTTCTTTCTTGTATCTACTTCATCTCCCTTAAGGGAGTTCTTGTCATCCTGATATCTTGTTCCATACCTACGATCCCAGGTTGTGGGATCTCTTGTATCATCTCTAGTCTAGTTTTCCAAACCTATCAGTCCCAGGTTATGGGACATCTTGTATCCGTTACGTATTCTTGTATCATTTTCCCTACGTGGGTCTTGTAATCAGAAGTGTATTTCCAAAATCTTGTCTAGTATAAGAGAGCACAATCTAGTGCTCCCCTGACAATGAGTATCATATAACAAAGTTGACCGTAACAATTGACCTTGAAAAAGGTCAAGTATCCCTTCTAAGAGTGAACAGAGCAAGTGCATGTGTAAAGGCAAGGCCAACAAATGAGAGCTACCCCAAATATGTAGCAAAATTCCTTGGCTCTCTTCCCTCCTTGGGTGGAGTGAGGGTTCAATCCCCACTAGTGTCATTGGTTGGGCAATCATTGGTTCAATCCCCACTATACCTCTAGAATAAGGGAACTATATGTATCAAGATATTGAATTTGACAACCTTTTGTCAGGGGATTTTCCAAATGTTGACTTAGACAGTATAGCTCTAGAATAAGGGAACTATATGTATCAAGATCTTGAATTTGACAACCTTTTGTCAGGGGATTTTCCAAATGTATCCATCGTAGTAGATAAAGAAGAGGCAAATAGACAATCCAATGATGATGAGTATCATATAAAAAAGTTGACCGTAACAATTGTTGGGAGTGATGGTTGGATGCACTCAGAAGATTGAGTTGGTACTGCTAATCCTGCTTTGTACCAACCCTCTTTGATCTTTTCCTTTGTTTCTACTCCTTGATGATGCGATGAGGATTGAGCCTTGCGGAAAATATAAGACAGTGCTCTAACTTTTCTAAAAATTCACCGAAATTTCACTGGACCGAAATTTCACCAGACTGCCACTGTACTGTCACCGTAATTGTACCAGAATTGTACCGGAATGAACTATAATTTTGTTTATCATTACTTCAAGTGAACATACATGAAGTAA
The DNA here is from genome assembly GCA_020310875.1 of Ceratopteris richardii. NCBI lineage: Eukaryota > Viridiplantae > Streptophyta > Polypodiopsida > Polypodiales > Pteridaceae > Ceratopteris > Ceratopteris richardii. Next base: position 64,276,412 of record CM035415.1, read on the forward strand.
GTAAGTGACACATGAACTCTCTTAACTAACAGAACTTTTTCTGAAGTTTAAGAAAAAACTTCTCTAGTTCAGACAGTCTCTTTTCGGTCAGACTTTGTGCAGTGTATAGATATCTTTTCCACCGGAAAGATTGATCAACTAAAAGTAGAGATGTTTAGCTATAGAGTGAGCTATCTCTCATAAGAAACTTTGCATTACTCTGCAAGATCTACTTCGTTCTTCTATCGGAAAATTACTAGTTTACCGTAAGAACTGCAACAGTGAGCACTTTGACTGTAATTTCTTGAAATTGACTGAATCAAGTTGCTTCAAAACTTTGTGTGTTTGTGATATGCATAGAGCTGAATCTATCAAGCTTTGAATCACTTGATTTGGTTCAGTAGATCCTGAGATATACTTCTTCAAGGTTGACAGACTTGAAGATAATGACTCAGAGAATCACAGAGTAAATGAATGTAAGTATTTGTATTAGATCATGTAAATGTACATTTCCATTGGCATGATAAACATAGCTCAATGGTACTCAGAGGTGTAGGCTATATAGTAGACCTCACAACCTCAGTGATTGATACAGTAATGCTTCGGGGTTATTGGAGCGCCTCGGGATGATTGAAGAACACACCGCGACATTTTTTCTTGTAGCTTTTATAGGAATTGAGTGATGACTTGAATTAGAATTCAAATCAATCTCCTAAAATCTTTCACCTAAAAAAAGTTGATTGAGATATTCTCTCGATCAATCAACCGCCTTTTCACGATTTCCAATCAATTCGGCGTGATTGCATAATGATGCGCCAGGTCATTTATATTTTTACAATAGATAAACAGGTAAAAAAATCATAGGCATAAGTCCCTATGGTCTTTGCGTCATGTATAGTCTTCAACGTAGATATCCAGGCCAAATGTGAAGGCTTGTGTTACACCAACAGCTCCCCCTCAAGCCAAACACTTTGGCTCAAGTCTTTAGCTCAAGTCTTTATCTTTAGTCTTCAATTATTTCCTGCAATCCAATCATGGATTTAAATCTGCATAGCTTGCTTCCATCCAGAGCTTTAGTAAGCAAATCTGCACATTGTATATCAGTAGACACATAAGTCAACTGAATATCTTTACTAAGCAACTTCTCTCTCACATAGTGGTAATGAACCTCTATGTGTTTAGTTCTAGCATGATATATTGGATTCGCTGCAAGATGAAGAGAACTTGTATTATCTCCAAAGATAACTGGAGGCCTTGTGTATAAGCCTAGTTCTGAATATAAAAGCTTTAACCATATGGCTTCTTGAGTTGCATTTGCTAGTCCTCTGTACTCTGCTTCAGTAGATGACAAAGCTACTGTGGGTTGTTTCTTGGATGACCAAGAAATTGGTTTATCACCTGCAAAACATATGTAACCAGATGTACTCCTCCTGTCATCCTTGCAACCTGCCCAATCTGCATCTGAATACACTTTAATATCAATATCTGATGTATAAGGAAAGTACAAACCATGGTTCTGAGTTCCCTTTAGATACTTCAAGATCTTCTTAGCTGCTTCTAGGTGAGGTACCCTTGGTTTGTGCATGAATTGGCTAAGCACACTAACACCATATGATATATCAATCCTGGTTAAGGTAGCATAATTTAAACTACCTACCAAACTTTGGTAACCTGTAATATCTTTGAGTTCTTCTCCTTCATGTGCACTGAGTTTGTGGTTGACCTCCATAGGAATGTTTGAGACTTTAGCTTCCTGCAAATTAAATTTCTTGACCATGTCCTGTATGTACTTCTTCTGAGTAATATAGATACCTGAATTTGTGTAGATCAATTCAAGTCCTAGGAAGTATTTCAATAATCCAAGATCATTGATCTTGAATTCCTTCATCATCTGTCCTTTGATGTGTCTAATTCCCTGAACATCATTTCTTGTAATAATGATGTCATCAACATAGACACATAAATATATTACTTCTGTACTGCTCCTTTTTATGAACAGAGAAGTGTCTGCTTTACTCATCACAAATCCTTGATCTTGGAGATATGTTGTCAACCTGTAATTCCATGCTCTAGGTGCCTGCTTTAAACCATACAGAGCCTTCTTTAATTTACAAACATGATTTACCTTATTGGGATTTTCATAGCCAGGTGGTTGTGCCATGTAGACTTCTTCAGATATCCATCCATTCAAGAATGCATTCTTCACATCCAATTGGTACATGTTCCAATTCTTGGATGCAGCTACACTCACCATAACTCTGATAGTTGGCATCTTGGCCACCGGAGAAAATGTCTCCTCATAATCAATGCCTTGGGTTTGTGCAAAACCCTTAGCTACCAACCTAGCTTTATACCTGTTTATTGTACCATCTGAATTTCTTTTGAGTTTGTAGATCCATCTGGATCCTATCACCTTCATAGAGTCCTTCTTGGGTACCAAGTCCCAAGTATCACTCTCTTTGAGAGCCTGCATTTCTTCATCCATTGCTTCCTTCCATTCTGGTTTAGTGATTGCTTCTTCAAATGTACCTGGTTCTTCATTCAAGAGATCCTTTGCAAGATATACAGAATGCTTGGTTACCAGTGAAGTATCATACCCATACCTAATAGGTTTTTTCTTTTCTCTTTGAGATCTCCTCATAGCTTGAGTTGAGGATTCTGGATTATCTTCTGGTTGCTTCATCTTCATCTTCCCTTTGGATTTCCAGGCCTTGAACTCTTCAATGTTGATGGTGTCTTCATCATCTGAGCTTGTGTCCTCTTTCTGAATTGGTTCTTGCCTGATAAGCTTGGGAAAGTCTTCTTCCATGTCATAAGGTAGACTAACCTTCCTGCACTCATTTTCATACCATGAATCATTTTCATCAAAGATAACATCTCTGCTTACCTTGAAGCCTTTGTTTGAGGGGTTGTAGAATCTGTACCCTTTCTGGTTCAAGTCATAACCAATGAAGATACACTTTTCAGCCTTAGGGTCTAGCTTTCCCCTTACCTGTGAGGGAATATGCACATATGCAACACACCCAAAGATTTTGCAGTGATCCAGAGATGGTCTCTTACCATGCCAAGCCTCATAGGATGTCATTCCATCAAGTGTCTTTGATGGCAACCTGTTAATTAAATATGTGGCAGTAGATACACTCTCTGCCCAAAGATAATTTGGCAACTTCTTTTCATTAAGCATAGACCTCGCTGTTTCTACAATGAGTCTATTCGTTCTTTCAGCTACCCCATTTTGTTCAGGTGAGTACCTTGTAGTAATCTCCCTCTTGATGCCTCTGTCCTGCAAGAAATCTTCAAAGTCATTGGAGAAGTATTCTCCACCACCATCTGACCTTAGCCTCTTCAAATGTCTACCTGTTTGATTTTCAACTAATGCAAGATACCTTTTGAAACAATTAAATACTTCATCTTTATGTTTCATGAAGTATAAGACAGTCCACCTGCTATAATCATCAATAAAGGACACATAATACCTTGATCCAGATAAGGATGGCTCCTTGCTAGGTCCCCAAACATCTGTATGCACCAATTCTAGATAATCTTTATGCATGAAACCTTTCTTGGTATAAGGCAACCTGTGTGACTTACCGAATTGACAAGCCTCACACTTGTATATCATGTGTTGCTTGGATATATTAGGTATCCCAAGCACACATTGATCCCTGCACATTTGCTTTAAGGTCCTTTCTCCAATGTGACCTAACCTCTTGTGCCAAATCTCCAATTCCGATAGCGTTTGATCCTTGTAATTGTACAGAGCAATGTTTTTGGTGTCTTCAAGCTCAAAAGTAAATAACCTACCTGATTTTTCTCCCTTTGCTATTCTTCTGAATCCATGTCTTGGATCTTCCACATATGCTCCATGTTGTGTGAATCTGACCTGCAGACCTTTTTCCACAATCTGACCTACACTCATCAGATTCTTGGTGATTGTTGGAACATACAACACTCTGCTTAATAAATTCTGATTACCATCACTTGTTTTGACATTGCCTACTTTAATAACTGAATGTTTAGTGTCATCACCTGTCTGCACTTGATGTTTGCCCTTGGGTTCTTCCAAATCAGAAAGTAATGCAACATTTCCAGCTACATGATTAGAGCAACCTGAATCAATATAAAATAAGTGATCATCATTGATACCTGACTTAGATGTCATGTTCATGATCAACAAGGAATCATCTTGCTCCTCTGCATAATTGTTGTAGTCTTTCCTATTTCTGTATCCACCTTGATAGTTGCTATTGTGATTGTAGTTGTTATAATTATTGTTGTAGCCATGGTAGCCTTGAGATTGGTTAAATCTGCCTCTGCCTTGAGAGTATCCTCCTCTAGAGTAGCCTCTTCCTCTCTGATTCTTATAATTTCTGTAGCACTCATCTGTGGTATGGTTAGACAAGCCACAAATATTGCATGGAGATTGATTGTAGGATCTCCCCCTACCTGACTTACCTCCTCTGCCCCTTCCTCTAGATGATCTACCTCTCCCTGCATAGTTTGCTTGGGAGGTAGAGCCTTCTTCATCAACCTTCTTATTTTTACCTTTGTCTTTTACCTTTTTATCAGTGTAAAGGGCAGAAGAGTTGTTACCTTTTGATTGTTCTCCATTCTTTGTGATCTTTGCTTCATGTGTAAAGAGTTGTCCAATCAAAGTTGTTAGATCAGGTGCTTGGATGTCCATGTACAAGTCCATTGTTGTGGTAAAGCTCTCCCACTTGTCATCTGCCTTTAGTCCATTGATCACTTGTCTGACTATTTGCTCTTCCTTAATTTCTTCTCCAACACTTGCAAGTTGATCTGCAATGTCCTTGACTTTGGTGACAAAATCTGAGACACATTGTTTTGATTGCTTTCTGAGAGTTGTAAACTCAATCCATAGCTGATTCTTTCTGGCCCTTGTGCTTGATGAAAAATATGTTGACAAGGTTTCCCAAGTCTCTTGGGAAGTTTTGCAATTCCTTACATGAGGTAGAAGGAAATCAGAAATAGAGTTTAGAAGATATGACCTTGCCAAAGCATCTTTTGCACACCATTGATTTAGCTTCTCATGTTCATCCTTTGTAGGTAGGCCTCTGGTCTTGAACGAGGGCAATTCCTCATCTCCTGATATGTATCCAAACAAGCTCCTTCCTTGTAGATAGGTCTTCATCCTTAGAGACCAAGCTTGGTAATTGTTCCTGTCCAATTTGTCAATGAATGAAGGAAAACCATCACCCATGATTACCTTATTCGCTCTGATACCACTGTTGGGAGTGATGGTTGGATGCACTCAGAAGATTGAGTTGGTACTGCTAATCCTGCTTTGTACCAACCCTCTTTGATCTTTTCCTTTGTTTCTACTCCTTGATGATGCGATGAGGATTGAGCCTTGCGGAAAATATAAGACAGTGCTCTAACTTTTCTAAAAATTCACCGAAATTTCACTGGACCGAAATTTCACCAGATTGCCACTGTACTGTCACCGTAATTGTACCAGAATTGTACCGGAATGAACTATAATTTTGTTTATCATTACTTCAAGTGAACATACATGAAGTAAGTAAGTGACACATGAACTCTCTTAACTAACAGAACTTTTTCTGAAGTTTAAGAAAAAACTTCTCTAGTTCAGACAGTCTCTTTTCGGTCAGACTTTGTGCAGTGTATAGATATCTTTTCCATCGGAAAGATTGATCAACTAAAAGTAGAGATGTTTAGCTATAGAGTGAGCTATCTCTCATAAGAAACTTTGCATTACTCTGCAAGATCTACTTCGTTCTTCTACCGGAAAATTACTAGTTTACCGTAAGAACTGCAACAGTGAGCACTTTGACTGTAATTTCTTGAAATTGACTGAATCAAGTTGCTTCAAAACTTTGTGTGTTTGTGATATGCATAGAGCTGAATCTATCAAGCTTTGAATCACTTGATTTGGTTCAGTAGATCCTGAGATATACTTCTTCAAGGTTGACAGACTTGAAGATAATGACTCAGAGAATCACAGAGTAAATGAATGTAAGTATTTGTATTAGATCATGTAAATGTACATTTCCATTGGCATGATAAACATAGCTCAATGGTACTCAGAGGTGTAGGCTATATAGTAGACCTCACAACCTCAGTGATTGATACAGTAATGCTTCGGGGTTATTGGAGCGCCTCGGGATGATTGAAGAACACACCGCGACATTTTTTCTTGTAGCTTTTATAGGAATTGAGTGATGACTTGAATTAGAATTCAAATCAATCTCCTCAAATCTTTCACCTAAAAAAAGTTGATTGAGATATTCTCTCGATCAATCAACCGCCTTTTCACGATTTCCAATCAATTCGGCGTGATTGCATAATGATGCGCCAGGTCATTTATATTTTTACAATAGATAAACAGGTAAAAAAATCATAGGCATAAGTCCCTATGGTCTTTGCGTCATGTATAGTCTTCAACGTAGATATCCAGGCCAAATGTGAAGGCTTGTGTTACACCAACAACAATTAAGCTGGAAAAAGGTCAAGAAGTATCCCTTCTTAGAGTGAACAGAATAAGTGCATGTGTAAAGGCAAGGCAAGCATATGAGAGATAGCTCAACAATGTAGCCTAATTCATTTGCTCTCCTCCCTCCTTGGGTGGGGTGAGGGGGTTCAATCCCCACTAGTGTCAATTGTTGGGCATGTCAACTTAGACACTAGAACTCTAGAATAAGGGAACTATATGTATCAAGATCTTGAATTTGACAACCTTTTGTGAAGGGATTTTCGAAATGTATCCATAGGGGTAGATAAAGAAGAGGCAAATAGACTATCAAATGATGATGACTATCATATAACAAAGTTGACCGATATGATTGAGTTGTAAAAAGATCAAGAAGTATCCCTTCTTAGAATGAAGAGAGGAAGTCCATGTGTAAAATGCAAGGCCAACATATGAGAGATAGCCCAACATATGAGAGATAGCCCAACAATGTAGCCCAATTCATTGGCTCTCTTCCCTCCTTGGGGTGGGGTGAGGGTTCAATCCCCACTAGTGTCATTGGTTGGGCATGTCTACTTAGACACTATCTGTCTAGATTAAAGGAACTATATGTATCAAGAACTTGAATTTGACAACCTTTTGTCAAGGGATTTTCCAAATGTATCCATGGGGGTAGATAAAGAGGAGGCAAATAGACTATCCGATGATGATGACTATCATATAACAAAGTTGACAACTTAGTGTGTTCTTAGAGTGAACATAGTAAGTAGATGTGTAAAGGCAAGGCTAGCATATGAGAGATAGCCCAACAATGTAGCCCAATTCATTGGCTCTCTTCTCTCCTTGGGTGGGGTTGGGGTTCAATCCCCACTAGTGTTATTGGTTGGGCATGTCCTCATCCTTGTAGATAAATGAAATGATACTCTTCAAGGATGTCTCTCATTGGTCTTCGAGCATTTATGGATAGTAGGAGGGGGCATAGATCCTCGTGGTATAGTACTATGCTGTTCATTATATAGTTGCAACTTCGATTAATTCAAGACTATGTAAATTATAAGATCAAACTCCCTTTGAAGAAAAAAGAAGGAAAAATTAGGAGAAGACTTCAAAGTTTTATTACGTTAGAGCATGTGATCAACAGAGTTCTCTCATGAAAGTTAACGAAGTCACTACGAGTCCCATCACATCATGTTCGCAAGCTCCTACAGTTGACCTTCTCATCGAATTGATTTTACTTCTACCATCTTCTATCATACATATCATCTGTCACATAAAATGTGAGGGAAGGATAAGGAGATGAGCTGGGCACTCTCTCCACTTCATTGGCAAGTCTGCTGAACCACTTATTTTACATATTTTAGACCCCGAATTTGTCGAGCAGAATGTCGGCCTCGATATACAGCTGTTAGCTACATACATGGGAGTGCCTAAGCGATGCAATGCAATCAACGTAACAATCGATTATTCGTTGTAGTTGACAAAGAAATTAAAGAATCTGATACATTGACCTGGTGAAAGAATATGTAATAGCAAAACTCTCTGTCTCCATTGAAGTTTTATAACCAGCACTATCTGTACGATAAAGCTAAAATCAATGGGAGATTGCGCTAAAATCTGGGAGATTGCGCTGTTGACAATAGAGGATATTGTCATGAAAGTGGTCCCGACAATAAAACATTGTCCAAAGCTGGCAGTGGCGTACAAAAAGAAGCGGATGATCTGCTTTGGAAGGGACGCTGACGGTCTATGTAAGTCTGCAAATGAGATGAAAAGATCAGGAGATGGAGGTTTCGACACATTTCTGGCGTTTGGGCTGCTCTTTTGTGTTGTTGGCGTTGACATGGTGAAAGTGTGGTTCCTTTGGAACTGTGGGTCGCTTGGAAGATCTGCAAACACCATCAAACACATTACTGATGAAAATAATTCACATCCTCATGCTCATCTGAAATTTAAACTCCTAATCTATTCTGCAAACACCATCAAACACGTTACTGATGAAAATAATTCACATCCTCATGCTCATCTGAATTTTCATCTGATGAAAATGATGCCAAAATGATGAAACGAAGCACGCAGGAAACTATACGATGAGCGTTAAGGAACATAAACTTTCTGTGCATTGCCACGAACAAGACGAGAAATAGCACCTTTGTGGTCGAAAAGGCCTGTCGAAATAAGGCATTAATTGGGCCTTGGGGACCATCTCCTGCCTCAACCTTTTGATTTCCTCCTCTTCGGCTTGCTGCATAACGTAAATTACATAAATAACCAGATATATCAAGCACTCACTGTGTAAAGCACCTCAATGGGATGAACTCACCCTGCGTAGCCGTTCTTGCTCCAGCCTTCGTTCCTCCATGGCTAACAGTTTTTCAGCGACCTACACAAAAGAGTATATACTTTACGAGGGATTTCCCTACAGCAAGTATTAATCTTCCATTGAATATACACACAAATCGGTCAAACTCTGCGCGGTCCATAGCCCGGTTATCGGAGTTCAGATGAATATCCAACGGTATCGTGCTTTCTTTGGCGGGCGGTTTGTATGGAACCTGTAAGCAGACGATAGTTCATGAAATGATCCTCGAGCACTTTGGGCGTATATATCGATGATGCTCGAGTTACCTCCGGCTCATCTGTAGTCCAGGGTAGACCTTGAGCCAACGGCACCCGAAGCCTCTCCTCCTCTTCCAATAGCTTATTAAGTCTAGACAGAAATTCCTGCTCTTTCATATGGCCCCTCTCCTGCAGCAATGGAGATCATGACTTAATCCCAATGATTCAATGCAAAGCTTGAAATTCCGACTTCTGAAGTTCAGTTACCTCAGTTAGGAGCTTGAAAGGTTGTGGCTTTACTGGGCGAAGCTTCTCTTGTGCAGGTTGCTGCTGAGGTTTCTGCGCCAAAGGCGGCCGAGCCGAGGAAATTGAAAAGTTCGATCCCTGCGAAATTGATTAATCGTGATATTTCACCTAGTCATACTAGATGATTAAAAGATGAGGAGAATGGAAAAGGCATCGTTGTATACCCGACGCTTCGCGGCCAAGGGCTTTCGATCTCCGTTACACAATTGCTTCCTGCGGGTCGGGTGCACGAGTGAGAAGAAAATGGTATACGAAGTGTATACACAAGGAGTGGTATGCGTATACAAACCGTGCAGCAGCATTCGCAGCATGTCCGTCCATGCTGAATCTCTGCAGTGAAACCAGCCGCTGTGGCTCGGCTTCTGAAATTTGTTTGGGTTTTTGTGTATCAGCATAATCTTCCTGGTTGTTTCGCTCCTGCGTCCCCGACAATTGCTGTGCCGCGCTTCCACTTCTTGACAACCTTATCCCTGCGGCGTCCTTCCTTCGCGTTGTCTCTCCGGTCACTTTGACATGGTTACGTTCTGTTCGTAACCTTCTGCTGCACTCCACCATGGTTGCAGCTTGGATGGTTTCCTTTCTGCGCCCGCCATCAGTCGAATGTCTATGCCATCGCTCGTGCGTATAATTCCATTCAGCGTGTTCCTCCCCTTCGTGCCAATGTTGTTTATCTTCTGCATTTGAATGATTATGATTCGTTGCATTATCCTTGTTCCTGGTATGAATATGGCTCTCTGCGGATTCTAAATAAGAAAATTGAAGGGGATAACTTCGAGTTGCATGTTCCCCATCTTGATCATCTTTATCTTTATCCGATACAGAAAGAAGGCTTTCGAATGCCCTAACGAGCGTCTTCACTCGCCCTTCTTTTAGAGGAGTCAGGTTTCCAAATGATTCCAGTACGGCGGTGAGTCTCCAGTTCCCTGTCGCCTCTGGACTGGTAGAGACTGGGACCCCGACTTCGGTATTTCCCTCTTCTTCCTCCGTTTCAGAACGTCCTGAACTGGCTTTATCAGAGTGAGCTTCTTCGTCGGATGCAGCAGATGAACTGCTTTTGCCTCGATATCCTGAAAATTTAGCTTCCTTAGGTTTCGGAACCGACGTACTTGATAGAGCGAGTTTCGAATCTATGTTCGTCTTGCTAGAAGGCTTCCCATTTATTTCATCATGGTCAGGCGCAAGCGATGTTTGGGACGCTGTTCCAGTAACTGCAGCAGATTTACGACTTTGATCCGACATGTGATGATTCTGTACACACACAGGGTAAGGATTCAAGCTGCCGTTCTGGAGTTGCGCTCGACGATCGTTCCGTTCACTATCGTTGGAGTTATTTACCCCCCAGGATGCTTCTCTTGGGGGCGATCTACAGCCTTTCGGTCCCAAGAACTTCTTCGGCGTCGCGGCTGTAGGCGCCCCGTTATTCGTATCCTTGGTGACACATCTTGTTGAGCCGCATATCTGTTTGCGAGGCGGAGAAAACAAATTGAGATCAACGGAGACCTGCTGTGCGCGATCCTTGGATGCGTTTATGATGGATTCTGATCCTTGTGTCGATTTGTGAGCCGCAGGAGAGCTGATGTTCTTGCGCTTACATGGCCCTTTGTTGACGTTAGGATTGCAATTCTCAGGAGTATCTGAGGGCGATAGGACCTTATGCTGAATTTGCGCCGCCGGAGAAGCCATAGCCTGCGGGAGAGAGCAGCTGCAGAGAAAAGACATCGCCACTATAATGCCTGACCAAACAGATACCTATTGCGAAAATGTTATTATATGGATGCAATCAATTACACACCGAACCGGTACCTTGTTGTGTGGAAACCGGCGGAACACAGATTGGAAGGAGTGACGGTTGTAGTCGACGTTGCTGAAGATGAGTTCTCCTATCGCAGCAGCGCGAGACGACGGTTTGGCATGCCCATCGCAAAATGTCTGTGTGTCTGCGTCTATGTGAGAGAGAAAGAGAGAGAGAGCTGGTGACGAGGAACGTTACCTTGTTGTGTGCACTGTGCAGTGTGTAGTGAGGGAATTGTGCGTGCTTTGTTTTGCTCTCCTGCCGGATTTGAAACTTGGCAACGGCTCTTCTGCGTGTCAACGTCTCGAAAGACCAACGGTGGGTTCTTTGTGGGTATTACATTTTTCACAGCCCGCAAAATGAACAGCAACGGAGACTCATCGTTTTCCCTATTTTAAGAAAAGCAGCACATGGCCTAAATAGTCAGGAGTGGAAATCAAGATGTTTTGTTTCGCATATCTTGTTTTTTCTTTGCTTTTCTTTTTGTGTGGCCTCAATAAGAAGAAGTGGAAACCAAGATCATAGATTCGATTAAAGCTCAATTAGCCCGATTCATAGATTCAATTAGCCAAAAGATGAAAACGAAGTGGATGTGTGTCACATGTGGAAGGGTCAATAGATAGTGTGAAACTGATAAGTATTTTAGTTGGGAGGTGTGCAAATATATTATTGTTTTGTCCACATGTAGCAAGGTAGCCATTTGGGCTTGTTGCCTCTTGAGGCGACACTGAGAGTTCAATCCCCCTATCTACAATTAGATAGTGTATGGGCTTGAGGCCATGATTAAATTAGTTGTAAAGTATTCGGGGGTCACCATGCTTTCTGGTATACAAGGGGGTCCCATGGGTACTATGCCCACCTTCACTTATTAAATTGTTTTTTACAATAATTCAAGTAAATAGGGAGAGTAAGCTTAGGGTGAACTTCCTCTTAACAAGTTATATTCTTGTCTTCTTATTATAATATTTTGGTTATTCTTGTATTGTTGTTATATTATTGTTGTTTATTCACTTGTATAATTGTTCTTTCCATTAATTTGTTTTTGTACTCTTGTTATTGTTGGAGTTTGAGGTCTACAAAGGACAAATTTGACAACCAAGCCAATCTCATATAGACAAATTTGACAACCAAGCCAATCTCATATAAACAATCATTATCTTTATCAGAAAAAGGTTAAATTTAGATCATAGAATCCTTAATATTCACTCTCCAACACACCCAATATACATACAATTAGGTGTGTGTATAAATGTGAGATACAAACAAGAAGCACACACAAGGAGCACAAATGCAAAAAGACACATGGAGAAGACGGATGGTTGGAATAGCTCTCTATATTGACGATGAGCCGAACTGAAGTAAGAGCTGAATAATATCCATAAGTTCAAAGTACCCCACATATGAGTGAATCATGTATGTGGTAACATGGAGGAAAAACATATAGCCATCACTAGAGTAAAAAGTGCCCATGTATAAGGAAAAGGTTCACATCAAAAGTACCCAAGGAACACATAAGTGTCACAAAATCCCCTCGAGTGAATGATGTGAATGCATACAAGGAGTGACATTATCAGCCCCCAATAGGCAATAAGGCTAAAGCTTTGTGAAAACCTTCAAACTTTTTCCATGGAAGAGCTTTGGTGAATATGTCTACCACATTATCTTGTGTAGGCACATATACCAAATCAATATCTTCTGCATGAAGGCACTCTCTCAAATAGTGATAATGCACCTCAATATGTTTGGTACGTACATGAAACACTGGATTTTGTGCAACACCCGATGCACTCTAACTATGTGTGAGAATATGCATAACAAAAATCAATCTCTATGCAAAGATCCATCAATAAGCATCTGAGCCATATACACTCCACTGAAGCTCTGAAAGTTACCCTAAACTCAGCTTCACAACTCGATGCCACCACTATAGGTTGCTTCTTACTCAACCAAGATATGGTTGAGTCTCCAAGGAAAAAGCAATTACCTTTAGTGGACACGTCAGTGTCATAACAACCAACCCAATCACTATCTGTAAAAAAATGTAATCATGGTTCAATATCTATCATAAAAGAGACCTAAGATCAGAGTGTCTTTGAGATATCTAAAGACACGTTTTATTGCTTGCCAATGCACTAGTGCCAAGGCTATGCATGAATCCACTCAACTGGGAATCTGCATATTGTATATCATACCTTGTATAGCATGCACATATAAGACATCCCACATCTTGCTGATAAAGAGAGGTGTCAAATGCATCACTAGAATCCTCGATTGAGAACCTAAATCCTATTTGCACTGGTGTAGAATTTGGCTTGCAATCCTCAAAGTCAAAACACTGAAGTAATTTTCCAACATATTGTGCTTGATGCATAACAATTCCCCCCTCAACGGACACAAAATGAATGCCAAGATAGTAGCTCAAAAGACCACGATAAGTGACATCAAAATTATGCTACAAATTAGTCATAAGGATGTCAAGTCTTGCATCACATGAGCCAATCAAGAGTATGCCATCGACATAAAGATCCAACATTGTAAGATTAGTCCCATCTTTGCGTGCATAGAGTGTGCTTTCAATTGGACTACATGTGAAGCCAAGAGCAATCAAGTGTTTATGGATTTTGTCATACCATGGACATGGAGCTTGATCGAGGCCATTCAAGGCTTTATAAGAGAGACAAAGCATATGCTCTTTCCCTTTCATGGAAAATCCAAGAGGTTAGTTCACATAAACCTCTTCTTGCAAATCAACATTCAAGAAAGTTTTTTGTATGTCCAATTGATCTACTTTCCAACCTCGTTGGGCAACCAATGCAACCATAGTACGAATTGTAGTCATGCATGAAGTAGGTGTAAACATTTCTTGATAGTCAATGCCATATTGTTACACATATCCTTTGGTAAGCAATCTAGCTTTGTAGTGATCAATGCTACCATTTTTCTTTCTCATAATCTTGTAAACCCTCGTTTGTACCACTGTGACATTTTTTCCTTTTTGGAAATTCACATAACTCCCAAGTACCATTTCTATGTATGGAATCCATTTCTAATTGTATAGCGCTCATCCCATGTGTATTATCCCATGCATCATGTTGTTGCAATAAGAGGATAATCCACAAAGTTACTTGATGCATGTTGAGAGCTTGATCTTGTTCTACCAAGTAAAGGTGCTTCTTGTGAGTTCATGCTCGTGGTATGTGTGCGTTGTGGGGTGCATGTGTGAGCATGTATTCATTCGGAGTTCTATACCCACTATTGGGCATTGATGACATTAGTGGGGATGTCATATTATTAAGTCGGTACTGCGTATAATGGAGCTGATATGCTATATAGTCTTGTAATTGACTACCATGAGCTTATAGTTGCGCTTTCATTTGAGGGTGAATTTTGGGTTTGTGTGGATTCATTCTGGTATATATAGTTTGTGCACTCTTGATAGACATGTGTTCATTATGTTATAGATCGTCAACATGTATATCATGTGGGCTGAATTTCATGCTCATTTTCAGCCATATTTTATCGCAAATGTTTAACCATATGTGGCTGAAAATTTCAACAGCTTCGATCATTTTGTATTGAAAATTTTCAGCCATGTTTAGATGGAAATTATTTGCATTTTCAAATCTATTTTGCTGAAATTTCTCAGCCCTTTGAACCTGAGTTGGCTGGTCATCACTTTATGACTCGAGTACAAGAACCATCTCTTCTTTCGACACTACATCGATGCAATCCTTGGATCCGATCTCAAAAGGGCATGTTATGATTCGTACCATAAACTAGAGATCCAAAACCTAACAGGTTGAGCGAGACCAGATAGGTGCTTTAGATAGGCCGAACGTAGCTTTAGAGTATTTGGGTTTTAAAGCATCAAAAGGACAAAGCTGAATGTATACTACATTGCAAAGTAGTAGGCTATTGGTTAGCTTGACCGATAGAACTTTGTCAACTGTTTGAAGAAAACATAGAACTTTGTTTCCTTTTATCATCCATGCGGAGTATAGACGGAAAATGAATAATATATATATATATATATATATATATATATATATATATATATATATATATATATATATATATATATATATATATATATATATATATATATATTAAATGGAGGTTCAGCCGAAGCCTACTCCCCCGGACTTTAACTTTGAAATTGCAACTGTACAAGTGAATGGGCATAGCACCTGCGGGACCCCCCGTATTCCACAAAGCAGGGGTTAGACAAAGTTACAACTGAGAGACATGATTACAATTGGGTTTACTGGCATAAGCCATAACATGTTCAGCCTGGGACTTGAACCTTGGACCTCTGTCTCAAGAGGCCAAAGCTCAACCAACTCTCCCACAGGTTGTGGACTAATGAATAATAATATTTTGACGCACTACACACAGGATATTAAATGAAGTGGTTAGCTTAGTCGCATGCACTCTTGTAGGCACTGGTTCAAATCTCTATTGAAAGTGCTTTTAACTCACTTTTTAACAACAAATATAAAGTAAATTAATTAACAAGACATGTAATTAATATAACATGTAATTAATATTTGTTAGCTGCATGGGGGTAACGCGGATCACTAAAGACTTATAACGGACAGAAAACAATATTTTTGCTGGTGTGTCATATGCTGTCAAACAAACAAAGAAAGAAACAATATATTTGCTAGTGTCTAATATTTTGTCAACAAACAATTGGCAAAATGGCTAATATCATTTGCCACATACTGTCGGTCGTGAGTTCGATTCTTAAGCTCTGCACACAACGAGCTCTTCTTTTGCTACAACAAGAAAAACTCAAGTTGTCGGGGCCATCACAGAATTTGTTCAATCGCACGTGCTAGATAGATATCTGGGCCTTTGCTTTAGCCAACAAAAGTATTCTCTTTTTCCAATTCCCTAGAGGGAGCGTTCTGTGAAAATAGTGGTAAAATTAGTGGCGGCATCGTAGTGTGATGGATTAGCTACATCTATTACGATGGGTCAGTAGTCGGTTCAAAACCCGTCTGCTGTGATGTAGAGGACATAATTTCTTTTGTTAATCCTAAGAAATACCTTTGAATCCACCTTTGAATCCTAAGAAGTTCCATGGTAGAGATGAAAAACTCGATTCTCAAAGCACATAATAAAGGCTATGAAGCCAAGGTCGCCATGAAACCTTCCCTATGGCTCTAATACCAATGCAAGAGAATGAGGATCATGGTCACCACCTGCTAGAGAAATGACTCTCCTCCCAACCATATGCCTCTATATATAGCTCTCTCCAAGGGACTGCCTTTCTGGGGAGGTGGATACTAACCACCCAAGTGTCGGCCATGTAACTGCATGTGCACCAAGTGTCCCAGTTAACTAGAGTTAACACAAGTGGATGCTTCTAGAAGGCTCTGGAGCTCTTTGGGCAAAATACTATCCCCCTTTACACCACGTCATGCACATATTACTTTACCTAATAATGAATCACATATTATACAGATATACATACAAAAATTAGAGATGAACAAAATGATACCAACACAAAAATGCAGAGAATCTTGTGCCTAAAGCACCTACTAACAATGGAACTACCATTGGCATACACCCACGGCTCCCTCTCTGTGTAGAAGACTTTGTTCATAGTCATATTAATGTTTATCCAAAAGTTACATTGTACAATCCTACCTTTTTTATCAGTGAATGTTTGCATAAATATATAACAAAAATATGTATTTTATAAGAATGGGTGTTGATGGCCTAACACTTGGTATGTAGTATGGACCCAAACCCAAAATATGAATTAAAACTTCCCTAGTTGGCTCCATGTCTTAATATTCACTCCTGAACATGCACACTATACATACAATCTTGACAAAATTCCTCTACTGAAATGAAAAGACAACGTAGATACCATTCCTTTATCCATAGATTAATTTACCAAACAATCGATCACATATCACACAGATATACATACATACATACAGAAATTGAATATAAAAAAAATGATACTAATATAGAAATGTAAAGAATCTTGTGCCCAAAGCACGTACGGGAGGCTCCCTCTCTATTTAGCAGACGTCGGTCATAGTCATATTAATGTTTATCAAAAAATTGCATTGTATAGTCCTACATTTTCAGTGAGTGATTGTTCATCGAAATATATAATTGGAATATGTATTTGGTTGCCCACTGGAAATTTGCACTTTCAAGGAACACACTTTCTTAACAAGGTTTTGTATGAAGTTTTCAATAAGTATAGGATTCTCCACTACACTTCTTTTGCATATTATCCAAAGGCTAATGGACGAGTAGAGTCCAACAACAAAATATTGGTAGCTCTTCTCAGGAAAGAATGTATGTTAAGGCCCTCTACCTGAGGCACCACATACTTACGCACATTATGGGCCTATATGTTGGCATGCAAGGAGGCCATGGGCCACTCCCCCTTCCAACTTGTATATGGAGTGATTCCCATTGAGCCCTTTGAGCTTCTGCATGGCTCTCCTAGGATATAATTTTTTCAGGTAAGAAAGGATTGGGGGTCTCTACTAGACTTCAACACTTTGCAAATTGGAGGAAGTTTTTTTAGATGCAACAAAACAATTGCAAGAGACAAAAGACAAAGGAAGGAACCTCATGATAAAAAATTATGTCAAAATAAAGTACAGACTAGTATGCTGGTTCTTTTACACAAAACTCAATTATGAACGCAATTGCAAGGCAAATGCTCCCTCATTGGGAAGGTCCATACAATATTAGACAAATAGTCTAGTGGGATGGTTACCATTATTCAATATTTTCTCAAGGCCTATCATCATTAGAATAATTGAAGCTCTTTTGATCACCTGGCATTTTGCATAATCTCGACAAGTTTTACATAGATCTCATGTTGCTCTTTTTTTATTAAGTTTTTCCATTATGATATGATGTTATCCCTTTTTTTAGGTATTTATTATAATTTTGATGCCATTCCACAACCTAATTCATGAGAATATTGCTATAGATTTTTTGGATTTCTTGTTAATAATTTAGAATTTTGGGGGGGATTTTAGGAATGTTTGGATTTTTGTCCTTTTCTAATACTTTTCTTGTGAATTTAGATGATTTATGAAAGGTCTAGTGTTTTTAGTGGAGAAATGTGTCCTTAGTATGTGTTCTATTTTTTAGATTTTTTGGAAATTTTTTGAGGTCTTGTTTTGTTTTTTATATATATATATTTGGTTTTTTTGAGGTTTCGTTCTGCATTATATATATATATATCCCCCCTCTTAGCTAAATAATTTTTTGGTTTTTATGCACTAACATGTTTCCATTTTGCATAGTATATGCTGATTTTAGGTGCTTTGCAAAGGAGAAATGCTTGCCAGTGGTGACAACTACAATCAAATGTGGTGGCTCTAAGTAGAGTAATGGTGTCTCTCTTAGCCACCTTTTAGTTCTCCATTGTGATAAAAAAGGGGAGCAAATAGTTGGAAAAAATATTTTGCTTTGCCAAACCCACTTGGAATGTTAAAAAGGTTCACCATCACTGAGCAATCAAGTGTTATGAGCAGATGTAGTTAGAGTGCATTTTGCCGAATTTGTTATCCTTTGAGTGTACTTTGAAAGCTTGTGCCAAAGAAAGTGTTGCATTGGAATGCAAAGAGATACATGCTAAAATCATAAAAACAAGGACTACCAAAAGAGCGCAACAATTGTCACTACTCTAGTAGACATGATATGTTGAATGAGATCTTGGCGAAGAAGCATTCAAGTAGTTTGAGCAAATGTCGCTTGATGGTGTCTCTACTAACAACATAGTGTGTGTTTGTGCACTTAAGGGTTGTCAACAGCTGCCCATAGAGATTGATAATCAAGAGTTTTTTCAACAAGGACATTGGTTTACATGTATGCTAAATGTGATTGGTCGATGGAAGCACTGCATGTTTATGACAAGATGTAACTTCACATTTGAAACTCTGTAGTAGCTTGAATTTCCTAAAAAAGAATGTTTGTAGTAGCTTGACTATGTTACACATCTCTTTACAGTTGCAACAACTTTTCTAAGAAGAGAAAATGGAAAGTTTATATGTAATCTTTTATGATCCATGCATATAACTGTACAGAACATATAAATATCAAGTTGTATGAGGCTGGAAGCGGATTCTACTTAAATGTTTGCAAAGTGATTTCCTAGAAGGCTTTTCAACTTTTGGGTCGTCATCATTGTGTTTGGATTTGTGTTTTGTCCATTGTTGAGCCCATAAAAGCCATATTGGTCAAAGTCAACTATAGTCAAAGTCAAATTGGTCAAAGTCAACAAAGTCAAGGTCAAAGTCAATAGGTGCAAAGTCAAAGTGCTAAAGTGCAGGTGTCAAAATGCACAGTTAGTGCACAATTAATTGTCCACAAAAGGTGATTTGGAGAAAGTGGTTGCAGGTTTTAGAGGTATTTCTCTAATTTCCCTAAGCTCCAAAAAAGTTTTTAAAGTGTTTTGGAAGGTTCATGTGAACCCCCTCTTTGGTGCACAAGTGAAGAATTTAAAAGGAAATGTGAAGGTATGTGAAGCGGTGGCGTACGTAGAAGTGAAAGTAAGGCCCCCCAATTAAAATTTCTGTTTTTAGGTTAAAGTCACTACAGGACAAAACAGGGATTCGTTGGCTACCACTTGTGAAGACAATCTTGGGACATCAAAGTGAGCACCAAGATACTCTTGCAGTTAGGAGCGTATGTGAATCGACACAATCAAATCAAGGCAAGGACTATTCTTGGACTATCGTAAGACTAAGCAAGAGTAAGCATAGTCTAAGTGGAGCAAGAGGGTGAAGTGCAAGAGACACCCAGTGTGCGACGCAGAGAAGTGAAGTGCAAAGTGTGCATGAAGAGTGACTAAGGAAGTGTGCAGAGAAGTGCTAAGCTAGTCGCCCAAGGATCCCAAGGTTGCATTGTAGTAAGCGTGTGCCGACAGGTGTCCAACCCTCCCCCTTATTGGAAGCTTGGTCCAAGGTGTGCACAAGTGCAAGCTTGGAGCAGGTGGAGGTCTGGTGCAGAGGAGGCCGGCAGCAACAAGACCTTGGGTATTTGGTATTTTGTAATTGAGCACTCTGTGGGATTTTGCATAGAAGCATTGGTTGTATTGTGCACCACCATTGTAATTGTCTCATTATAATCAATCGACAGAGGCTTCCAGTGTGTATCTTTCTTCTTGTCTTTCCCTTTTCTCCTACAAACACTCAAATCCCTTCTTGAATCCCCCAACAAAATTTGGCACACACGGTGGGACTCCAAGGAGATTTGAGCATAGGAGAAGACATATTGTAGTTGGAGAAGCACTATTCAAGTGTCGACAGTACTACTTCAGTGGACTAAGAGGTACATATTCTTATCAATTATCTCATACTAAGAGGGCTATGA
Organism: Ceratopteris richardii; assembly: GCA_020310875.1. NCBI lineage: Eukaryota > Viridiplantae > Streptophyta > Polypodiopsida > Polypodiales > Pteridaceae > Ceratopteris > Ceratopteris richardii. Next base: position 64,296,859 of record CM035415.1, read on the forward strand.
TCAGCTCATGACCGCAACTCGGTCCCAAACATTGAGGGTCACCTACAAGCAAACAAGGAGGAAGGCTATTAGAAGATCATCTAGTCCACTTTCATCAACTTCATCAGTAAGGAGCATGGCTAGTCAGGTAGACTTGGAAACCCTACTATCAAGATTAAATACAAAATTTCCTTCTTTCAAAGGCCTAGCTCGGGAAGATCCGGACGAGCATATTAGAAGGTTTTTAGCACTATGCAAAACTAGAGGCTTAATGGGAAGAGAGGAGCCTTTTTGATACTCTTCCTTGCAACTTTAGAAGGATTAACAGATAAATGGTTCAGTCAGTTTGCTGAGAACCATTTTACAACTTGGGACTTAATGAAAGATGCATCCAAAAATCAATTTCAGCATGGAAATACTGCAGAGATCATCATAGAGGAACTAGAAAATTTGAGATTGGGTCCAGGTGAAAAGTTCCCAGAGTTTGTGACTAGGGCCAAGGCACTAATGGCTAAATTGCCAGATCCACCACATGATTTTTTTGTTAAGAAATGGTTAGCTAAGCCACTTCCAGTGGCCACCCAATGTAAAATCAAGGAATTAGTGTTGCCTACAGCCTCCATAGAGGAATTCATCAACACAGCAACACGACTGGAGCAGATAAGGCAACAATATGGAGCAATTTCTTCTCAACTACCATATTCCATAGAAATGGAGGATCTAGTAATCCAGTTAAGGAAGGAGCTGGAGGGCTTAAAAAGGAATAAGCCCCACAAAGAGGAGGAGAATGTTGTTACTCAGTTGAGGAGGGAGATTGAGGCATTAAAGCTCCAAAAGGAGGAGGAGGCCCAAGCAAAGGAATTGGCTCAGCTACGACAGGAGTTGCAGGAAATCAAAGGTGGTGGCATCAAGAGTGGACTTTGATGTACTATGTGCAATAAGCAAGGTCATATGATAAGTGAATGTCCTTTGTTAAGTGTGACTTGCCAAATATGCAGGAAAGTTGGCCATGAGGCCCAGGAATGCCAATCAAGAGGAATGCCTGCAACAACATATTGGACACAAGAAAGACCCCTACCACCAGCAAATGTGATGGCGGCTGCACCCAATCAAGGTAACATTTATAACCCTAGACATAGGGATAACTTTGGAAATGGGCCAAGGAGGCAAATTATTTGTTTCAGATGTGGAGAATGTGGGCACTATCAAAGTAGGTGCACCCTCCCAGAAAATGCCCCTCCTTGCAGGAACTGCTCAGAGGCCAGAGACCACTATACGAATTGTTGTCCTAAGAACCAAACATCTTCATCTCGGCCCCACATTCAAATGATTTCAGTGTGCAAAGAAGAAATGGTAGATTAAGTCAATGTGCCATCACGATCTACCAGGGTGGTGCAATTAGAAGAAATTGAATCTTTTACAGTGCAGACAAGAAGCAAGGGGAAGGCTCAAGTGGATATAGGTCAAGAATCAATGATTAATGGATTGAACAAAGACAAAGGTGCATCTGAAAACAAAGGCACCACATGTACAGACACAAGGCAAAAAGAAAATTTCATCGGTACCAGTGATGCCATTGGACATGCATTCAACAGGGCTCATGAGGAATTTGATAAGTCAAATGGAGCCCAGGCTCTTAAGGAATCAGAAGCTTCCAGACTACTCAAGTCTATGAAAAAGGAGGTCAGTATTTTTGAATTAATAAAGATGGATGGGAAATTCAGGTCAGAACTCTTGCAGATAATTGATGAAATGTCCACAACAAGCTTAGTGGCAAAGGCTGATGTTATGCCTAAAGATAAAAGTGCAGGGGAAGCACCCCTCACAGATTACAAGAGCCCTTGGCTAATAGTCTCTATCAAAGTTCATGAGTTTCAAGGAGTTATCGTGGATGGTGGTTCTGGCATTAACTTGATGCCTAAATATACATGAAAAAGATTGGACTATACCCTTCAAGACCTGCCAACTTCACTGTAACAATGGTAGACCAAAGCATAGTAAGGTCTATGGGAGTGGTCCTTGGAGTCCCAGTCAAGATACAAGGTACTATCTTTAACTTGGACTTTGTTGTTTTAAGGATGCCACAGGTAGAAGGAAGTTTTCCCCTGTTAATTGGGAGACCTTGGTTAAGACATGCCAATGTGTTGCATGACTGGGGCAAGGAAACAATGTGGGTAAAGCAAGAGGGAAAAGAGTTGCAGCATATAATTTTAGAAGAAGGTCCAAACAATCAAAGACATACCAGCATGATGCAGACAATTGGTATTTGTATGGAAGAAGAATTGTTGGACAACCCAGAAGCAGATCTATTTGAACGAGAAAATTTATATGAAGATGAAAACATGTTGGCTTGGCTCCATGCAGACGACCCATCTTACTGCTATGGAATTTTTCCAAACTCATGTAGAGAGGAAACATATGAAGAAAAAGAGGACATCATTTAGGTTATTGATTTGAGTGAAACAGTCTCCGTCAAAGGCCATATCAGTGATGGAGTTACTTCAAATCATATGTCAATGGCCACTTTTTTATGGATACTAGTATGGATATCATCTGTTATGTCAATTTTAATGATAGCAAGTGCAGGGCTTTACAAGAATGTGGAAGGAGTACCTGCAAGTCTTTGGAAACAGAAGGTTCCATTTGATGAAGAAGCTGGATTAGTGAAAATGAAATTTTGCAGATTAAGCTATATAGTTGCTGACACAAAGATACAAAAGTTGCAGTATGGAGGAGTCAATATTTTACTGAAGGATTTAGGGTACCCCTATCAAACGACCAGTGTGCCCAAAAAGAAGACAAAACCAATGATGTGCAGTACAATTGGAGATTATGGATAAGTTTCTCTAAGTCAACATATCAAGGCTCAAGGCCTATCATCAACAAAAGTGAAGATTTATGGATCACCTGGAACCTGCAAAATTTGTCCAAGTTGTACATAGTCTTTTCCCATCATTTTTGCTTAAGTTTTACTAGTTTTTATCAATTTTCATTGCTTGTTCTTTGCTTTTCTAGAAAATTTAGCAACTCTTTCTTAGGCCTTGACATAAGTATAATTTTGGAAATTTTTTGGGAATTTTTCAAGCATTTTTTGAATTTTTCTGATATTTTTCATCCTTGTTCAAGTGTTTTTTTCTTGCCAAATTGGAGGAATAAAGGAAGCTCTCTGTGGTTTTGAATAAAAAAACTGGCCTAAATCTGTAGGAAATTTTTTCAGATTTTTTTTCAGATTTTTTGGATTTTTTTTGCAATTTTTTTGATTTTTTATGTATTTTTCTTCAGTTTTTTGGATAATTTAAAAAAAAGCTCCCCCTAGGTGTTTTGTTTTTTCAAAAAAAAAATCCTCTCTCTCTCTCTCTCTCTCTCTCTCGCTCTCTCTCTCTCTCTCTCTCTCTCTCTCTCTCTCTCTCTCTCTCTCTCTCTCTCTCTCTCTCTCTCTCTCTCTCTCTCTCTTTTCGCCCTCCCCCCCACCCCCCCCCACCCCCCACGCCCCCCCAACCCCCCCTCCCCCCCCCTCCCCCCCCCCCCCCCCCCCCCCGCCCCCCGTTCTGACACATCCCCCCCAAACGCCCCATTATTTATTTATTTTTTTGTTTTGTTTTATTTAATTTTTATTATTTTATTTTATATTTTTATCATTTTATTTTTTTATTTTAGTTTTTTAATTTTTGTTAATTTTACTTTATTTTTATTTTGCCCTGCAATCACGTTCGCATATTCAAAAAAAAAAGTCGTTTTCTTTTATTTTTCTTTTTTATCTTTTAATATATATATATATATATATATATATATATAAATAATTCTTCATGGTTCAAATCTTTTGGCTCTGGATCGCGCCTCGGATGGCAATTTTTTTCAAACTTAAAGTCATTTTCATGTATTTTGGCACCTCTGGATTCATTTTTTGCATTAATGTTTACAAAATCACACCTTTTCTCTGAATTTTGGTCAAAACCCAAATGTTTTGAGCACATTTATCACATGTTTTTATTTCACCAAATTGTCCACATGGTTTATTCTCACTTTATGTTTCATAATTTCCCATATGCACCCTCTGTAGCTCTACTGTTTGATCATGTTAACCCTCTCCAGACCCTTGCATCCTACTCCCAATCCCTCCCTTTACCAATCTGCCCAGCCACATCGTTAACCCTCCCTACCCTATCCATCTCCGCCCCTCAGCCCTCCCCTCCACCTCCTTTCTACCCTCCCATTGCCCTCCTTTGCTTTTCCATGAAAAAAAATCCCCCTTTTGGTTCTTCTCTGGTGCTTGTTCTCTCGTGTTTCTCGTGGCCTTGGTGTCCTTTTGAAGATTTTGCAACTCTAGAATCATCGTGTCCTCTATGCTCAGATTTTTGGCTGTAGGGAGATCACATTAGGTGGTGGGCAACTCTTGAGCCTATAAAAGTCATATTGGTCAAAGTCAACCGTAGTCAAATTCAACCACAGTCAAAGTCAAATTGGTCAATGTCAACAAAGTCAAGGTCAAAGCTAACATGTGCAAAGTCAAAGTGCTAAAGCGCAGGTGTCAAAGTGCACAGGTAGTGCACAATTAATTGTCCACAAAAGGTGAATTGGAGAAAGTGGTTACATGTTGCAGAGGTATTTCTCTAATTTTCCTAAGGTCCAAAAGTGTTCTTAAAGTGTTTTGGAAGGTTCAGGTGAACCCCCTCTTTGGTGCACAAGTGAAGACTTTAAAAGGAAATGTGAAGGTATGTGAAGCGGCAGCGTACGTAGAAGTGAAAGTATGGCCCCCCAATTAAAATTTTTGTTTTTAAGCTAAAGTCACTATAGGACAAAACAGGGATTCGTTGGCTGCCACTTGTGAAGACAATCTTGGACATCAAAGTGAGCACCAAGATACTCTTGCAGTTAGGAGCGTACGTGAATCGACACACTCAAATCAAGGCAAGGAATATTCTTGGATTATCCTAAGACTAAGCAAGAGTAAGCATAGTCTAAGTGGAGCAAGAGGGAGAAGTGCAAGAGACACCCAGTGTGCGACGCAGAGAAGTGAAGTGCAAGGTGTGCATGAAGAGTGACTAAGGAAGTGTGTAGAGAAGTGCTAAGCTAGTTCCCCAAGGATCCCAAGGTCCCATTGTAGTGTGTGCGTGCCGACAGAAGGTGTCCAACACTCCCCCTTATTGGAAGCTTGGTGCAAGGTGTGCACAAGTGCAAGCTTGGAGGAAGTGGAGGTCTGGTGCAGAGGAGACCGGCAACAACAAGACCTTGGGTATTTGGTATTTTGTAATTGAGCACTCTATGGGATTTGAACAGAAGCATTGGTTGTATTGTGCACCACCATTGTAATTGTCTAATTATAATCAATCGACAGAGGCTTCCAGTGTGTATCTTTCTTCTTGTCTTTCTCTTTTCTCCTACAAACACTCAAATCCCTTCTTGTCTAAGAATCCCCCAACATCCATATTGTACATTCAATATGGGTCCCTTTATGTTTTTTGTTTGTAAACCAAAAGAAAAACACACACACACACACAATCATGAATACGAACACACATAAGAGAGGAGGAGACAGACTAGAGTGGAGTGAAGAGAAGAGGAGAAGATAGAAGAAGAGTAGGAGACTGAGTGAGAATTGGAAAGAGAGGTTGGATGATAGAGGAAAAGCATGTGCAAGGGAGTGTGTATTGCAATGTAGATTGGAGAGCACTAGAAGTGCACCTGTGAACAAAAGGACCAGAACTGTGGAAAAGAAGGAGCAAGAAGACTATCTTGACCATAAAAAGATTTAGAAAATAATCTAAAAAGATACCTCATCATTTGGAAATCCTGGTAGGGATAAATTTCTCCAATAGGCTTTCTAGGGTTCTCCACTAGACTTTTGTTGGTGAGGAAATTTTGCTTGTGGTTTTGCTTTTGCTCTTTGAGAGAAAGAGCCCATTAGGGGGTGGGCACTATTGAGCATGTAATGGTGCTACCTTGGCAAAGTGGTGCACATGTGGTGTATAGTTTGCCAAGGAGCTGTCAAAAAATGGGTGCATAAGTAGTGTGCACAATGTGTATGCTTACAATTGTATTGCAGATGAATTTAAGTATAGATTCCAAACGTTTTTTTTTTAAATGTTTTTAAGATTTTTTGAAGTGTTTGGAAGGTTTGAGTGATCCCTCCCTTATGTGTACATTTGGGAGAGTTCAGGTCAAAAGTGAAGAAGTTACATGAAGTGAAAAAGCCTATGTGTGCCCCCATTAAATATTTTGTTTTTTGTAAAGTGACTACATGAAAAATAGGGTATTGTTCATCTCTACATGAGAAGGTTCTTGGATACAATAAGGCAAATCATAATGAGAAGTAAAATATTTCGAAGTGTTGGCTCTAGGGAGCGTGTGTTGGAAGCAGTCAGAGGCACAGACGCCACGGAAGCATGTAAAGACAGAGCAGGGAAGCCAGACGGATCATTTTTTCAAACAATTATGTTTTTATTACCTCTTCAAATATCCAACAGTGATTTTCATCACTCTTGTAACATATGTAATATAGAGAAAACCCCAATTTTGTAATCCATAGCTCCATTTTGTGCAAGCCGAGGAGTCCTCGAGCTTGAGGAGCTTAGGTAGAATACTCGTACCAAATTTCGTTATTTTTAGACATCGTTTACCCTCCCAAATAGCCTCTAGGACCTAATTTTTAACTAGGCCGGTCACTAGATGTGAAACCGGTCAAAACTAGTCTAGAAACTATAAAAAGAGCTAGAGAGCTCATTTTTGAGGGGGGTTCATTATAGCTTGTTTGAGATTAGAGTTCTTCTTGAGCTTGTAAAGGTATTCTTGAGTAATAGAGCTAATTCCCACCTTCCATTGTGTCTTGCTTGTCTCTTCATTGTGTGTGTATGTGTGTGTGCATTTTTGTGCTTCTCACCTTCACCCTCACATCATCTCACATTCACGATCTTCATATCACTCCTACCTCTCCCTCGGATTGACATTAAGGAGGTGAAGCTTCTTAACGTGGTTCTCACCATTGTGCTAGAGCAACACCAAATTTGGCGCCGTTGCCGGGGATCGAGTCTAGGACGAATGTGTGATGGTAAGAGTATAGCAAGAAGTGGCGTTGGAAGGTAAAAATTTCAGTTTTTGTTGTTGTTTTTACTTAGTTTTTAGTGTTTTTCACCTTCCCCATACTCCATCTTCATCATTGCATCATCATCTTCATCTCCAAAAAAATCAGAAAATTCACCATATCCACCCATTCACCTCATTTCCCCTCATTTGTGCGTGCGAGAGAGCGAGAGAGAGTTTTTGCGCTTGTATGCACTTGTGTTTTCTTGAGTTTTCTTGCAGGTACAGAGCTTCAGAGCATCAGGAAAGCTTCCAAAAGGTAAAAATTTCAGTTTCTGTCAGAAATTTCCGACTGTGTCAGACCATCGCGATGGTCCGCCAAGTTCGGAATTTGGAGAAGGCGACCACACCAGCGTGAAGAGCACACCTGCGCCACTAGGAATCCATACTCGCATCCCAAAAATTCGTTGTTTGGTGGACCATCGCGATTGGCTCGGACCATCGCGATTGTGTCGCACCATCGCGATAGGCTCACGCCATCGCGACGGCTCGGCCGGACCATCGCGACGGTTCGCTTTTTCGGACCATCGCGACGGTTCACTTGAGCCATCGCGACGGTTCACTTGGACCATCGCGACGGTTCATTTGACCCCGGACCATCGCGATTGGCCTATGCCATCGCCACGACAGTGCCACGTGTCACGTTGAACCATCGCGACGGTTCGTTTTTTCGGACCATCGCGACAGCCCAAAATCGGACCATCGCGATTGGCTCAAGCCATCGCATCGCGGACCATCGCGACGGTTCACTTCGGACCATCGCGATTGTCCACCGTTGACCGTTGACCGCGCCATCGCGACGGTTCATTTTTTGGACCATCGCGACGGTTCGACTTCACGCCATCGCGATTGTTCACTTCGAGCCATCGCGACGGTTCGCTTTTTCGGGCCATCGCGATTGTCCAAATCCCACGCCATCGCGACGGTTCGCTTGGACCATCGCGACGGTTCGCTTTTTCGGGCCATCGCGATTGTCCAAATCCCACGCCATCGCGACGGTTCGCTTGGACCATCGCGACGGTTCGCTTTTTCGGGCCATCGCGATTGTCCAAATCCCACGCCATCGCGACGGTTCGCTTGGACCATCGCGACGGTTCGCTTTTTCGGGCCATCGCGATTGTCCAAATCCCACGCCATCGCGACGGTTCGCTCGGACCATCGCGACGGTCCCAGACCATCGCGATTGCCCACCCCCATCGCAAATTTTGGACTTCAATTTTTGACCAAATTTGGGGGTATTTTTGGAAAATTTTTGGACCATTAGACTCATAGGAGACCCCTTAGCTCATATTTGAAGGAAAATTTGATTGTCAGTTTTTACCCCCCAGGGCCTGAACACGTATAACTTTTTCATCCGGAGTCCGTTTTTTGAGCTTAATAGCTCGTTAGAAAGCTCGTGACGAGTACTACGTGACCTCAACTGTTTTTTTCATAAAGGATACATCTATTTTTTGATAAACTATTTTGAGATTCACCTAGTCTGGGACTAGGAAGTCAGGGGGCACACATTGAAAATTTGAGCTTAGGAGGTGTATATACTCAAGTGTTTAATCATCTTGTGGATTGGTCTAACATTGAAATTTTCCAGGTCTAGCAAGGGCAATCCAAGGCAAGCAAGCAAGGCAGTGGAGACAGCAGAGCTTGGGAAGCACGGCTTCTTGGGCAACAGGGCATCAGAGCAACCGGAAAAGCCGACCCGAGGTTGGAAAATTACTCAACCCCCTCAGTCAATTCTTAGCTTAGGCTAAAACGTTAGCATTGTGGATTTAAGTCGATAGGAACGCCTCAAGTTCCAGATACCTAATTCTATCAAGTTTAAGACTTAAAGTAAAGGTGTGTGTGACGCGAAAACCTAAAGAAAAGAACATAAGTCTGACGGAACGAAAACTTAAAATCATCACGAAAGTCGGATTCCTGACGCATAAATTAAGACAAGAATCCAAAGAAAAATTAAAAGGAACCAAGAATTAATCACAAAGAACCATTGACGATCTAAGTGTGTAATTGAGTGAGCAAGGAAGAAAATTAATGAACCTTAGATCAGGCAAACATATAGGTAAGTCGGATAGAAGAAGCCTTAGATCATCAGAGGCGAGTGTAAGAACCACCGCACGATCTTGGGCTCAGCAATTGAACAGTAGTTATCCCTACGAGTTGAGCTCAGAATCAAGTGAATCAGAAATGGCATTTAGCACTGACAGACCAGCAGGAGGGTCTAATGTAGCATACTTAGAAAAACCTGAAGGACCCTATAGAACGCAGTTAGAGTTTCTCCGAACCAACCGACTAGGTGCTCGCATCTATGAGGATGGTTTGCAGAGGCAAGTGGTGCAACTGCACAACCCTGATCAACCCATTGGATTGGAAAGACCAGTGGTGAAGTTTGAGAGAGACGCTTACATAGACAAAGAAGGAACCATGTACGTCCTGAGTACGCAACCAAACGATACTAATGAGTTTGGCACAATCCAATTAGAGACAGAAGGGAAATTTCAAGGAAAAGAACCGTTAGAAGAACCTAGGACACCTAGAGGGAAATCCGTATTAACAAGAGTACTCATCCCAGAGTGGATCCCTCAAGATAACAGGAGCACCGAGTTGTTCATAAATAAAGAGACAGATGAAGCCTTTTGGAGGTACAGAAAGGAAAACCCCAGTGAGGTAGGCATCATCACAATCTATGAATTCAAGGACCCAGATACACCTGGAAAGGTTGTATACCTGGATGAGACTTCAGAAAGAGTCTTCGTGGTGCCTGAACGCGCTAAAAACACATACACTTGGAGAGGTGAATTGATATTCCCTCCATCCAGAACGAACATGAATGCAAATCAACAAGGGGCAGGAACATCCTCAGCCCATGGAAATCAAAGAGAAGGAAATCACGAGAGACCGGAAGTAAGCTTCATTCACCCCATAGGGAGAGATGGAACAACCACGAACACTAATAGGACGGATAGACAAAGAGATCATGGAATACTAGGTGGTAGAGATGATTTTCCTCTACCTAGACCACGCGAGCACGCAAGAGTATTGAGACCCACACAGTTAGTAAAATCAATGAAGAATTACTTTGATGGGACAGGAGATCCCTATGACCATGTCGCAGAGTTCAAGCAAGTACTAAGAGCAGAACAAGTTGAAGACATGTTCACGCAGTACAATGCATTTGGACTAACGTTAAAGAATACCGCTTTAACTTGGTTCCAACCATTGCAACAAAGGCAATTTAGAGACATCCATCACTTCTTAGAGTCATTCATTACTGAATTCTCTAAAAGTGGGGTTAGACATGACACGTCTTCGCTGATTCATAGTTTTAAACAAACCCCTCAGGAAACAGTAAGACTGGCAGGTCGTAGATTCAGACAATATGTTGAGCGATGTCCAATGCAAGAGCTACCCTCACAAGCCAAACAAGTATCACTGTTCCTAGATGGCTTGTTGAGCGCTAAACTACGCTCTTATGTGTACCTAAAAGAACCCAGAACGCTAGAGGAGTGTGTAAGAATATGTATAGACATCGAGGACAACTTAGGAGATGAATTAGAACTCTCAAAGGTCTATAAGGACTCAGATTGTTCTTCTCTAGCATCCACAAAATTGTCTAATTCGATAGAGGACCTAGCAGAAAAAGTGGCCCAAAAACTAGGAGTTTCTAGTAAACAGGTGCCCAAGCTACCTACAAATGTACGTTGTTACACTTGTGGTGGAAATCATTTGGCAAACATGTGCCCCAATGCACCTCAACCTCACGCCAACCCTAGTGGCCAATATTGCACAATTGAGAGAAGATACACGAATCATACGGCTCAGGACTGCCCATACAATAAACAAACTGTGAGACAGAACTACCCACAAACATACCAGCAGCCAGGTAGGTATCAAGGCCAATACAATGCTCAGCCTTATTACTATAGGCCTCCTCAGAACTACCCATACCAGACTCAACAAAGACCTCAACCCGTCTTAGCTCAGCAGCCACCCCCACCAGCGAATGTCATCTCAGTCAAATATGCGGCTGCAGAAGAGAACCTAAGTAGGGCCTTAGTGCCTTCTTCACCCCTGATCACCGAAAGTGACCCGAACTCAAACAGTTTTGACTCTACCCATGTAACTAGTCCACCTGCTTATTACACGGAGTCACCAGAGCATGTGGAGACATATCATTATGATAGTCCTCCAATGGAACCTAGTTGGGAGCCAGATTATACTAATGTGATGTACGCAAACCCAAACCCACGGCCCCAATTGAGACAACAGAGACCACAGGGCCCTAGAGGACCATGCTTTAGATGCCAAGGAGATCACTTCATAAAGGACTGCCCACATCCCCCAATAGCAAGGCAATCACAGTACTACAGCATCCAAGGCTTTTGCGCCGACTGCGGCAAAGAACACATAATCAAAGATTGCCCTAAGAACCCAGTCAACACGTCAAATGTGACATCGATCAACGTGATAGGTATTGTAAACAACGCAGATGGATCTAACCCTACATACGTGCCTATCCAAGCTATAACCAGAGCCCAGACGCTCTTACAAAACCAACAGCTTAATCATGAGAAAGTAACCGGAACTAGTGAAGTTGCAGAATCTAGCAGTAAAAAGACGAAATCTTGGAAAGATTCTAGAGAAAGAATAAAGAGAAAATGGAGTAAAAAGATAAGTGAGTTGGAAGGAAGTCTAAGAGAATCTAGAGCCAAAATACAAGAATTGGCTTCACAAGAATCAAACCAAGAAATCCCAGCTCAGAAATCAGGATCAGTCTTAGCGGAACCCATACCGGAAGATCTAGACATGATGTTTCGTGCATATCAGGCTAGAATAAAAGAGGGACCGCAAGTCACGGAAATGAGTAAAAACTACCCTCGAGCTGATCTAGAAATTGAGAGAACTAAACTTTGCATGAAGATGGTAGAACTAGCCCAAGCGTTGTTCGAAGCCTCTAGATATCTTAATTGGAATAACATGGCAAAACCAGAACTACACTTTCAAGGACTAATGGAGAGGCTAGAATACTTGATTGAAAGCAAAGAGAAAAAGGATCAGTCTAGGAACCCTACCATCCCAGAGACACCGAAAAGGAATCCACCATCCCTGTCTCAAGTACCCAATACAGAGAGTCAAGATAACCTATCTTCCATACATAAGTACTCACATGAATTTTTGAGAGAAATCCAAGAAGAGAAATGGAGAAAAGAACAAGGAACTCATCCTCCTATTCAAGAAATAGACGACTTGCAGGAACAATTTCCCCAGGACATCCCCTCTATATATGATGATGTGGAGGTGGAACGACTGAGTGAACCCACAGGATTTGAATCTAATTCTTTACAAGAATTACCTCAGTTCACAGGACCTTGGGAAGCTAAGTCTATTAGTATGAGAGCACCCACGATAATAGTGAGGAATGAAGAATCAGTGATCCCTAGAAATACGGAAGTGATCAAGAATACCAAAGTACAATGTAATCTCACTCTGGAGGAACTGCTAAAGGCAAAACCAGAATTGTGGAAGCACGTAGCAAATCAATTCCCTGAGCTAGCTACCACACCCTCTCAGATAGGATCACATAAGAAGGTACCAGAGATACCCGTGGAAAAGATTGGAGACGTAAGCGAAGGAGAGGAAGGTAACACATATCTTCCAATAACCCATCAGGGCTACACCACGAAAGCCATCTTAGATTCAGGAGCCGGAGTAGCTATCGCTACTACCGCCTTATGGAAACGTTGGGGTAAGCCAGCACTCAGACCCACCAGGATGAAGCTGCAAATGGCTGATGGACACATAGAGAAACCATTAGGCTTACTAGAAGGCATATCCCTCACCACTTGTGGTGTAGAATTTGAGCATACTTTCGCCATTTGTGACTTTGCTAAAAATCATGCGTATGAGATGATATTGGGACGACCATTCATGCGTCAGTTGCAAATTGTACAAGATTGGGGAACTAATTCTTTGTACTTGCAACATTTAGGAGTGACTACCAAAGTCAATCTTAAAGACTATTCACACAGAGATGTACCCCCAATACAATGGAATACCATCCATAAAACACCAGTAGAGACGGAATCCGTGCACTCATTAGAATCAGATCCTTCTTGGTTGCATGAGGATACCCATTTATGGATGTGTAAAGTAGCCAAACAAGAGGAAGAACGTTTAGAAGCAAGGACCTTAGGTGCAGAACAACATTCACGAACCCTTCAAGATCCAGCCTATGCACCTGTAGTATTCCCTGACGAGGAGTTTGAACCCCATGGATGGGCGGAAATCCTAGCAACCATGGATGTAGCCATCAATGAAGAACAATGGACACCCCACTGTGATGAGGATGGCTATGACATTTCAGTTTTCACGATAGAGCCAATCATGTGTGATACAATTTTAGAAGAGTGCGAACCTAACACGGATGCATTTGAGGACGCAAGCGATTTTGATTTAGAATCAATTATCATGGACCCACCCTTCGCATCAGAGGAAGAATATTTCTACGAAGTAGAGACTCACACTCAGAGTCACGAGGAAATTACGAACGAGGTAAGGTTAGCCACTCAAGTGACTGATAAGAGTGAAGGCAAGAAGAGAAAGAAGAAAGAAACCATGTCAGAAAAGGAAGAATCTTTATTTGAAGTACCCGAGAATTTCAAGAAATACGAAATCGACGATAGAAGAATCATGGTACGAATGCCTAATAGAAAAGAGAAGGATGGACAAGTATATGATAACCGGGAGAAAACCAAGAAAGTCATAGTTGCCATAGAGGGAGAAGAAGAAAAATGCACCTACATAGGGCACGATTTGACGACTGAAGAAGAAGAAGAGTTAGTTGCCCTATTGCGCGAATATAGAGATGTTTTTGCTTGGAGTTACAAAGATTTGAAAGGAGTAGACCCAGATATATGTTCTCATAGAATCCCTATGACTCCAGATGCGAAACCGACAAAACAGAAACCTTACACGTACAACGATAACTACGCTGCGAAGATTAAAGAGGAGATAGATCGGTTGATAGAAGCAGGATTTATTTACGAAATTGAGCATACCGAATGGGTATCCCCCATTGTGGTTGTGCCCAAGAAGAATGGGAAATTGCGTGTGTGTATTAACCTTAAAAAAGTTAATGCCGCAACGATTAGAGACAGTTATCCTCTTCCTATCACGGAACACCTATTGGAAAGAGTTGCGGGCAAGGAAGTTTACAGCTTTCTTGATGGATTTTCAGGCTATAACCAAGTAGCCATTGCTCCAGAAGACCAACACAAGACGGCTTTTGCCACAGAATGGGGCATATTTGCATTTCGCGTAATGCCATTTGGCTTAACAAATGCACCCGCCACTTTCCAGCGACTTATGTGTCATGTCTTTAAGGAATTCTTACGCAAGAGCTTGGAAGTTTATGTCGATGACTTATGTGCTCATTCAAATGTAAGGCAGACACATATCCCAGAGTTAAGACAAATATTTGACAAATGTCGAGAATATCAGGTTTGTTTGAACCCAGAAAAATGCGTTTTCATGGTCAGACAAGGCAAAATTCTAGGACACATTGTGTCAAAAAATGGAATCTCTACGGACGAGGAAAAGGTGAAGGTAATTGCAGAATTACCTAGACCAACTAATGTGAAGGAGGTACAGGCATTTATGGGCCATTGCGGTTATTATAGGAGATTCATACACATGTATGCAATCATAGCCAAGCCTCTGTACTCTCTTTTGACCAATTTTGAGTGGACAGATGAATGCGAAAATTCATTCAATGAACTCAAACGACGTTTGTGCTCAGCTCCCATATTGACTACCCCAGATTGGAGTAAGCCATTCCATGTACATGTGGATGCATCCAATTATGCCATAGGATGTGTGTTAGCACAACCCACGAATGAAGGTAACATAGATCTCCCCATAGCTTACGCTAGCAGACAACTGAACGCAGCAGAAAGAAATTACACCACGACGGAAAGAGAGGGATTAGGGATGATCTACGCTGTAAAGAAGTTTAGGCACTACTTGTTGGCCAACAAATTCAAGTTCTTTACAGATCATCAAGCCCTATTATATTTAGTCAACAAACCTTGTAACACAGGACGACTGATACGTTGGTTTCTATTACTCATGGAGTATGATTTTGAAGTGGTAGTTAGGAAAGGAAAGACGCATCTTAGAGCTGACCACCTCTCAAGATTAACCTCGGGAGAAGCCCCTCAAGGAGTAGCTGATGATCTGCCAGATGCATACTTGTTTAACCTGGAGATAGCACCAGAATGGGCTAAGCCGTTAGTCCCTATTCTGACATACGGACCCAAGAATCCTAGGATAAAGATCAAAGAAGGAGAGATTACCAAATCCCAGAGGTACCAAGTAATAGCAGGAAGCATATATAAACAGGATAATCAAAAGATTCTTGCTTGTTGTGTAGATGAATCAGAACATGCGAATTGGTTGCAATTAGCACACTTAGGTGCACTAAAGCAACATCATTCAAAACATAGAACACTACAGACTCTGCATAGATTAGGAGTATATTGGCCTTCTATGGAAGCAGATGTCTACAAGTTGTGTAAGGAATGCAGTGTTTGCTGTGAAAGACCACCGGTAGAGCATGCGACGTTATATCATGTGTCTCTCACACCAGACTGGAGTGAACCATTAGTGACCTACTTGAGGACGAACACATTCCCTCAAGGAATGACCTTAGCTCGACAACGCAGTCTAGAGCAGGAAGCTCAAGACTATTCACTTATTGGCGATAATCTATACAAAAGAGGACGAGATGGATATCTAAGACAATGTGTTCATGAGAGCGATTATCTGAGAATACTAGAGACTGCACACCAAGGTGTTGCAGGAGGTCATTTTGGACCAGATAGGATAATCAAGGCCATCCTCTTTGCAGGATTATGGTGGCCCACTCTTCACATGGATGCACATACCTATGTAAAGAGATGTGACGTGTGCCAAAGAACTCAGTTTCCTACGCGCAGAGATGAAATGCCATTGAAACCCATGATGGGCGGACGTGCATTTTCTAAGTGGGGTATAGACTTTGTAGGACCCATTAACCCCCCTGCAAAAGGCACACATGCGGAATACATTATTGTTGCTACAGATTATCTGACGAAATGGGTAGAGGCAAAGGCTACAAAAAAGAATGATGCTCACACGACTGCAAAATTCTTATTTGAAAATGTCTTTACAAGATATGGATTGCCTATAGAGTTAGTGAGCGATCGAGGCACTCACTTTCTAAACCAAGTCATTGAATATTTGTTACAGGATTTTATGGTGATTCACAAGAAATCTGCACCATATCATCCTCAGGCCAATGGTCAGGCTGAAAGCACTAACAAGATACTTTGTACCGTACTGACGAAACTCGTGAACAATAAACGTTCAGATTGGGACAAACAGCTACACCACGCTGTTTGGGCATATCGAGTGGCCTACAAGACCGTACTCAATGCAACTCCCTTTCAGATGGTTTTTGGTCAGAATGCAGTGCTTCCTCTCGACTTCTTGATACCGACCCTTAAGGTTGCACAAGAACATCAGTGGACCGGCCATGAATTATCAGCGAGAATAATGGACTTGGAACGATTAGGAGAAACCAGGCTGAAAGTAGCAGCAGGAATATATGCAGCAAAGAAGCGACAGAAAGCATATTTTGATGCACATGTGAAAGATAAAGGTCTAAAAGAAGGAGATTTAGTTCTAGTATATACGCTGAAACAGCACGCACGGAAGTTAGAAAAGCGAGGTTATGGACCTATGATCATTAACAGACTCTCGACGAGCGGAGCAGTACAGTTAGCCACCTTAGAAGGAGATATAATGCCTAATTACATTAGTGGCTGTAGAGTCAAGCTATATCAAGAACCTCTTACTGAGGATATGCTTAGACGACTCACGTTGGCAAAGAAGCGTAAGCAGGAAGAAAATAGAATACGAGCAGAAGCTCAGGCAGAAGCCATAGAACGCATTAAGCGCATGAAGCTAAGAAGACAAGGACTAAGGAGAGAACATTATAACCATCTGGAAACATCACCCAGATATCCCATGGCCATGTGTCAAGTAAAGTCAACCACTCATCCTAGCATAGTGGACAGGAGACCATTCCTTACAGTTAGGCTAGAGCACGGTAACCATAGCCAAGAACTCAGGGCTTTGATTGACTCGGGTGCTGCGACTAGTGCGATTAGATGGTCCCACTATAAGGATTCAGGAATAGAAATGCGGCCAATTGAGGCATACCTCATAGGCCTAGGAGGCATGGAAACCCCTTGCATGGGTGAGGTGGACCTTCCTATCCTCGTTAAGGAGGTGACCATGACAGCGAAGCTATTAGTGTGCCATGATGACGACCTGATAGAACCCCTAATCCTTGGCCAAGATTGGCTATACGATCACTCAGTGGACCTAAATCTTAGACAAGGCTCCTTACAGATTGGAACCTTAGAGCAGAAGCGAGTGATACTGCTTGACTTCCCTAACCGCACTCCGCTTGACGGTTGTGACCCTAGACCCAAAGAAACGCATGCGACGGAAGACAGGAAGATCTTTGATCAGCTCAATCACGCTACGTCCACACCAACCCACTCGGGCTTGGCGATGGATGAATGTCAATCAGAAGGACGACAGGAGATCTTCCCTGGGACTTCCTGCAAACTAGAAGAGACAGTTACCCAACAGCAAGGGCAGAAGGGCACAATCAGAGGTCAGGTGGGTTGCATCAGCGGCCAAACGAGCACGACACCCTACGGTGCTCATCCTTCCAAGCTTGTTGCGGACTGGCCTAGATTAAAAGTACAAAAGGCATCACTTCCTAATGGGCAGGTCACGCAAGTGTTGGAACTCCCTTCTTTTCCAAAGCAGAGTGTCCATCCGACCTCTCAACCTCAACAACAACAGAGTCAACTGCGACAAAGGAACCCAGACCGACGACAGTATCAGAGGAAACAACATGGAAAGCAGTTTAGGCCTCCCAAAGGAAGTGGCACCAGACAAATATGGGTGCCAAAAGGACAAAAAGCACCGAAGATCTCCAACCAAGCAGAGATCAACAAGCAAAAGGCCGAACAGAAACAGAATCGATATCCACCATCCCCTCGACCTCCTTCTACAGGTCCGAGCATTCGACAAATGTGGATCGCCAAGAAGTACCTTACCCATAGACCCACACCCACGCAGATTTGGGTACCTAAACCATGTATCATAACTCAACCCATAAGCCAGGTAATATATAATCCTTACAAACCTTTTCATCCCTCGACACCACCACACCCGATACCACCCTTTACCCCTCACCACTCCAAGATCCTTAGGAAATGGATACCGAAACGTGTCCAACCGTCTTCCCCTAACCCGTTGTCTAACTACCCCCCGACTAACATACAACCTTGTACTCAATTACTAACCTTTAAACCTTGTATAAATTCACACACCATCATCACGCACGACTCGTAATCTCATCTCATCAAGAAATGTATGCATGATCTGAAACGTATAGGTGTCTAGAGACCTGCACTAGTGCTGCAAGAAACATTGCATCCATCACATCACAACACTTGGCTACATGGGTTACGCATCAGTTATGGAAAGGGATTGCGGTCTCACTTTAATGGGATCTTGATTAATTTCCATACTAATGTGTTAATCTTTTGTAGCAGATCTTTCTCACTAGCGCACCAGCCACCATGCAAACTAACGAAGGAACATCAGGAGTAGGCCCCAGTGTAGCAGCAGTACCACTCAACGTGCTACGAGCAGAGTCCCACCCTACTGCTCCACCGCCGGAATTTCAGGGATTTCCAGGGCCCATGCCTATCGATAACCCCCCTATGGGCTACACCGAAAAGATACATAGAAACTCTCATTGGTTTCAGGGCCTGGCAGGACCCCTCGCGGACGCAGACTTTATATTTGAATCCTCTCTGACTTTTGATGACCGCACGTGGGGAAAGTACCAGTTTTTCTCCAGAGAATTCGAAGCCCTACAAAACACCCAGGATTTAACTCATGTTTGGGCCAGAGCCGGTTTCACAGAATATTTCAGTGATCCTCTACCCAAACCAGATTTTTATAGGTGCTATTATTTAATCACTACATTGATGGCATCGGAGAATAAGGATATCCCAGGAACCTTCATCTTGCCTACCCTAGTGGATGATCCACCTTACAAGAGATTTTATCTCTCTAAGGACCTAATCAGAGCAGCCATCAAGATTCATGGAACCCACACTCCCACAGACCGAGAGAGATTGATTCCAGAACCGATGAAACGTGGGGATGTCACGAAGTGGGAAGAGATTTCGGCCATCACACCTGAGTTGTCAAAGCCACTAAGAATATGCATGCAACATTTTGCCTTTCCAGCTCAGGACAGATTTACCATGCCACACAAAAGAATATGGTTCGGATTATATTTGGCATGTACGGGACCTCAAACAGTTGATCTGGCAAGCTGGATCATAGATCAGATGTACCTGGCACAGCACAGATGGGAGCGTAAAAAAGTGCTTAACGGATGTTGTGCACTCACAAGAATTGTGTATATGTGTTTGGCTTATGACTTGCCCATCGAGCGTGCATTAACAGGAGAGGAATTGAAGGCATTCAAGAGCACAGCGAAGAAAGCTAGGAAGCCCAGTAGGACACGGGCAGGTAAGCGCATGCGAGGCACCATCCCTTGCCTCCAAGTGCCAGAGTCGCCGTCACCACAACCCTCTCCCGAGCGACCACAGACAGAAGCTGAGCCCACTGTACAACCTATTCGCATACGGTTGTCCAGACCAGTAATTACGGAGGCCACCACGAGTACCGCTGCACCTCAGGCAGCTACCACCTCAGAACCCGCCACCACAACCGCAGAAGCTCCCACCACCATTGGTGCGGAAGCGTTTTCTTTCCCGATACCACATATGGAGACCGACCCCATAAACACGACATTTGATTTTGAGATGCCTGATGCATTCTCAAACGAGTTTCAGTATTCAGAAGCACCACTGTTCTCCCAGGAATATGAGCGCCCCAGCTACCCCACTACGCCGCGAGACTTGCCACAGGGACAGGCTGTGTCGGGCTCTGAAGAAGAAAGAACTGAAACAGACGACGATCAAGGCGACGATGAGGCCAGCCAGGGCTCACAAGAGGAACAGACAGAGGGCCAAGGCCAACAGACTGACACCCATGGCGACACCAGCACATATGAAGATGAAACTTTCGAAGCCGCAGCATACACATTGGCCATCAAGAAATTATATCGTACCATGGAGAAAGTCTGGGCACGAAAGAAGTTAACTGAAGAGGAGAGCCAGGCATTAATTGAACAGGAACTCATCTCAGGAGGATTCGAAGACGCCTATATCAGAGGGTTCCGAGAGTTAGTCCAATCAGTAGGCTCCCATGAAGCACTCAGATTTTTACAAAGAAAGCAACTACCACAGTTCGATCCCCGCCGAGTGCGACTCCTCTCAAAACCCGGGGAGTATATTCGTGTACCAACAGGAGCCCAATCTTCAGCACAAGCCAGGGAGGCACGCCTCGCCCCCGAACGTTCAGTAACCGCAGAAACCATTCTTGTAGATTCGCCACCCCGTACCACCATTGTACATACCACTACAATCCTTGAAATAACCTCCACCCCTTCGACTCCTCTTTCACCTCATCCTTCACCAACCCATCCTGTATCACCCGCACACCCACCTGCTTTCCCCACATCCACACCAGTACAAAGCAATATAGCCCCAACCTCTTCCTTACCCATTCATACCACCCGGCCCACACCCAGCCCTCGGCATCCCTATGTTAATCCCTTCGCCCCTTCATCCTTCCCAGCGTTTCCCCCACCTCTAAGAACCCCATTTCCCTTCCTAACCCCGCTAACCTTCTCACCCGTCTCACCTCCCCAACCTGCCATAACCCCTATTTCCCCGTTTCACCAAACTATTCCCACCATACCCCCTGTAAACTACTCTACGTTTGTAAATCCCGTATTCACACCTACGCAACCACCCCCAATCACACCACTGTTCACAGTCACAACATTAAACACGTCCAATGGCATGGACATATCACCACCCACCTCACCACCACCCACTACACTCACAGCACCCTCATATGTAGGCACTCCACAATTTTCCACAATCACCACTGCATCCACAGTCCCAACCCCGATTCCCATTCCCACTGCATCTACCATCACTGCATCCTCATTTAGCACTTCACTACTGCTATCGCCCACCGTAGACACAGCATTTCAACACATGTTCGCATGTATGACGCAAGTCCGAGATGAGTTTGCATCACTCGGCACTAACTATCAACAGCTGCAGAAAACGACGAACGACTTACAAACGCAGCTTAATTTGTTGTCAATTGAGAACGCCTCACTGAACAGCCGGTACCAAGAGTTACGAGAGGCTTATCACAAGTTAGAAATAGAAAGTGAGGAAAAAAGCAAAGAGGCCACCGCGGATTTAGATAACCTACTTAGAGCCCAGACTGTCCGCAATGCAACGCTTACTAGAAATATGGGATTATTGAGAAGACACTTAGCCGCAGCAAAAGAAGAGAACCAGAGACTCCAAGAGCAGAACAGAGAAAACTTGGAGGCGGCTTTAGATCATCCAGACAAGCCACTAAGTCCGAGCAGATTCAAGGCCATCCCATCTGAGTCGATGCGGATGTTGCTAGACGACCATGTTAGATTGCTCGAGGACTATGATCGGATGAATGAAGAGTATCAAAAGTTAAAGGAAGATCACAAACTGCTACAACTCAAAGAACCTGCAACACAACAGGTACCAGCAGCAGCGGAATTACCAGCGCCTGTGGACCCTGCCCCTGAAGTTTTAGAGGAACTCAACGCACTCCGGGCCCAGGTAGTGAATCTTGAATCTCGAATCGCCATCTATGAAGCACCACCAAGGCCAGACTCCCCACCTGAGCTACCAGCTGAGGAAGAGACTGTCACTATCCCGGTGGAGGAGACCTTCGAAGAGGCTTATGAACCGATACCCATCCCAGGCGGACGTGTCACGGCCGAAGGCCAGATGACCTACGAACTACCTACCCCCGCGTGGATGAAGACAGTAGAAGAACTCGGAACGACACACTCGGCCAGAGTAGAGGCACAGCTACATGCCATGGCCATAATTGAAGAAAAAATTTTACAATCACCATTCTTTGCTCACATGGCCCCGCGAAGATACATATCCGGGCATGAGCTTCAGTATAAACCATACTTTATGTTAATGGCAGAATATCAATTAACCATAGAGAAAGAAATCGGCAAGAAACCTACGCATGCAACTCAATTCGAGCCAGAGGACTTGCCACCAAGGGCGCAGAGAGGTGAAATCCTCCAACCAGACTGGCGCAAAGATTTACTGCAAAATTATCCAGAGATGATGCGCACGTGGGTAAAGGCGCCTCTTCACTTAAAATTTAATCCGTGCTGGGGACCAGTACCACGACGCCGCTCTTGGACTGCCTTCGCTATAAAGCTACAAAACAATAAGCAGTGCCAAGACTGGCTGAACTACCCCTACTTCAAGCCACCAGTCGCGTTACCCACAGTTGGCTATATGATGGCGACGATCCGCCACTGGCTCCCTCGATTAAAACCTATGGATGATATAGCCGCGCAAATGACTGTCAAAATCTTTGACATGATGCAAATGGTCTTTAAAGTCTTCCGGCGCATCAAGGCTCCCCATGTCAACACCCCGGGCTTTGAGCATGGCAATTTGGATTTAGTCTATGATATGAGCACAACGCCATCGCTCCGGGTGTGTTACGCCTGGCACTGCAGGATCAAATATCTACCGGCCTGTTACAAGCAAACATTCGAAGAAATGTTCACCACCGGTTTTTGGGAGTACCATTCAGAAGTATTCATAGGCAGGCCGACACATTTATTGCAATTATTCGCCTGTGAACGAATGGTGTACTCCACACACTATCAGCTCCCACCACCAGACGAGCCGCAACCTATCGACTGGGAGAAACTCGAGGCTGATCTAGCCCGAGGTATTCGTGTATCAGAGCACACCCTCGCTCAAGACCTCCTACAGAGTTACATCCGGCAGACCTCACAACAAGGTTCTGTCAGGGACGACAGAAGCGAGAGGGAGGGGGGTGTTGGAAGCAGTCAGAGGCACAGACGCCACGGAAGCATGTAAAGACAGAGCAGGGAAGCCAGACGGATCATTTTTTCAAACAATTATGTTTTTATTACCTCTTCAAATATCCAACAGTGATTTTCATCACTCTTGTAACATATGTAATATAGAGAAAACCCCAATTTTGTAATCCATAGCTCCATTTTGTGCAAGCCGAGGAGTCCTCGAGCTTGAGGAGCTTAGGTAGAATACTCGTACCAAATTTCGTTATTTTTAGACATCGTTTACCCTCCCAAATAGCCTCTAGGACCTAATTTTTAACTAGGCCGGTCACTAGATGTGAAACCGGTCAAAACTAGTCTAGAAACTATAAAAAGAGCTAGAGAGCTCATTTTTGAGGGGGGTTCATTATAGCTTGTTTGAGATTAGAGTTCTTCTTGAGCTTGTAAAGGTATTCTTGAGTAATAGAGCTAATTCCCACCTTCCATTGTGTCTTGCTTGTCTCTTCATTGTGTGTGTATGTGTGTGTGCATTTTTGTGCTTCTCACCTTCACCCTCACATCATCTCACATTCACGATCTTCATATCACTCCTACCTCTCCCTCGGATTGACATTAAGGAGGTGAAGCTTCTTAACGTGGTTCTCACCATTGTGCTAGAGCAACAGCGTGGAAAAGCACCAAGATCTTGGATACACATGTGAATGGAAGTCAAGTCAAGTGAAGCGGCATATGTAAAGGAGCCAAAAAAAGGCGTACATAAACGAGTATAGAAAAGCATACACTAAACAAGAAAGGGGATACACTATGAGATAAAGACACATAGACCTACGCACAATTAGACAGACAAAGTGTGCAGAGAGTGAAAGGCATGTAGAGAGACAAAGTGCACTGAGAGTGAAAGGTGCGCAAAGGGAGAGAAAGTGTGTAGAGAGTGCAACGGAGTAGAGAGCTAAGGATTGTGAAGAGAATCTTCTATGCTCTCTTGTCTGTGCAGACAAAGGCCATTCAAGGAAGAAAGCAACAAATATGTGACCATAGTACCATCAAGGATGTGTTGCACGTCGAGA